>CM077153.1:222874346-223409503 GCA_039583875.1 Platanthera guangdongensis | reverse complement strand
GGAGAGTTCGAGGGCGGGAGCCACCCTGGTGAAATATTGTATCAAGGTAAAGAACGATCATCGGGGGTTCCGGACGTTCTCCATCCAGCACGTCCCAGAGAAGAGAAACACTGCGGCCGATCAATGGCCAAGTTCGGGGGTGGGGGGAGGAAAACCTTGGGAAGGAGGTGCACGACTGATTTAGTCCCCTTCCCCATCAGCGATTGAGGAGGGGGAGCTGATGGAGGTGGATCGGCGGCCCTCATGGGTAGATCTTTCGGTACTTCTGCCGACAGGAACCCTCCCTGAGGGGGTCAAGGAGGAAGAAGCTTCCGCCATAGAGCTCTCATTCTCATGCATGAAGGAGGACTGCACCGGAGGAATGCCTCGGGTCTCCTAGCTCGAGCATAATGGGAGGGGAGACCAGACACATTCTGGAGGAGGTGACACTCCGGGGGGAATGTGTAGTCATCCGGGGGAGGACATTGGAAGCAAGGGTGGCAGGCAGGGATACTTCCTGCCCACACCTGAGGAAGACGCGGACAGAGTTTGCAAGGAAAATGCCGGAAGTAGCCAGCTCTACGCCCCACTCAGCGCTTGCCGGCTCAAAGCTCCGAAGCATCACAGCACCGTTTGGCCTCGCATTTTGGGGAATGGATCTAGTGGGGCCTTTCCTCCAGCTAGCGTGGGCAAAGAAGATTCCTCGGTTTATATAATTACTTCTCCAAGTGGCTGGAGGTTAAGGCACTAGCAAAGGTGACTCCCAGGTCATCAGGAACTCCCGTCTGGGGGGAGATCATCTGCAGGCACGGGCTGCCTCAGGCCATCGGTCACGGATAATGGCCCCAGTTCCGCTAGTGAGAGTTCATCAGCTTCTGCACTCAGCAGGGCATTGACCTCAGGTTTGCCTCTGTCCACCACCCCAGGAGCAACGGTCAGGTGGAGGCGGCGAACAAGGTTATCGTTAACTTGCTAAAAAAGAAGGTAGAGAATCTGAGAGGGAACTGGGTAGAGCAGAGCAGCTCCCCTCGGTCCTGTGGGCTCTAAGAACAACCCCAAACACGGCCACATGGTAGGACCCTTTCAAACTTCCCATGTTGGAGGCACGGTACTACCAGTGGAATTCGAGGTCCGATCCCCACGAGTTGCGGCCGCGGGTGATGGAGACGAGGCATGGAGAATGGAAAATGAGGAAGGCCTGCGCCTCTCGCTAGACCTGGCAGAGGAGTTGCGAGACGTGGCGGCCATCAGACAGGAGGAAATCAAGCGACGAATGGCGCGAAGCACTTCGATAAGCACATCAGGATAAAACAGTTCGCGGAAGGAGATCTCTAGTACTAAAAAAGGTTGATGCGCGGCAGGAAGGTCCGCCCCGGTGGGAAAGCTCAATCCAAATTGGGAAGGGCCTATATTGTAGAGGGAGTGTTGAAGCATGGGGGGGTACTACCTCCAAGATGTGGAGGGTAGGGCCTTGAACCACTCCTGGAGCGGGGATGATTTTAAACGCTTCTACCCATAAAAAGGGGAGAGCGGTAGATGTGTATTTAAAGCATGATCAATATAATATGCTTCTCGAAACATCTCTTGTTTTTCTTTATCATGAAGCCCTAAAGATAGGTTTTGTGTTAAGTTCTTCATCGGCAACACCCGAGCTCGGCTCGGCCCCAGGTAGACCCGCTGCGCAGGCTCCCATCTAGCTGGCAGGTCCGAAGGCTCGCCTGTGGGGGATAGGTTTGAGTTAAGTTCTTCATCGGCACCCCGAGCTCGGCTCGGCCCCAGGATAGACCCGCTCTGCGCAGACTCCATCTAGCTGGCAGGTCCGAAGGCTCGCCTGTGGGGGATAGTTTTGAGTTAAGTCTTCATCGGCACCCCGAGCTCGGCTCGGCCCAGGGAGACCCGCTGCGCAGGCTCCCATCTAGCTGGCAGATCCGAAGGCTCGCCTGTGGGGGATAGGTTTTGAGTTAAGTTCTTCATCGGCACCCCGAGCTCGGCTCGGCCCCAGGTAGACCCGCTGCGCAGGCTCCATCTCGCTGGCAGGTCCGAAGGCTCGCCTGTGGGGGATAGGTTTTGAGTTAAGTTCTTCATCGGCACCCCGAGCTCGGCTCGGCCCCAGGTAGACCCCGCGCAGCAGCTCCCATCTAGCTGGCAGGTCCGAAGGCTCGCCTGTGGGGGATAGGTTTGAGTTAAGTTCTTCATCGGCACCCCGAGCTCGGCTCGGCCCCAGGTAGACCCGCTGCGCAGGCTCCCATCTAGCTGGCAGGTCCGAAGGCTCGCCTGTGGGGGATAGGTTTTGGTTAAGTTCTTCATCGGCACCCGAGCTCGGCTCGGCCCCAGGTAGACCCGCTGCGCAGGCTCCCATCTAGCTGGCAGGTCCGAAGGCTCGCCTGTGGGGGATAGGTTTTGAGTTAAGTTCTTCATCGGCAACCCGAGCGCTCGGCTCGGCCCCAGTAGACCCGCTGCGCAGGCTCCCATCTCGCTGGCAGGTCCGAAGGCTCGCCTGTGGGGGATAGGTTTGAGTTAAGTTCTTCATCGGCACCCCGAGCTCGGCTCGGCCCAGGGTAGACCCGCTGCGCAGGCTCCCATCTAGCTGGCAGGTCCGAAGGCTCGCCTGTGGGGGATAGGTTTTGAGTTAAGTTCTTCATCGCACCCGAGCCCGAGCTCGGCTCGGCCCCAGGTAGACCCGCTGCGCAGGCTCCCATCTAGCTGGCAGGTCCGAAGGCTCGCCTGTGGGGGATAGGTTTTGAGTTAAGTTCTTCATCGGCACCCCGAGCTCGGCTCGCCCCCAGGTAGACCCCGCTGCGCAGCTCCCATCTAGCTGGCAGGTCCGAAGGCTCGCCTGTGGGGATAGTTTTTGAGTTAAGTTCTTCATCGGCCCCACCGAGCTCGCGTCGGCCCCAGCGTAGCCCCAGGTACCCGAACCCGCTGCGCAGAGGCACCCCAGCTAGCTGGCAGGTCCGAAGGCTCGCCTCCCTGTGGGGGATAGGTTTTGAGTTAAGTTCTTCATCGGCACCCCGAGCTCGGCTCGGCCCCAGGTAGACCCGCTGCGCAGGCTCCCATCTAGCTGGCAGGTCCGAAGGCTCGCCTGTGGGGGATAGGTTTTGAGTTAAGTTCTTCATCGGCACCCCGAGCTCGGCTCGGCCCCAGGAGTAGACCCGCTGCGCAGCTCCCATCTAGCTGGCAGGTCCGAAGCTCGCTCTGCCTGGGGGATAGGTTTTGAGTTAAGTTCTTCATCGGCACCCCGAGCTCGGCTCGGCCCCAGGTAGACCCGCTGCGCAGGCTCCCATCTAGCTGGCAGGTCCGAAGGCTCGCCTGTGGGGGATAGGTTTTGAGTTAAGTTCTTCATCGGCCACCCGAGCTCGGCTCGGCCCCAGGTAGACCCGCTGCGCAGGCTCCCATCTCGCTGGCAGGTCCGAAGGCTCGCCTGTGGGGATAGGTTTTGAGTTAAGTTCTTCATCGGCACCCCGAGCTCGGCTCGGCCCCAGGTAGACCCCTCTGCGCAGGCTCCCATCTAGCTGGCAGGTCCGAAGGCTCGCCTGTGGGGGATAGGTTTGAGTTAAGTTCTTCATCGGCACCCCTGTGGGGGATAGGTTTGAGAGCTCGGCTCTGGCCCAGGTAGACCCGCTGCGCAGGCTCCCATAGCTGGCAGCTCCGAAGGGCTGTGGGGGATAGGTTTTGAGGTCCGAAGGCTCGCCTGTGGCTCCCATCTCGGGATAGGTTTGGGGGATGGAGAGTTCTTCATCGGCACCCCGAGCTCGGCTCAGGGGCCCCAGGTATCTAGCTGGACCCGCTGCGCAGGCCCCTAGACCCGCCCATCTCGCTGGCAGGTCCGAAGGCTCGCCTGTGGGGATAGGTTTTGAGTTAAGTCGGCCCCAGGTCGCTGCGCAGACTCATCTAGACTGCAGGTCCGTAGGATCGCCTGTGGGATAGGTTTAGAGAGTTCTTCATCGCACCCCGAGCTCGCTCGGCCCCAGGTAGACCCGCTGCGCACTCCCATCTAGCTGGCAGGTCCGAAGGCTCGCCTGTGGGATATGTTTTGAGTTAAGTTCTTCATCGGCACCCCGAGCTCGGCTCGGCCCCAGGTAGACCCGCTGCGCAGGCTCCCATCTCGCTGGCAGGTCCGAAGGCTCGCCTGTGGGGGATAGGTTTTGAGTTAAGTTCTTCATCGGCACCCCGAGCTCGGCTCGGCCCCAGGTAGACCCGCTGCGCAGGCTCCCATCTAGCTGGCAGGTCCGAAGGCTCGCCTGTGGGGGATAGGTTTTGAGTTAAGTTCTTCATCGGCACCCCGAGCTCGGCTCGGCCCCAGGTAGACCCGCTGCGCAGGCTCCCATCTAGCTGGCAGGTCCGAAGGCTCGCCTGTGGGGATAGGTTTTGAGTTAAGTTCTTCATCGCACCCCCCCCGAGCTCGGCTCGCCCCAGTTAGACCCGCTGCGCAGGCTCCCATCTCGCTGGCAGGTCCGAAGGCTCGCCTGTGGGGGATAGGTTTTGAGTTAAGTTCTTCATCGGCACCCCGAGCTCGGCTCGGCCCCAGGTAGACCCGCTGCGCAGGCTCCCATCTCGCTGGCAGGTCCGAAGGCTCGCCTGTGGGGATAGGTTTTGAGTTAAGTTCTTCATCGGCACCCCGAGCTCGGCGAGCCCGCTGCGCAGGCTCCCATCTAGCTGGCAGGTCAGCTCCCTGTGGGGGATAGGTTAGTTAACCCGCTCGCTCGCCCCAGGCTTCCCATCTCGCTGGCAGGTCCGAAGGCTCGCCTGTGGGGATAGGTTTTGAGTTAAGTTCTTCATCGGCACCCCGAGCTCGGCTCGGCCCCAGGTAGACCCGCTGCGCAGGCTCCCATCTCGCTGGCAGGTTCGAAGGCTCGCCTGTGGGGATAGGTTTTGAGTTAAGTTCTTCATCGGCACCCCGAGCTCGGCTCGGCCCCAGGTAGACCCGCTGCGCAGGCTCCCATCTCGCTGCAGGTCCGAAGGCTCGCCTGTGGGGGATAGGTTTTGAGTTAAGTTCTTCATCGGCTAGAACCCCGAGCTCGGCTCGGCCCCAGGTAGACCCGCTGCGCAGGCTCCCATCTAGCTGGCAGGTCCGAAGGCTCGCCTGTGGGGGATAGGTTTTGAGTTAAGTTCTTCATCGGCACCCCGAGCTCGGCTCTTAGCCTGCCAGGTAGACCGCTGTGCGCAGGCACCATCTCCTCTAGCTGCGCATGAGGTCCGAAGGCTCGCCTGTGGGGGATAGGTTTTGAGTTAAGTTCTTCATCGGCACCCCGAGCTCGGCTCGGCCCCAGGTAGACCCGCTGCGCAGGCTCCCATCTCGCTGGCAGGTCCGAAGGCTCGCCTGTGGGGGATAGGTTTTGAGTTAAGTTCTTCATCGGCACCCCGAGCTCGGCTCGGCCCCAGGTAGACCCGCTGCGCAGGCTCCCATCTCGCTGGCAGGTCCGAAGGCTCGCCTGTGGGGGATAGGTTTTGAGTTAAGTTCTTCATCGGCACTGTCCCGAGCTCGGCTCGGCCCCAGGTAGACCCGCTGCGCAGGCTCCCATCTCGCTGGCAGGTCCGAAGGCTCGCCTGTGGGGGATAGGTTTGAGTTAGTTTCTTCATCGGCACCCCGAGCTCGGCTCGCCCCAGGGTAGACCCGCTGCGCAGGCTCCCATCTCGCTGGCAGTCCGAAGGCTCGCCTGTGGGGATAGGTTATTTTGAGTTAAGTTCTTCATCGGCACCCCGAGCTCGGCTCGGCCCCAGGTAGACCCGCTTGCGCAGGCTCCCATCTAGCTAAGTCCGAAAGGCTCGCCTGTGGGGATATGTTTTTGAGTTAAGTTGTCTTCATCGGCACCCCGACTCGGCTCGCCCCAGGAGAGACCCGCTGCGCAGGCTCCCATCTCGCTGGCAGGTCCGAAGGCTCGCCTGTGGGGGATAGGTTTTGAGTTAAGTTCTTCATCGGCACCCCGAGCTCAGCTCGGCCCCAGGTAGACCCGCTGCGCAGGCTCCCATCTAGCTGGCAGGTCCGAAGGCTCGCCTGTGGGGGATAGGTTTTGAGTTAAGTTCTTCATCGGCACCCCGAGCTCGGCTCGGCCCCAGGTAGACCCGCTGCGCAGGCTCCCATCTAGCTGGCAGGTCCGAAGGCTCGCCTGTGGGGGATAGGTTTTGAGTTAAGTTCTTCATCGGCACCCCGAGCTCGGCTCGGCCCCAGGTAGACCCGCTGCGCAGGCTCCCATCTAGCTGGCAGGTCCGAAGGCTCGCCTGTGGGGGATAGGTTTTGAGTTAAGTTCTTCATCGGCACCCCGAGCTCAGCTCGGCCCCAGGTAGACCCGCTGCGCAGGCTCCCATCTAGCTGGCAGGTCCGAAGGCTCGCCTGTGGGGGATAGGTTTTGAGTTAAGTTCTTCATCGGCACCCCGAGCTCGGCTCGGCCCCAGGTAGACCCGCTGCGCAGGCTCCCATCTAGCTGGCAGGTCCGAAGGCTCGCCTGTGGGGGATAGGTTTTGAGTTAAGTTCTTCATCGGCACCCCGAGCTCGGCTCGGCCCCAGGTAGACCGACCTGCGCAGGCTCCCATCTAGCTGGCAGGTCCGAAGGCTCGCCTGTGGGGGATAGGTTTTGAGTTAAGTTCTTCATCGGCACCTCCGAGCTCGGCTCGGCCCCAGGTAGACCCGCTGCGCAGGCTCCCATCTAGCTGGCAGGTCGAAGGCTCGCCTGTGGGGATAGGTTTTGAGTTTGTTTTCTTCATGGGTGTTTTGGCTCGGCTCGGCCCCAGGTTTTTTTTTGCGCTTTTTTTTTTTTTTTTTTTTCCGAAGGCTCGGCTGTGGGGGGGGGTTTTTTCTTTAGTTTCTTCATTGGCAGGAGCTCGGCCGGGCCCAGGTAGGCCCCCGCTGCGCAGGCTCCCATCTAGCTGGCAGGTCCGAAGGCTCGCCTGTGGGGGATAGGTTTTGAGTTAAGTTCTTCATTGGCACCCCGAGCTCGGCTCGGCCCCAGGTAGACCCGCTGCGCAGGCTCCCATCTAGCTGGCAGGTCCGAAGGCTCGCCTGTGGGGGATAGGTTTTGAGTTAAGTTCTTCATCGGCACCCCGAGCTCGGCTCGTGCCCCAGGAAGACCCGCTGCGCAGGCTCCCATCTAGCTGGCAGGTCCGAAGGCTCGCCTGTGGGGGATAGGTTTTGAGTTAAGTTCTTCATCGGCACGGCCCCGAGCTCGGCTCGGCCCCAGGTAGACCCGCTGCGCAGGCTCCCATCAACATCAAACAGACAAAGCAGAATTCCTTTTGGCTGAGTAGGGTGAAAAAATTCCCTGAAGAGGCACTACACCTTAGTATCCCCACCTAGTCCTAAAAGTACAAAAGTAAACTAAGGAAAAAGGGGGTGTGGAGTGGGGCAGGGGGGCACTCGCAGCGGATGGGTGTTAGAGATCGTCTCGCCGGTAGCGAAAGGACACTCGCAAGGCAAGGCCTCGCGCCAATCTCGCGGATATTAAGCACGTCAAGAGCCCGTCTCGCACAAGACATAAGACGGAAAAATAAAAATACAGAAAAGTTGCACGGCGAGACGAAGTAATAGCACCATCCCGCAGGCAAAAAGCAAACCAGAGATTAACTTCACAAAACATAAAAATGAAATAGAGGACAGCAAAATGGAGCACTCGCTCATTACTTGGCAGATGCCACAAAAAATAATAATAGTTTAAGGTCTTTACATTAGGAGGAGGAGAGAGTGATTCTAAATCTTGGAGGCGGCACATCAGTCCTCCTCGCCGGATGAAGAATCATCGCCCTCCTCGCTATAGAGCTCGGGGACCAAGTCGCGCGCGGTTACTGCCTCAGAATCGTCCTTCACGACCCCCAGGTCTTTCATCATGCACTGCAGCACCAGTTCAGCCCCGCGTACACCAGCGTCTCGACATTGTTCCTCGACTTCCTCATAAGAATAGTGGGGCAGGGAGTCTGGAAGGGCTCGCGGCGAGACGACGACGCGGCAGCCGCTTGGAGACGCGCGTTCTCGGCCGTCAGCGCCTGGACCTCCTCCTCCAAGGCCGCCACGCGCGAGCGAAGTTGTCCCGCCGTCTCGGCATCCTGCGGGATGACCTAGCAATTAGCCAAGAAGCACGGGAGAGAAAAGACCCAAAGAAAAAAGGGGAGTCGTGGCTTACCACACCGCCTTGGGCCTTCGCAAGAAGTGACTCGGCATCTGACAGCCTTCTCGCTAGACCAGCAGATTTCTCCTGCTCCGCCTCCAGGTTTTCCTCGCTGGCTTTCCACTTTGAATTAATATAAATAAGGCGGCGAGAGGAGCGGTGCGAGAACTCCAAGGCCCGCATCTGGTGGTGGCAGGTTTTCAGCACAAGGTCCTTAGTGGACTCGCTTTCAGGCGAAGTGGCGTCAAGGCCACCATAGAGGCCGTATCCGATGGCGAAGGCGTGGCCGGAAGGGACCTCTTGCTCTTTCCATGAAGGAAGGAGGGTAGAGATGGACACGCGATTGGCGTCCCGCCCCCACAACAGAACAGGGTCGCCGACGGCATCGTGAACCACGGGACCCAGATTGTAATTCATGTGAGAGGCGGGGGCGGGACGGCCAGAGGAATCGCCCTCGCGAGAAGAGGTAGCAGCGACCGTCTCAGGAGCAGCAGCTCGCGGGTTGGAAGCACCGGCGGGCAGGCTGGAAGCAGCAGCAGGTTGGCCAGGAAGCACCGTCTCGCGAATAGGCGAGACGGCCTGGTGATTAGGCGAGGGAGGCGGTGGAGTTTCTCCTACAGAGATAGGGCTCCCTTGGGGAGCCTTCTCCCTTTCCTTGGAGATAGCTACAGCTTTCTTCATTTTCTTTTTTGGAGGGCTGGAGCGAGAAGGGACGGTGACATCTCCAGGACGCTTCGGCGGGATGACCGCAAGGGACTCTCTCGCCGCCTCTGCCGCTGCATTGGCGAGATCAAGACCCTTGGCAGGATGAATGTTGCTCTTATAAGGAGGGGATGCTGGGATAATTCGCTCACCTGGAAAAGCCAGCGGGCGGGGGTTAGAAAAAAGCGAGACAACAAACAGCCAAGAGAGAGGAATAGAAGAATACCCTCGCCCGGGAGCACTGGGAGAAGCGAGTCGAGTACTCGCCGCAAGAAGTTGACCTCAAAGTTCTTGCCAGCAAGGTACTCGCATAACAGCTTCTCTGGCCCGCTGACTTGGGGGGTGGCGTAGAAGCTCTCTGGCGGAGAGACCGGCGCGAGAGGGACGCCGCCAAAGTCAGCCCGGTCTCCCCGGATGAAGACAAATCGGGTGAGCCAGTGATGATTCTTGTTAGGCGTCTCGCATACCTTGAGCTCTTGCCCAGTGAAATACGAGACGCCGTCGGCATTGGCGTGGTAGATGAAGAGCTTGCGGAAGGCCGTCAAGCTGAACTCGATGCGCTCTCAGCGCATGTAGCAGGCAAACGCAATCAACACCGAGATGGCGTTGGGATTGAACTGAGCCGGGACAACGCCAAAGTACTTGAAGACCTGCTTCACCTCAGGCCAGAGGGGGGGTCGCAACCCCGCCTCGAAGTGCGAGACGGGGAAGGCGAGTTCCCCAGGATAGTATGTGTTGATGCACTCGCCGACCTTAGGGGGACGCGACTCGATGCCCTCCCCCAGATACTCGCGGGCAAATTTATCATGGTCTTCCCGAGGGAGCCTGCCGAGCGGGAAGTGGTGGTCAGTAAACCTCTTCCCGCAGCGGCTGCGCCCCTCGCCCTCCTCCACTTTCTTCTTACCCATCTTCTTTGGCGAGCTGGTCCTAAGCGAGACGAAGGAGTTAAGAGGCGAGAATGGTCCGGCGAGACGGAGAGGTCAGAGGGCCAAGACTTGGTTAACGGTGAAGGCGGAAAGTGTAGTATCTAGTCCAGGACTAGGCATATTTATAACTGATGCAAGGCCAATGATTAAAAGGGCGGGAAAAATAAGGGGGAGAGGAAGAGTCGGCATTTTTCTCTCTCCTATGCCTCGAACGGCGCGACCCGTCACAGTCAGCAAAAATTATAAATAAATATATATATAGCATAAATTAAAAGGAGAGGCAAACAAGGAATGAAAAATTAAGCCATAAAACATACATATGTCCAGAAATCGTCCCGCAGGGACCAAACTCTCCGCATACTTTGGCGAGACTGCCATTATTACAAATCTTGCGAGAAGAAGAAAAAGATGAATATTCGTCAGTATGGGCGCCACTCCCAGCGGCCGCCGCGAGCTCCCCCGCGAGGAGGCCTACTCCGCGAGTGGAAGGAACGGATGGTTCGGAGGCCACGCCGCGCGAGACGGAGCTGCATATCAGTCTCATTAATGATAGCCTCGGGGTCGGCGCCGTCGACATCCAGCTCGGCATTGGATCCAGAAGATAGACGGGCGCACTCGCCCTCCAGCGACTCGATGCGCTTTTCCGCAGCCTGTTTATCTAAAGTCAAGGAGTGAATGAGGCGCGCGTGCTTCCGGAAGAGCACAGCCGTCTTCCGCTTCATCTCCACGGGATCCGAGGGATCGCCCAGATAATCTTCAATCCCGTCTGCAAGAGGAGGCGAGACGGAGAGTTTCTTTGGCTGCTCTTCAATGGGAGAGTTGGCTCGAGAATCTGCGCAAGGAGTGCAGGGGCAGGGTGGAAGTGGCACTCGCAGGAGAGAGTGAGAGTAGCGAAGGGGATTCAAAAGGGCGAGGGAGGGTCCCTTACCAGGATGGCGAGAGATATCAGCAGCCGGGGAGGGGTCGTCCCCCCTCTCGCTGGGAGTAGTTGGAGGAGTAGATGAGGGTAGCGAATCAAGTTCCTCGCCATAGACAGAAGAACCATCTCGCGGACTCTTCGGGGACGGCGGAACCGCGAGAGCCCTCTGAAAAAACGTTAGTCAGCAAAAGAGCACCCGGTCGCGGAGATAACAGTGATAAAAGCGAGTACCCACCTCTTTTCCCGTGGAAGGCGCGTGGGGAGTGGGAATGGTTTCCAAAGCGACGCGAGACAAATCTCCTGCGGCAGGTGATGGGCCCCCAGCCTTCGTCTTTTTCAGGCGAGACGATGGGGCGAGAGGGCGAACCAGAGAAGAGGTGAAAGCAGCCACGTTGGCCTTATGCTGCTCTCGCACCAGGGCGAGACGCTCGCGAAAACTTTGACTGTGCGTCATTCTGTAGGAACTCGGGGACAGGGAAGAAGAAGAATATGCAGAGCGGGGCATCAGGAGCACAGGGCAGGAGTCACATATTTATAGACCCCGGTGGGGGCCTCAGAAGATTCCTCATAAATACGTTTTTTAATGCACCTCGAATAACGAGCCTCGGTTGAACATTCTTTTTGAGCTTAGAGTAATCTCAAAAAGAGCGGGGATTGTGTACAACCTCGGGCTCGCAAAGAGCCCTCAAGAAGTAAAAAGGACGAGACAGGCAAAGGGTGCCAGGAAGGCCCACTCGCAAGCGGCGAGATGATGAGCTCTCTAAAGGGCGAGAGGGCCCCTCCAGAGGCGAACGGGCCCCCAAAAGCGAGAGAACCTCCAGGGGCGAGAGGCTCCGGCGAGACGGGCGGTGGGTCCTTCTCGCCGGCAGACGCCTTTCCACTCGCCAGGAGGGGGAGAAGGTTTTTAGTCTTTCCTGTCAAAGCAGGGGGTTTTTTACTCTTCTACCCCCGGTATTTTTACCCTTTTACCCTTGGTGGACTGCATATAGCTCCTTAGAACAGCGGGGTTTGGCTGTTGGCAGACCCGGCCAAGGGTATCCCAGTAATTTCAGGCCAGAGCAGTTTTGTTATTTGTAGTTCAGATTCTGAAATCTATAAATAAGCCCATAGGGGTTCTTCAGAAGGCACCTTTTTTGGAGACACAAGAGAGGATTCATTGGCACGGTCTTCTGAGGAACTCCAAGCCCAGCTTTTGGCTTTGGAGGGGAAGCTCTCAGTGACCTTCCGGGTAAGCGGTGGGACCTCCCTGCTGCGGCTTTGGGCCAGTTTTCTAATCCTTCACGACCGGTCGGAGGTCGGAGCTTGGGCCAAGTAGGAGTCGGCTACGCCCCTATTTCATGAACATTCGTTGAAGTCAAATTTTGGCTTCAACAAGGAAGTTCTGTTACAAAGCCGCATATTACTTGCTGCAAGAAGGAGAGCTCTATCGTAAAACCATCTCAGGTCCTCTGGCTCGGTGTTTGTCGGAGATCAAAGTCCCTCGTGTCCTGGAGGAGATTCACTCGGGAGAGTGTGGCAGCCACTCAGGGACTCGCACCCTTGAACAAAGAATCCTAAGGCACTGGTATTTCTGGTCCACCATTCGAAAGAATGCAGAAGTCTTCTCCAAAAAATGTCTCCAATGTCAGCTCTTCGCGCCTCTTCAACTATAACCAACCCAACATCTGTGCTCGATCACTGCTCCATGGCCCTTCGCCATCTGGGGGATGGACTTGATCAGCCCTTTTTCTCAAGCCAATGGATAGAGGAAGTTTGTCCTTATCATGATCGATTACTTCTCCAAATGGATCGAGGCAAAATCTCTGGCCAAGACCACTTCGCAAATTGTAAAGGATTTTATTTGGTGAGAGATTGCATGCAGGTTCGGGATTCCTCTCGCCATCGTCACCGATAATGAGCCGGAGTTCGTCAGCCTGGAGTTAGAGGACTTCTACAAGCAGCTATGGATGGATCTTCGATTCGCCTCTGTGCATCATCCTCGCAGCAACGGACAAGTGGAAGCCGCCAACAAGTTGATCATCAAACTCCTAAATACGAAAGTCACCAACTTGAAAGGGAATTGGGCAGAGCAGCTCCCCTCAGTCCTTTGGGCTCTGAGAACAACTCCAAACTCGACTACGGGGGAAACTCCCTTTAAGTTATCCCACGGGTCTGAGGCACTCATCCCAGTGGAGTTTGAGGTTCAGAGCCCAAGAGTCATAATAGTCGGGGATGGCAATGATGAATGGCGCTTGGAGAATGAAGACACTCAAAGGCTCTTGCAAGATTTTGTGGAAGAGCTTCGTGACTTGGCCTCCATCTGCCAAGAGGAGATCAAGCGCCGTATGGCGAAGCACTTCGACAAGAATGTCCGCCTAAAAAAATTCCTCGCAGGGGATCTAGTCATGAAAAAGATGGACGCCGCAGGAAGGGGAGCAACAGTTGGCAAGCTACATCCTAATTTGGAAGGTCCCTTCATCGTACAAGAAGCCTTGGCCACCAGAGGCTATTATCTTCAGGATCAGATTGGAGAGCAGCTGGGAGGTACTTGGAGCGGGGATGACATGAAAAGGTTTTATCCTTAGCGGTTAATAGTGTATTTTACTTGTACATGTTTTCATACATATATACGGATAGTGACAACTGTTTGGCTTCTCTTTTGTGCTATTTCATCTCAAAATTTCTGAGGCCTTAAGGTTCTGCTCCGAGATCGATCCGAGAAACCGGCTGTCAACTTGTTTCTCTTAGATAGCCTAGTGTAGATGATGGGACGATGCCTACAGAAGCGCTCTTGTAAGACTGAGCCTCTGTAATGATGGCCAAGATCAACTCCCCCACTGCATGTCGGCCTAGGTACCCACGACCGCATCTCTCTTCCGATTGGAGGAACTATCAGGAACATGTTTGGACCCCAATCTCTCGGATTCGAGGAAGGATCGACCTTACCGAGCTCTCATTCGGGCAACATCCCTTCAATTATTTCCAAGGCAGGATAACCGGCCAAAGAGCAGGGATAGGACCAATGGAATATGTTAGTCGCGAGTGCGTCCTGGAGGACACTCAGAAGAACATTACCCCTCGCTCATACATTTACGTTCGTCGCCAAGTGGCAGAGCTAAAAATGATTTCAATGGTTGGATTGGGAAACAGGCCTTCGACTTGTTTCTCCTAGATATCCCAGGTCGGACGATGGAAAGATGCCTCAGGATATAAGCATCCTTGTAATATCGGACCCCTGCATTAACGGCCGAGATCAGCTCCCCCCTTGCATGTCAGCCTAACTACCCCCGATTGCATCTCTCCTCCGACTGGAGGAACTGTCAGGAATAGGGTTGGACACCAACCTCCCAAATCTACAGTGGCAAGATCATCATAATTTCTTCGTCCTCAAAGATATTGATGCACTTGATTCATTGGCAGTCTCTTAAGAAGCAGGAAAAACGACTCCAGGAATGTTTCAAGTCCTCGAGTGGTAGTGTCCCGTAAGTCCAAGTCCATGCACGAGCTCCTTTCCTGCATATTGGCCAAGGACCTCCTCGAGTAAGATCATGTTCCTCGTTGGAGTGATGTCGTAGTCCGAGATCTCTGTACGAGCTCCTCTCCTGCAGACCGACTACTTGCCTCCCTGAGTCGACTTACACCACTTTAGTTGAGCAAGGGTCCTGAGAGCTGTTGACCCCAACAATGTTTCAAGTCCTCGAGTGGTACTGTCTTCGTAAGTCCAAGTCCCTGCACGAGCTCCTCTCCTGCATATTGGCCAAGGACCTCCTCGAGTGAGATCAAGTTTCTCGTTGGAGTGATGTCGTATTTCGAGATCTCTGTACGAGCTCGTCTCCTGCAGACCGACTACTTGCCTCCCCGAGTCAACTTACACCACTCTAGTTGAGCAAGGCTCCTGAGAGCTGTCGACTCCAACAACGTTTCAAGTCCTCGAGTGGTAGTGTCGCAGTAAGTCCAAGTCCCTGCACGAGCTCCTCTCCTGCATATTGGCCAAGGACCTCCTCGAGTGAGATCAAGTTCCTCGTTGGAGTGATGTCGTAGTCCGAGATCTCTGTACGAGCTCCTCACCTGCAGACCGACTACTTGCCTCCCCGAGTCGACTTACACCACTCTAGTTGAGCAAGGCTCCTGAGAGCTATCGACTCCAACAATGTTTCAAGTCCTCGAGTGGTAGTGTCATCGTAAGCCTAAGTCCCTATACGAGCTCCTCTCCTACATATTGTCCAAGGACGCCCTTGATTAAGATCAAGTTCCTCGTTGGGGTGATGTCGTAGTTCGATATCTCTATATGAGCTCCTCTCATGCATACTGACTACTTGCCTCCCCGAGTCGACTTACACCACTCTAGTTGAGCAAGGCTCTTGAGAGCTGTCGACTCCAACAATGTTTGAAGTCCTCGAGTGGTAGTGTCGTCGTAAGTCTAAGTCCTTGCACGAGCTTCTCTCCTGTATATTGGCCAAGGACCTCCTCGAGTGAGATCAAGATCCTCGTTGGAGTGATGTCGTAGTCCAAGAACTCTGTACAAGCTCCTCTCCTGTAGACCGACTACTTGCCTCCCCGAGTCGACAAATTCCTACCCCCAGTTGAACTTGGCTCCTGCTGGGTGTCGACTGATTCCCACCATCACTTGAGCTTGGCTCATGTTGGGTGTCGACTACTCCCGACCACCAACCAAGCTCAGCTCCTCATAGGGTGTCGGCTTTGGTCTTCGAGCCAGTCAGGATTAACTCCGGAAATATAAATAATTGTGCAGGTGCGGATAGATTTTGGCGAGTATGCGAGCAGGTTTTGGCGAGTACGCGAGTACGACTTAGCTAGCGTGCGAGTATGTTACGACGAGTATACATGTAGGACACAGGCGAGTATCGGGAAACTAGTTGTTGGAATGACTATGATCGTGCGAGTAATGACTGTGCGACCATGACCAATATCAACGTGCGAGTAAAGCATCACGAGCACTCATCCGCCCCGAGCCTATGAGCCTAGCGAGCATCATGAACCAATAAGCATGAAAGTAAAAAATGACAATGCAGGAATTCAAACTTGTATAAATATATATCAAAAATTTTACAAGTTACAAAATTTGGCTGTTACAAAACTTGGCTAACGGCTACGTGCGAGTATGACAAATATCGGCGAGCAACTAGGACTCATCGTTGCCACTAACAGGCCGATATTCGTCGTCTCCAATATCAGCGTCCTCCTCTTCCTCGCCGTCTTCCTCACCGTCTTCCTCGCTCTCCTCCTCACCAATGCTGCTACTACCGCTGCTGCTGCTACCGCTGCCACTGCTGCTGGTGCCCGATGATGGAGAAGGTAAGCAATCCGGCGAGGTTGACTCATCGGCGAGCAGTTCGAGGATGAGCTCGTCTACAGTGAGCTGCTTCTCCCCCTCGGCGAGCTGGCCATTGAGCCTTAGCCTCGCGAGCATGATATTTCCCACATTGCAAGCTATCTCGTGGCGGACCGACGACTTCTCCTTCCATAGAGTGCGAGATCTCTTGATCGCATAATGAGGGTCGTCCTCCGGCCGCGACATGCCTTGCTGAGGAGATAAAGAACTCGCGCCGCCCTCGAGGGCAGTTAGACGACTCTCCATCTTGGCGGCGCGGACTTGGGCCGCCTCCAACTCCGCCTGAGAATTGGCGAGTTTCACCTCGCACTCAGAGAGCTTCTTGACGGACTCAATCTCAATAGCCTGCGACAAAGAACAGAAAGTCAGCAAAATGAATCCAAGTCCAACGTCAGCAAGGTCGCGTGAGGGAAGCGACTTACCTCATACTCTCGCCAGCGGACCGATTGCATGCCCAGATCGATGGATTTCTTGGTGACGACTTTCCGCGGCGTAGTCGTCTCCAGCAGCTTCCTCGCCGAATAATGCCCAGCTCGACAGCTCGTGCGAGCGAGCATGAGGCCTACTGGGCTAGATCCTCTGCGCTGAGCTCCACCATAGACTCAGCATTAACTCGCCCATATATCGTGTGGAGGACAGAGAAGGCGTCCCCCTTGTGCTCCCAGTCCGCCGACCAGGAGGGGAGGTTGGTGCTTTGCGTCACCAGGTGTTCATCCTTCGACCAAGTCACAAGCGGTCGGCTGTAGGCGTCCACCGCCCCTCGCCCAAGTTGAAGTTGGGGTGGAAGTGAGGAGGCCGAGCATCCAACGACGATTCTTGATCGTCAGGTCGTGACGATGACACCTTCGTCCTCTTGGTCGTGGGGCCTGCCGGCCTGGCCTTCGCTTTTCCCTTGGCGAGCCTCTTCTTCTCGCCGACATCAGGCGGAGGGTTGGACTCATTGAGGGAGTGGAGACTTCCTTCGTTGGAGGAAATGGCTTCTCCGGGAGCTCGCACGCCACTACAAAATGTCGAGCAAACATCACTACCGGACTAAAACAAGTGAAGCGAGTATGCAAGAAATGATTCTCGCTCGAATCTTACCATCATTAGGGTGGATCTACAAGAGCGTGTTGACATTTAGGCGCCAGAAGATGACGTCGAACCGACGACCACGGAACGACTCGACCAACTGCTCGCGGACGCCCTCCAATATCGATGGGAGGAAGGCGACATCGGCGGGTTGGTGCGGCCTTCCCAGGATGCCCGCGAAGTTGCCATAGACGACAACCAGATTCTCGCTCCAGCGGTGGACTTTGTTCACCGTCCCCACCAGGGTGCATACATGGCTGCTGAAGTGTACGACCCCCTCGGCGGTCGCGGCAAAGGCGAATATCTTGCGGAAGGCAGAAAGGTCGAAGGCGACCCTCTCCTCCCGCAAGTAGCAGAGGTAACCCATGATAATCGCCACGCCATTAGGGTTGATCTGCGCGGGGACGATGTCAAAGTATCGCAAGATCTCGCAATACTCAGTCCATAAAGGAAGTCGCAGGACGACGTCAAATTGACGGAGCGATAAGATCATCGTACCCTCGATGTAGGTGTTAAGTCGCTCTGTGCAACTAGTAAGTCATGTCGAGTATCCTTCGAGCATAAGCCTCTCCCTGAAGTTCTCCAAATCTCGCTCTGTGGTTATTGATTTCTTGAAGGCGGCATCGACGAAGTTAGCAGCATGGGCCTGTCGGCAAGCACTGACATCATCTCCCACCATTTTTGCGAGTTGGCGAGCTAAGAAAAGAAGTAAGGAGAGAAAAGAAGTGTAACCAAAGCGCATGAGCAGGGAAAGATACTCGCGAGCTAGGGATCGAAGTTCGCAATAGCTTACTTATGTCCTACCTACCCCCGATATTTATAGGCGAAGGCAAAAGGGGAGGGGGTATATCTCTGCCCTGGCGAGTATCGTCCTAAGTCGCGATCTGGGAGAGCAAGTGGATCTCGGCATCTACATTGTGTGGCAAAAAGGAAGAATATCGCGACGATTATTAGAACCTGCACAAATAAACTTGGCACATTGCAGAACAACAGACATCACAGAATAACAACAAAGGAAGCCAGCAAAAGAAACAAATGAAGTGCGAGATACAAACTCGCTTATTACATCAAATAAATTGTTTATTACAATAAGTCGCACATGGCGAGTTTCAAATAAATGAAAAAAGAAAATTTCTAAGTCCTAGAAGGTCTCTCCGGTGGATGAGGATGTCGCCCAGCCCAGCCCATCTCTCGCGCCAGCTGATAATGCTCTGTCACCACCGACATCGTGTCGTCGCCAAGTCGCAGCTGCTCCTCAATCCTCGTCAGCCGCCCTACAGAGCCCATACTCGCACATATGCCAGCCAATTCATCGAGGAGGAGCTGAAGGCGATGATTGCTAATTTCCAGTAGGCGATCATTCTCCTTCACCATGTGGAAGCGGGCTTCGTAGCTCTCCAGGGTAGACCAGAGCTCTTCAATCTTTGCCACCCTCACTTCCAGATATGATATCCGCCGATGTGGTTTGCAGATCGCCAGCTGGTCTAACTTACTCTCCATATCCAGGTAGGTGCAAGCAACGGCCTGGCGATACTCGCTGCCCGACAACCCGATGGCGTCGATGAAGGCCACTCCTGGAGTCACTGGGCGATCTGCTAGAATAAAGAAGTCGCCAGATTAGAGATAAGACACATAGTCTCCAATACAGCACCAGTGACAACATTTACTGCGACGAGGAGATCTATATCGGCGAGGAGAAGGGCCGCGACCTGGTACATCTTGCCTGTTAGAAGATGGGCCACCAGCATGCTCGGCCTCTTTACCCTGCCCGCGATCTCCATGGCCGGAATCCCCCTCTCTCGGCGGGAAGTAGTCTGGCAGCGGCTTGTCTGGCTTCCGGGCATGGACTTTGATGGACGCAGCGGAGGCTGCGACGAACTCGTCGGCTGAGGCGGGGTCTTCAGCGGAGGATGCGGAGGAAGTTGCGTCGTAGTAGTTTGTTGAGGTGCGACCAGAGGCGGTGACAAAAAAGAAGTATTCGCTGCCGGGATAGCAACAACGTTCAATGGCGGCGATGGTAGGGAGCTCGCCACTGGTGGCCCAGGATCTTGAGCAGGGGCTGGCGGGGCCTTACTCGCCGAAAGGTCCTTGATCGCCGGTGCGACCTTCTTTGGCGGAGGATCCTTCAGCGATGGTTCCTTGCTCGCCGCGGGAACCGTGGTTTCAGATACCCTCTTCGTACCAACATTAATCCAGACCGTGTGCGTGGTCCTGACGGGTTTCTAGGCTGCGAGGGCGAGCAGTGGTGCAGAGTTCAGCGAGGCGACATTCAAAGCCGCCTCGGCATCTTCTGGCGGAGAGTCTGCGAACAAAAATATAGTGTTAGCGAGAAGTATGATTGCGACCTGTGGATGAGGAAAAAGAATAGCTCGGCAACGTGGTGACTTGGCAGCGAGACGACCTCTACCTACTGTGGCACCAGCGTAGTAGCGACTTCTGGAGCATTGAGCGAGCCAAGAAGGCTCAAGTCATGGGCGACCATATTGGGAATCTCGTCCAGCCCAAGGTCGCTGAGTAGCTTCAGAGTGCTGGCAGAGCGCGCAAGGTTATTCGTCACAGCCACGACTTGCGCAGGAGGTGACGGCGGATCAACCATATCAGAGGCGGGCTTCTTCTTGGCCTTCTTGGTTTTTTTCTTCTTAGGAGGGGGTAAGTCGGCGGTGGCGTCCTCTTCACACGACATTTTGGACTTAGCAATGTCAAGAATGCCGGTGAGAGCGGCGAGGATGCCTTGAAGAAGTTTCTCAGCATCCGACATCGTGCGCGAGCTCTGGCGATCCGTCTGAAGTGCTAGGCCCCATATTTATAGAAATCGGCAGACAGTCATCAGTTGCGAGCAACTCTGATACTCGTCATAGTAGCTCACCGAATAAGTGTTGGATGATTCTTTCCGAGCTCCTACGTCGCTCTAAAAGAGCGGGGATTGTGTACAACCCGTATTCGTTGAGGATGTGTCCTACCATAGACAGGTCATCAGAAGTCAAGGTCAACAAGTCAAAACAGAAGTCAACATCAGCGCGCAAGATCATAGAAGGCCTGGGCGAGTATGACGAGCTCCCCACGCATACTCACCATGTAGGCGACTAGACGAGATACTCGCCAAACCAGTGCGAGTTCCTCTAGAAGTCGCCTAGTCGCTGGGGGGTGGGGTATAAATATGAACCCCCCTCTTTGAATTTGCCTATAAATAGGACCATAGGGGTGCGAGGCGAGGCACTTGAAATCCTCTGCAGGATACTCGCGAGCTTCATTTTCGAGATACTAGCCGAGTCTTTAGATTCCATTTCCTTAGAGATCAAGTCGTGACCTTGTGACTTGGTCATCAGCTAGACTCCCTCGTACCCAATTCGACCATTCTTGGTTGAGAAGGGGCTGCTCATTTTGAGCATCCGGGTACGTGGTGGGACCTTCCTGCCGCAACATCTAGGGTCCTGTTTTACTTAGTTCTTCATCCTAGTCATCCTAGCCATCTGATCTAACCTCTGAGCCGGTAACCTTAGGCGGATTTGGTCCGAATTCGAGGTTGAGAATTTTCCTAGCTTCAATACTAGCAATATGAGTGGACGATTTAATGGACTTAAACGTTTGATATTGGCAGAAAATAAATCTTCTTATTATGTATACTATTTTGCTCATCAGCTTCAACTAGCACTAAGTAAAGTTGCAAAATGACACAAAAAGATGAATACGTTTTTTTAGACATATTAACTAATGTTGTTAGTTGTTCATTAAAAATCAAACGATTCTTTGAGAAACACAAGCTATGAAAATAAATGAAGTCATCGCTTTGGGTACAGTTGAGACAGAACGTTGCTTAAATCAAGAACAAAATTTAAAGGGACATGGAGACACCCGTCGGAATTTACATTATTGTACAATTCTTAGTATCATTTCATTATTTCCATCTATCGAAGCTATGCTTAATGTTTTAAATGAAGACACTTCAGTTGAAGAAACAAGTATTGAGGCCTATAATTTTTTGAAGGAGATAGATTGCTTTGAGTTTGCTTTTACATTGCATATAATGAAGGCAATACTGAGGATTACATTTGAGTTATCTCAAGCTTTGCAAAAAAAAGATCAAGACCTATTAAATGTCATGTGTTTTGTTAATTTTATAAAGAAGAGACTTCAAGAACTAAGAACAGATAGTGCTTTTGTACAATTGGTCACTGAAACATCTATGTTTTGTGAAAAATATGAATTTGAGGTTCCTAAGATGGAAGATAATTACTTACATCCTGCAAGAAGTAAACGCGGGGTTCAAAAGAGGTCAAATCTACATTTTTATAAGGTTGAGTTGCTTTTCACAGTGATTGACTCTCACTACAAAGAGCTGAATGATCATTTTGATAATGATAATATTTAGTTGATTTTAAACATGATTTGCTTCAATCCTCAAGATTCATTTGCTACTTTCAATAGAGATAAATTAATTGAGTTGACTCATTTTTATCCAGTAGAGTTTAATGAAAAAACTCTTTTAATGCTTGACAGTCAGGTATTAAATTGGTTTTATGATATGTCAACTCATGAAGATTTTTGTGATTTAAATGGATTTAGTGAACTTTCTCAAAAAATGATTAAACATAAGAAGAACATGAGTTATCCTGAAGTTTATTTACTATTGAGATTGTGTTTAATATTATCAGTTGAAACAACTACAGTTGAAAGATCATTTTTTGCATCGGGCTTGATTAAAGAAGATCTTCGCAACAGATTAGGAAATGAATGGTTGAATGATTGCTTGGTTACTTATATTGAGAAGGAAGTGTTTGATAAATTGATGATAAAGATATTTTGCAAGAATTTCAAAAATGAAATTTAGAAGATTTATCCTTTATTCAAAAAAAAAAACAGAATGTTTAATGTATTTTTCAGGTATTAATGTTAGATTTATTCTATAATGAAAGCTTTTTATTGAGCAATTTTTATTTGTTTTGTTTTTCATATTCTAAGTGTCATGTGCCCCCACGCTTCAATATTCCTGGCTCCGCCACTGTATGTCTGATATATTAGCATGCCTCAAGGACTTATATATAATAAATTATTAAATCTTGGGAGATGCAAGAAATTAATAATAGGTTATGCTGGAAATCCACGTTACGCGAATATAATTAATGTGGCAACGAAGTAATTCACGGTGAAGAAGATTTCCACGGAGCATTTCCGTCGCCCGATGGGATGCGCAAAAATATGTTATAGACACGTTACAAAGTATATACATATTTCTGTAAAATGATCTATGTTAAGCACTTGTTGTGTGATATAATTAAGATGTTATCAATTAAAGTATTAAGGTATAATTTTTTTTCCATAGAAGTGCCACATTAATGTTTTAATCTCAATTTATGAACACGATGAATTTGTGAATTGAGGGTTTGGAACAAAGCAGAAGATATTCTTCTACTACGTGAGCTAATTATCTTTATTTGATACTGTACACATGCTTCTTTAATATTAGAGAGATAATGGTGCATAATCAAGTGCAAATATCTTAGAATTGTTGAAGCTGGGAAAATCTCACTCCAAAATTTAGATTAATGCAGTTTAAGGTTACTTGTCTTACGATCGAATTCAACGGGCTAACAAGCAAGTACTAGGAGAGTAGCAGAAAACTAAAAGGACCTCGGGTGCTGCGGAAGGGAGGTCCCACCACAGACCTGGATGCTTAGAAGAAGCTTCCCCTCCACGATTAAAGATGACCGAGCACGCTACAAGGGGGACACTAGCTAAAGTCTTGTCCCTTCGGAGAAAGGATCTAAAGGCTCAGCTAAAAATCAAAGAAATAGGTGGTCAAGATCTTTTTTAAGATTTGAAGTCCATATTTTTGTACCCCTGGGGTCCTATTTATAGACAAATCCCGGGGGAGGGGGTCTATAGGCAAAGAGACCCAGCCGTGTGAATACCAGTTGCATTCTTCTAGCGACCTAGCTCGGTCGTTGGCGAGTATCGGCTGGCGACTATCTGTGATGATCAGCATGCCTGATATAGTGACTGGTCGGTGGTCACCTGCTAGGCGAGTATTGTTGTTACTCGACACTGTTACTGCTCGGAGCTCGCCTGAATGGAAATGTCTTTAAAGCTCGTCCGTGCTGCTGGGTGGTCGTGCGACCTGACGATTATGATCCTTGTTTGTGTCTAAGGGTCCTCTTGTGCCCTCCTGTTGGCCATTAAATTTTGATCGGGTCTTCATGTATTGAGATTGCTTATCAACTGCCGATTTTTGACCGTTGACCCATGATGAATAAGGGTTGTACACAATCCCCGCTCTTTTTGAGCGATCATATAGATCGGAAAGAAACATCTAACCTCGCATTCAACAAGACTTTTGACGAGTTCTTATCCCTACAATGCTCGACAGACACCCCCTGACCTCCATAAATAGAGGAGGGGGGGGGGGGATGACCCTCGGGCGCCGCTTTTTGACTGCTACAGGATGGTCTTCATCACTGAAGAGGTCACCAAGAAGTTCAATGCCCTAAGGGACTTTCTTGGTACTCGGCTTCAGCAGCCTACTAATAAGCACGAACGAGAAGGTCATGACGAGGAAGGTGATCGCCGAAGGAATAAGAAGATAAGGAGGGATCCTCCCACTGAAGAGGAGTCTACCGCACCAAACGAAAAGCTACCCCGTGAAGTATTCTCCCACCCCGGGCACTATAAAGGATCTGCTGAACAAAATGAGTCTGGGCGAGGATATTGACGCTGCGAGGGATGACTCTGCTTGACCAAAATACCGAGTGAGTACTCATGCCACTATGCCTTTGGCAGCCACCCCTCCTAGTGTTGCTGATGTTGCCCCTACTGCCGAGATGCCCTCCTCTAATTATGTGCCCTTAGAGGTTGATCACACCTTCAGAGTGGTGACTACCCAACCCGGTATGGTAACTACTCACAAAAGATGATTCTCATGATCTGGCCTCTTGGTTCTTTCCCCTGACGAGCTTCAATGCCTTTGTAGATAGTGCGCCATTTGTGGATCCCGCCCATCTGAGCAGTGGCCAAACTAGCCAAGGCCCTCCTCCTAGTACCTCACTCCACCACACAATGAGAGTTCACCTTGGTTCCGACTAACTAACCCATGAACTACACACCAACCACACAGCCGAGAATCTTCCAACTCATACGCCTCCTTGCTACGACGCTCCACCTTCCCAGGGAGCTACTAGGAATGCTCCGCCTCCCCCACCATCTCGTTCTGGCGAGAATGGGCAAGGCTAGCCCACCGGACCGCCTACCCTGCTGATCGTCGATACCCGGACTCTCGGGGGAAACAAACATTGTTCCCCCTTGCCGCCTCGCAACACTCGGAGCTCTAAGGGACAACGCGGTAGTCGCTTGATTAGGCACCAGGATACATTCCATTGAATTCCATCCCCTTGGCAGATGCGGGTTTCTCTCCGGCGGACTCCTCCTCACTGGGAATACTTATCCCCTCGCCGCGAGTCTCCTGGTCACAAGCGATATCCACCTCATCACGAGTATCAGCCACCGATTTTTCACACCAGTAACGATCATCATCTTCTTCTAAACAGACTCTCCTCGCCATCTATTTTAACAATGGGTCATGTTGAAGCCAAATATGACCTCAACGAGAGTTCGAAGAAAAGGGGGTGCAGCCAAAACCTACTTCTCTCAAGTCTCAACCCTCAACTGGACTCGAAGGACCTAAGACTGACCCAATTGCCTCAGCAGGGAGGTCCCACCTCACACCCGAAAGATCTCTGAGAGCTTCCCCTCCAAAGCCAAAGCTGGGCTAGGAGCTCCTCAGAAAGCGCTGGAATTCGGGAGATAATGATCGCCTGCCTTCTAAGGAGCCTTTATGGGTCTATTTATAGCATCTTGCTGTCCTGAAATTACTGAAAAGCCCCTAGTTGGTCTGCCAATAGCCTAACCCCGCTGTTTTTCTGAGGGCACTGAAGTAAATTTACTTGAGGGCAATTAGGACATTTTACCCAAGGCCCTGGGCCCCACTCGGCGAGAGCGGTGCCGAGGTCCTTCTGTCCAGAACGTGGCGCGACCGCTCTTGCCTGCCTATAGGCGAGAGCCCGTTGAGATGGGAGCCTGGCGCAAGCTCAAGCGTTCCCGCGCAGGCCGCGCTCGGCGATCTTGGCCCGCTGTTCTCCGTTCGACGATTCGGTTGCGCTCGCCGATCTTGGATCGACGATCCGGCGCGACCGTTCCCGCCTATTTGGGTGAGACCTTCCTTAGGGCGGGAACTCTTTCGGCTAGCCCAATTGGGACCATTGTGCCTCCCGGTCTGACTCATCGAATATGGGGTTGTACAGGTCATCCTTCTTGTAGTACATCCTGTCTCTCCCGAGGGAGTGTTGATTGACGTCATTGGGCTCCCTTTGCGCGAGTATAAAGAGAAAGTGGCCTCGACCTATCTTGACTTTGAGATCAAATTTGATCAGCTGGTAATCTGCAAACCTCATCGGTGCCTGGGATCGCATGAAACTCGAGTAGCCAAGCTGTAGGAATCTAAGAAGCACATGAACCACACAGAGTCTTGATACTCCACGATCAACTTCATGGAACAGTGCCTTGCGATGGTAGAGCACCGACATGAGCTACTTCACAACAAGCTCTTCGCAATTCAGATGAGAAACAGGTCTGTGGGGGTGACTAGCAAAGATGGACGATGGCGTCCTACTATGCGAGGAACTTTTGAATCAAGCAAATGAGCACATGCGGCGACTGCGAGATCGAAGCTGGGCTGGGCAACATGCTCAACCGAGTGATCGTCTTGGGAACCTGCACGGCCCATAGATTTTTCTTGCCTTCAATCCTAGGAATTTACTACTGGCTCTATAATAATATTGCCTTGTTTATTCTTGCATTCTGTATGGATATTTATCTGAGAAGCTCGCTTTGCCGAGTAATTAATTTGCGATTATATCTTTCTTTTGGATTTCACACATGCGACAATCTTCCTTCTATGTTGGCATGTATTGATAGGTAGGTCTTTAGGCTCGTTATTGATGTAAGTGTTTTTCTATCTTTTTTGCGAGTATGTTGGTCGCTCTTGACATTCGTACGGAAAAACTCGCTTGTTGTTGGCGGGATACTCGACACCAAACACTGCTGCGGAAGCGCGCTGCCTTCCAATGCTTCGCTTTTGTCTATAAATAGGAGGGTAAGGGGTGAAATGGCTCAACTTTTTCAGAATCCACTTCTTTGCTCACCTGTTCTTGCTCGCTTCCACAAACTCGCCACTTGTTTCCCGCTGTCAAGATGGTTTCTGCCATGGATGCTCATGCTCGCAAAGTCAACCATGTTGCAGATTTTACGGCTGCAATCTTCAAGAAACCCATTACTGACTCTGTTGGCCTTGAGGACTTCAAAGAACAATTCTTCCCACCCATCGAGGAAGGTTTCCACTCGAGGATCTCTCACAGCAACGAGCGAATAAACTCCTTTACTGAACGAGTGGTGATGCCCATTCGACACTTCAAGGTCAGCCTCTGTCTGCCACTATGGCCGGAGTTTTGTGATATCCTCAGATATTTCGGACTTATGCCATCACAGATCAATCTTAACGGGGTGACGATCATCATGAGATACCTCTCCTACCTGAGATAAGAGGAGATTTTATTTGAGCGAACGACCTTCAATAAAATCTTCAACATTGGGGAGACTAAGGACTAGATCATATTTTTTTCCAGCCACACCTACACAGTGGGTAGAATGATGAACAAGGTACACTGCTGGATAGAGTGATTTGTGATCATTGGCGGCCCAGTTTGCGACATTGTGTTTGCCCAAATACAGCCACCGAACGAGGTTTTCAACGCCCCGGTCTTGGAGGGACCTGCTCAGAACTTGCGAGCTACCTTCATTGGCAGGAAATTTGATGTCGCATACTGGAGACGTGATGCCACTGATCTTCCTTTCATCTGCTCGGGCACATGTATATTCTCAACTTGCTTTGGACACATTTAATTGCAACTTCTGAGAAAATGGACTAAACTAGTCTCGCTCTGTTAGGTGTTCACATAGTCCGGTAAGAGTTGCCCCTCCAAGGAACCATCCTCGTCAGTGCTCATGCCAGAATCTTAGGCGAGCACCTTTGAATCGTCGCCGAGGAGATGTCAGCCAATGTCACCTATTCTTGAAGAGCCCAATGTTGTCGATTCCCCAGTGCGCCCACCTATCATCTCATCTCCCAGGTAGTTGGAGCACGGCGAGCCATCGAGAAAGAGAGCACACACCATGGATTTCGCCCCAAAGAAAAAAGAAGTCTCCACGAAGGACGAGGTCGGGGACCCAATCTTGCACCTGAACTTTGGTCGGGGGAGCGAGGGAGTGGATCACTTAGTAGCCCCTTGGTCACTTGGGAAGATGGGGCTAACAAGGTCCGCCTCAACACCAACCTCCCTCCATGGTCAGAGGATTGGGATGACGATGGTGAGGCCTACAACGTTTCCTTTGCCTTATACATGTGAGAAGATGCAGCGGTGTTACCGCAGTCGAGTACCTTCTTCCTTGCCAAACAGGCTTCGAGGTCGCTGCTTCGATCTCTAGAGCTCGCCCATCAATTGGAGAGAAACTGAAAGGAATCAGATGCTAAATTAGAGATTCAAGGAGACCAGATTGATTTCCCCATCCGCTCGCAGATAGAGTCTCAGGTGAGAATCAAGGAGCTGGAAAACATGTTGCGAGCATCTGAGGCAATGGTCGCCGAAAGCAAGGCCTACGAGGTGATTTTGTTCGAAACATATTAGCTCAATATGTAATACCTGAGCAAGTCGGCAGTGTGATTTGATATGGGAGTTTTTCATTCTGCATGAGGTTGGGCTGGTCGCAGCGCTGGAGGAATGTTAAGTCCGCGTCGTCGAGTTCGGAACGCGGGAGGCTGTTATGAATCCACCACCAGAGACGAATACCTCGGGTATTGGGAAAAGATTTGGATCGTTCATGAAGATCCTATGAGGCGTGAGATAGCCAGGATGGTCGGTGATGTACTACTCGCCCAACTGCAGTTCGAGAATCAATTGATGTCGAGTTCCGAGGACATTATTGTGGACGAAATCATCCAGGGTCTTCTCGCTGAGGTGTCTCACTCACCAAAGCCTTCAAGGTCATCATGTAATGATGATGATGACTCAGACGTGGATGAAGAGGATGAGGATAACTTTTCTGACTGGGATTCTACCTGAAGGTCATGGGTTGCCCGACTTCCTTCTTATATTTTGTTTTGTATAGCAAGGCGGTGTATTGGGCGGGGAACTCGCCACTTTTTGGGGGATATCTATAATTAGTAGAAAAACCACAATTTTTGCAATGAATCTTTCATGGGTTTCACCCGTTCTTTTATTTTTATTTTTGGATGCTCACTCGTTTGATGTATGCATTGGCTCTTAGACAAGACCTGTGATGAATACTCACAAGGGTATTATGTGTGACTTCATGATTGATGCTCGATAGGATAATAGGCATGCTAATATTGATGCTCGCTAGGACCATAGGCGCGAGAAGATTAAATGATCGTTGGTCACTTCCCCTGCTCGCACGCCCATATTCGTATGTCATTGCTCGCATCTTTATGCTCTCACCTTGCTAGTCGCACCTGTATGCTCGCAAAAAGAATCAACATATTTGTTTGGTTTTTGCAGGTTTGGTGTCATAACCTAAGGATGTTTGTTGGGAAGAAAAACACAAATACTTCTCTACTTGCTGACTACGATACTTAGACAAGGGAGTGGTACTCACGGGGGTCTTGCAAGATGCACACTCTTGAGGGTGGCACTCCACTTCAACTGGCAAAGAGCTAAAGGGATCCAGAGATATGGAACGACAGTCGGGGGGTCCAGCTAGACACACACTCGAGGCCTCTATTCTATGGCAGATTCTCACCTCCCAAAACCTCTTTGTTTAACTTCTTCAAAAATCATGGTGGGTTATCCTACCTCGTTGTTAACAGAGACACGTCATGTTCCGCAGGACAAAAATCGCTACGTGCAGCTCCTTTAGCCTTCCCAAAGGCTGGTGACACCTTTACACAAGGTGTCACTTTGTGAGGTCAATCCTTCATCGAGTTTAGGAGGTTGGCATCCCGACCTATTCCTGATAGTTTCTCCAGTTAGATGAGAAGTGTGGTCGGGTAGGTAGATAGGCCAACAGACAAGGGGAAGTTGATTTCAACTGTCAATACATGGTCTTGGACTTACAAGAATGCTTTTAAGACCAGACACACCATCCTATCACCCGCTCTGGGCTTTTTAGGAGAATCAGGTTGGAGGCAAGTTTCCCAAACCCATGGGATAATTTGAAAGGTGTTTCCCTTGTGACTGAGTTAGGAGTGGTCCTCAGGGCACTAAGTGTTTGATCTTGAGGCGCCCTTAGAGGGGAAGGGGGAATAAGGGCAAACTATAATTTTACGAATTAACAAATTACTTTGCTAAATTTTTCTACAATCAAGAAAGCTTAAACACTACCAAATATTTTTAACAAATCACTTTGAAATTTATGATAACACAAAATGCAAGTTTATTTCTTAAGTGATAAAAATTACAAACAAAAGATTTCAATAAAGCTTGAAATCGAGGTTGTGATGAAAAAAATCTCCTTTTTGAATTTACCGGTCCTTCTCCCAAGGACCAGCCGACAAAAGTCTATCTCTCCCTAGATACAATAAATAGTCTCCCCCTGGATCTCATCACGACCTAGTTGCTGTACACATTGTGACGTTTTCCCCCTAAACCACACACGGGCCTAGTAGCCACTCACAAGGTGGCGAATTCTCTGCCGATTAAAAAGAGAATGAAAAAGGAAAAATAATCTGAGAAAAAAAACTCTCTCGGGTCTTGAGCGCTGAAGTGTCCGGAAAATCCTTGTGAAGATTGCCGAAGATGAGAAGCACGAACTATACAAACCATATTCTTCGAGGGTGGGTCCATCCAGAGCCAGGTCAGCAATAGTCAAAGTCAACAAGTTAAGACGAAAATCAGAGTTAACATGCAAGACAACAGAAGGCCTGGGCGACTATGACATGCTCCCTTCGTATACTCACTAGGTAGATGACTAGGACGAATACTCACTAAGCAGAGCGAGCTCCCCCCAAGAAGTCGCCTAGTCGCCAGAGGTGAGGCTATAAATAAGACTCCCCTCTCTTTGGATTGGCATATAAATAGAACCCCAGGGGTACGAGGAGATGGACTTCGGAATCTCGCAAAAAATCTCGACCACCTCTTTCCTAGACTGTGGGTTGAGCCTTTGGATCCCTTATTCAGAGAGACAGGTTGCAAGTTTGCGAATATCTATCTTAGTTTCCGCAACTCTATTGTCAGTAAGTCTAGCTCATACCCTGCTCGACCATTTTTGGTTATGGAGGGGGGGAAGATTCTTCTAAGCAGTTAAGTACGTGGTGGGACCTCCCTGCCGCAGTGCCTATGGTCCTCTTTGTTGTCCATCTTTTTCTTCATCCCAGCTCGTTAGCCGTCGAGCCCGACCGTTGAACCGGTAACCTTAAGCTGCCATGATCTGAATTTTGGAGTAAGGGATTTTCCTGGCTTCAACACTTTGGTGCGGTGAGTGTGGATCACAGTCGATGAGGAAAGTTTCACGATTAGGCGAGATGGTGAATGGAGGCAAGCATGGGGAGATAGTTGACAATTCGGCAGGAGTTAGTAACTCTGCGTAAGGAAGTGATTTTTTCGTAGTGGCGGCGTTTAAAGAGTTCACAAGGAGGATGGAGTGGAGCATCCTTGCATGATTCCCTCCTAGCCCCATTGTCACGACAACCTCACCTCGCCGCGTGACACCGCCGAATGAAAAAGCGCCATCTAAGAGACCAGGGAAGGAGCGATACAGGGGAGGAGAGGAGCGATCAATGCAATTATGGCACCATCCAGCGAGCAGCCAAGGGATCAGGTTCCAAGATGTGGAACAGCCGGCGAGATATCATGATACTCACTATGATAGCGAGTATGACGAGGATACTCACGAGGATGAAACTCGCCATCGTTAGGGAGGGAGGAGCCTCTTTTGTTACGAGATCCTAGCAGCTCCAATTCCCGAAGGCTTCAGAGAGCCCATCCTGAGCTACTACTCCGGCAGGGATGACCCAGTCAGGCATCTCCAATGGTTCGAGAATGTGGTGTTTATCCACAATATGACTGATGCATTTGAGTGCAGATTCTTCTTCATTACCTTCAAGCAGAATATGAGGGATTGGTTCCACCAGTGGCCTGAAGGTCCCATCATCTACTTCGAGGATCTGCGTCAGGGCCTGATGGCAAGGTTCGCAACATCCAAGAAGAGGAAGGAGGCAAGTGCACTCTTCAAGATCGCGCAAGGGAAACGTAAGAGCCTCGACCATTACATTAACCATTTCTAGGAGGAGGTCTTGAAAGTTGAGGAAGTGGATAGCTTCACCTTGATACTGTCTCTGAAGTTCGGCCTAAAGCAGGGCCTTTTTAGCCTGGAGATCGGGTCCAAGCCCCCGGGATCTTTTGAAGAGATGATTGAACAGGAGAATATGTTTGTGTAGGGAGAGGAGAAGAATCCAGACTTCTTGGCGAGCCTGGATGGCGAAGACCAGGGAAGCAGAGGCAGAGGAGGACTTTTAGAGGCTAGGGCCGGAGTGGTGCAAGAGAGATAGGGAAAGAGGAGAAGGGAGGATCCGAGGAGGAAAGAAGAGCCCAGGAGGGTGAAAGAGCGGAGGAGGCAGGAGAGGCCTCGCGGGTAGGAGGAGAAGAGGCCCGTAGCGGCTCCAGAGAGGAAAGGAAGAGAGGCAATTCCAATACCAAGTGAATCGACCCTCGTGGAGAACACTTGTTAGGCCTCTATTCCACAATCAGGAGAGGAGGAACACCCTTCAGCAGGGAGGAAGGAATGGAAGAGCTTGGACAGAGGCGATAGTAATTGCCTGTCAGGGCAATAAGCGTCGCAAGAAGGTTCATCTGACAAGGACTAGGCGGAGAAGATTTCCCTCTACTGCAATCTGCATCGAGTAAAGGGGAATGAGATCATGGCCTGCCCAGATGTTTGGGAGGCGTAGAGGAGGTTGGAATCCGATGCTGTGGATAAGGAGCAGCCTAGGCAAGAGGCGCCAATAGGACTGGTATCATTCCGAGCTTTGGGGCGAAGGAGGAATGAGGATCGGGTCGACCTGGGAGGTCACAGGGAAGTGGTCGACGACCCACGCGATAGGTAGGTTGGAGTGATCAATGGAGGAGCAAGTCTTGGAGCTTCCCGTCAGGGGAGTCTGCATCAAATTTATTGCAAGAGCATCGCCTCAGCATCTCATGCTCTGCCTCCGTTGGACGAGATCACTTTTTTTGAGGACATGCTGGGGAATGAGAATACCTTTCATGACGCCCTTGTCATCCAAGCTGCCATCTAAGACTTCACCATCGATCAAATCCTAGCAGACAACGGGAATTTGGTGAATGTCATTTTCAAGAGAACCTTTGTCGGGCTACATGCGGAAGCATCCAGGATCCAAGATGCGGACGGACCTGCGGACGGACCCCTTTTTGGCTTCTTTGGAGAGAAGAAAGAGGTGGATGGAGGAGTGGATCTTCTTTTCACACTTGGTGGTACTTCGATCCGATGTCGGTTCGCCATCGTTGACGCCCCAAGCTATTACAATGCTATCTTTGGGCGACCCCTCATAAACTACTTCAAGGCATTTTCATCGCCGTACCATCAATGCCTGAAGTACCACTAAAGAGATATCTAGGTGTGAATTAGAGGAGATCCGAAGGCTGCCAGTGAGTGCTATCTGAACGCTGTCTGCACCATCAGCTGGATGGAGGATGTGGAGAGGCTGGAGAAGGAGGAAGGGATGAAAGCTGCCAAAGAGCTGGAGGTGATCTCCCGGAGAGGAGAGCCATGACTGTTGAAGATTGCAGGTTCCCTGAAGCTGGAGTGGAAGTTGGAGATGGTCGCATGCCTGCAATACAATGTGGACATCTTTGCTTAGAGTACGACGAAGATGTTAGGGATTGATGCAAAGGTTTTTTGCCATCGCCTCAACCTGGATCCCAAATTTTCCCTCGTCCGTCAGAAGTAGAGAAAGAGTGCTGTCATATTGGCCGAGCCCATCTGTGAGGAGGTGAAGTTGTTGGAGGCAGGTTTTGTTTCAGAGATACAGTAACCTAGCTGGGTCTCCAATGTTGTAATGGTTAAGAAAGCCAGAGGGGGCTGGAGACTTTGTATTGACTTTTCGATGTTAAATAAAGCTTTCCTGAAGAATTGCTACCACTTGACTCAAATCGATGCACTGGTTGATTCAACCGTCGGGTTTCCTGTGATGAGTTTTCTTGATGCTCTTTCAGGGTATCACCAGATCTAGATGCATTCCCTCGACTACCGTGTCGTATCTTTCATCACTGTCAATGACTGCTACATCTATAAGATGATTCTATTTAGACTTAAGAACGCAGACACGACCTACCAAAGAATGATGGATCAAGTATTGAAAGAGAAAAATGAGTGTAATCTAGAAGTGTGCGTAGATGACCTCCTGGTTAAGAGCAAGAGTATCAAAGAGCACACTATGGATATGGTCGAGACATTAACAACCATGCAAAAGTAAAAGATACGGCTCAACCCGGCAAAGTGCATTTTTAGAGCTAGAAGAGGGAAGTTCCTAGGTCACCTCCTCACTCCAAGGGGGTGGAGCCTAATCCAGACAAAGTCAATGCTATTCTGGAGATGTCGTCCCCAAAGAATCCAAAGGAAGTCCAGAGCATGACCGACATGCTAGCGGGTATTAGATGCTTCCTCTCTAAGGCAGGAGAGAAGTGCTCTCCTTTTTTCAAACACTCCAAGGCAACTAGAAGTTTGAGTGGATCACAGAGTGTGAGAAAGCTTTTGGAAAGCCAAAGTAGCAGCTAACTCAAGATCCTCTACTCCAAGGCCAATAGGAAGGCGAAGATCTCCTCCTCTATCTCGTAGTGGTAGCAGAGAAAGTCAGCTCTGTGCTCGTTAGAGAAGAAGGAAAGAAGCAGATCCTCATATACTATGTGAGTAGGGCGCTAAGACAAATAGAGGAAAGGTATCCCATCCTGGAGAAGCTAGTTTTTGCCTTGGTGGTTTAAGCTCGGAGGCTTTGCCCATATTTTTAGGATCACTACATCAAGGTTGTCTCTAATCATCCACTGTGAAGTATCTTGGATGGAGTGGAGCATTCAGGCAGGTTGACAAAGTAGGCGATAGAGCTCAGCGAGTTCGACATTTCTTACTCGCCAAGGATGTTGATTAAGGCCCAGGTAGTAACAGACTTTTTGGACGGCTTATCGGCCCAGGTAGGAGGAGAAGAAGGAGATTCCAGTTCAGTCTCTTAGAAGATGTTTGTGGATGAAACTTCAGGTAAGAATTCTGTGGGAGTAAGAGTCGTGCTGGTGAGCCCCCATGGAATTAGGATCGAGCAAGCAGTCGGGATCCTCTTTCCCATCACAAACAATCAGGCAGAGTATGAAGTCATGGTAGCAGGCTTGCGTCTCGCCAAGGACTTGAGGATTTAGGATCTCAAGGCCTTCACAGACTCAATGACAGTCACGTCACAAATCAGGGGAGAGTTTGAGGCTCGCGATCCCATCCTGTAAAGATACTTGGCTAAGGTTAATGGCTTGATGGGAGTTTTCCAAACCTTCTTTATCGAGCATGTGCCCCAAGAGGAGAACTCAGAGGCAGACTATCTCGCCAAGTACGGTCCCGGGGTTGTAGGGATAGTAACGGAGTAGTTTTGGTCGTCCATCGAGGAAGGGGAGATGATGAAAATAGAACAAGGGCTTTTGGAAGGACCCGTTCATTACGTTCTTAATGATAGGTCGGTTTCCTGCCAGTAAGGGAGATTAGAGGAAGTTCTGGTATAAGATTTCTTACTACCTACTGCATGAAGGAGAGCTATATCGTAAAACCATTTCAAGCCCTCTAGCCAGATGTCTGTCAGAAGTTGAAATCCCTCAAGTGCTATAGGAAATTTATTCAGGAGAGTATAGCACCCACTCAGGAACTCGTATTCTGGAGTAGAGGATTCTAAGGCATGACTACTTCCAGCTGACCATTCAGAAGGATGCAGAGACCTTCTCAAAGAAGTGTCCAAAGTTTCAGCTTTTCACACCTCTTCAGTTGCAGGCAGTTCAACAACTTCGCTCAATCACCGCTCCCTGACCATTCACCATCTGGGGAATGGATTTGATTGGCCTTTTCCCCAAGCTAGTGTTCAGAGGAAGTTTGTTCTTGTCATGATTGACTATTTCTCCAAGTGGATCGTGGCAAAATTTCTTACCAAGACCACATCTTTGATCATAAAGAACTTCATCTGCTGAGAGATCGCATATAGCTTCGGGATTCCACTCACCATCATCACTGACAACGGACCGTAGTTTACTAGTATGGATTTGGAAGACTTCTGCAAGCAGCTAGTGAAGGATCTTCGATTCGCCTCTGTACACCATCCTCGAAGCAACAGAGAAGTGGAAGTCGCCAACAAGTTGATCATCAAGCTCTTGAAAAAGAAGGTCACCAATCTGAATGGAAATTGGGCGGTGCAACTCCCCTCGGCTATATGGGCTCAGAGAACCACCCCTAACTCGGCCATGGGGGAAACACCCTCCAAGTTATCCCACGGGCCTGAGTCACTCATCCCAGTAGAATTCAAGGTTTAGAGCTCGAGGGTCGTAGCAGCAGGAGAAGGTAGTGAAGAATGACGCATGGAGAATGAAGATGCTCAGAAGCTCTGACTGGACTACATCGAGGAACTTTGTGACTTAGCCTCTATCCATCAAGAGGAGATCAAGAGGCGAATGGAAAAACACTTCAACAAAAATGTTCGCCTGAAGCATTTCCTTGCAGAAGACTTGGTCATGAAAAATTTAGACACAGCAGGAAGTGCAGTTGTTGTTGGCAAGCTGAATCCTAACTGGGAAGGACCTTTCATCGCCCAAGAAGCTCTAGCGACTGGAGGCTATTGCCTACAAAATCAATAAGGAGAGGTACTGGAAAGTACCTAGATCGGGGATGACCTGAAAAGGTTCCTAGCGGTAACATGCGCTGCTTATCTGTAAGGTTATTTTCATGCTATTTATACATTTCCTCGCCCCCGGAGACACGGGTGTAATGGCCTCCCTAGCCCACGACTCGAAAGTATGACCCTGACACCCCCAGCACAACACTCGAAAGGGTTTGGTCTCAAATAGTCTGCAGACCATGCACCCCAACCCCTCTCTATGCCCACTGGAGGGTTGCTGGAGGCTGCAGCCTCCCATTGATGAGAAGTGATCTAGTTAAGCACTCCTACAGGCACTTCCCAGGAGGTCAACCATCCCCGGACTACTCCATCCCAAGCTTAACTATAAAGTTTTTTCACTTCTCATCACCAATTGAGATGCAGGCTATTTGAGGCTGAACCCTTTCGAGCGTGGTAGTGGGGGTGTTGGTAATCATCCTTTTGAGCTTGGGGCTGGGGAGGTCATTAAAAAAAGTAAACGAGCTACAACAGAGCATACCTTAATTTATATGAATGCTCATACAAACTTATAAGTTAAGGTTTCCAAAGTAATTCATCATATAAAAGAGCCTATACTAATTTATATGATGAGGGTCTGCAGTTATAATCTAACTATACTAATTAATGAATGTCATGTTATGTGATGCAATGCAATGATTTGTAATGAAACTCATCCACCCGGCTCTATGCACACAGATCTTTCAAACATATCCCACTTTTTAGAGGTAGCTAGCCTCTTAGGTACCAACTATCATAGCTCATGGTGGCAATGGAGTGGGTATCTCCACTCCTAGGCGGGCAGACACACTACCAGGCATAGACCTCACGTACGCCTCAACGATAAGAACACAACAGCGGAGCTCCCACGTACTCTTGCTGGAAATCCACCAGTCTTTCTGGTCAAGAGTGCATTTACGGGATAGTCCTCCAGACTGCAGTATAAACAACCTACTAGCCCCAAAACCCTGCACTCCTCACCAAAGTCAACATACTTCCATCAGTGTGCTGACTAGACTAATATTGAATGACCCACCACAACAGGCACAATCAAGGTATAACAATACCTATCTGAGCTTCCAGCTTGTAGGACTATCTCGTCCTCAAGGCTTATACAACACCAAGCTTTTTGCTCGCAGGACTAACACGTCCTTAATTTATCACTACCCCGAGCCTCCAGCTCCCAGGACTAACGAGTCCTGAATCACTCCAACCCAAACATGGGTGGGATTGCTATGTTGGTCCTTTAACCTATAGGCTACTCTTGTCTAACTTTTAGTTGTACACAACGACTTATGGTTGATCTTGGAATTCTCGAGGTCTACCCGGTGAAGGGCTCGCAACGACACTAGGAGATACGATGGCTGAAACCCAAATATTCCTTTCTCAAGATATTTAATACTATTAGTGTTGCCCTTATTCAACCCCTCTCCCAAGGTTACTCTTAGATTTACGTGTCAAACCTTTAGTTGCACCTAGTGATTTAGTGTTAATCTTGGAATTCCCAAGGTCTATCCAATAAAGGGCTCGCATCGGTACTACGAAACTATAATGGGATGAACCACATCATTCCATTTATCAAGATATTTAGTAAAGGTATGCTGCCCTTATTAAACTCATTCTCCTAAGCAAGATCGATTCCTAAATCCTTATTTCGTCAAAATTGTTAAATGCAGATCATGTGAACATGTTTGAGTGTATGAATTGAAAATCCTCAGTATACTTTGCCAAAGGACATAAGATTATTTTCAGGGGTCTATCATGACATATTTGATTTAATTCCAATGATTCCTAATTTTCCTATATCAATCAATCATAACTATAATTTTCCTCAATTAATGTCACTAGTAATTTTGAACATGAAGTGTCACTTTTTGTTATCAAACCAGCATGATTAAGCTAACCTAATATCATATTGATTAGACATATGTTTGAACACTATTTGATAATTTTTAAGTGACATTTAATGGCTCAAATGATTTTTTCAAAAATAGGACATCTTGGTCACTTTTCAAAGGAAGTACTTGACATACTTGGTAAATAAATTCCATAAAATTTCCAGAGGATATAAACGCTAAATACAACATAATTCCAAAGATTCATAATTTTCTTCAATGATATGATCATAAAAATTTCAGAAACATTAAAGGGGCATAAATGGAATAATTAGAGTAACACTACTCTCTTGACCTCCTAAGTAATTTTCCATGGTGATATATTGACTTAAAAGAAGTTCAACAGAGTTTGGTGTTCATCGCAAGTCATTAAAGCCTAATTTACCTTAACTCTAAATTAATGATTATTCTCCTTTGTTCATGAACTACCAGTAATAAAATTCTAAAAATCTTAATTAAATTCTCACTGATATAAAATAATATAAAACGAGAGTAACCAAAATTCTAGATTATTTCTAAGCAACATATACCATGATAATCTCAAAAACTCCAAAGGGTGTAACATGCAAATTAGGGCATTACTAACATCAATTGTTCTAGAATCTCATCCAAAGTTTTTTCAGAGGTGTATAATGTCAATAAAATACTAGTGGCATAAAACTAAAGTTTTCCAAGTTAATTTGCTCACTTATATTTTCTTAATTTAAAAATGTGACATGATTTAAATAAATTGCAATCCCTAATATTTTTGTCCCAAAAATCATAATATTACCATGGATGGTGTATTCAATCATCATAATCCCATGACCAAAGTTTCATGGGTATGCAGCATGCAAAATAGGATAAAATCTCTATTTTGTCCTTTTTGATATTTGCACCCCTATATCTCTTCACTATCTCAACATATAAGTTGGAACCACCAACATGCAGAGGTCCTAATAACTTGTAATTTTTACCATGGCTTTATAATGACCTAAGGTTCATCCCACCAAAAATTTGGGTCATTAGGGTTATTTAAAGCACAAATATTTTATTTAAATTAAAAAACACATTTTTTCTAAAAGTATAAAAAATGTTGTTAAAAAATTCTCATTTTTGACTGTAGGTGTATCTAGGGTATTTTCTTACATGCCTAAAATTAGACCCATGCAAACCAGCATATGAAAGATATTCACATTTTATGGTCTGACCCTTCACTAGGACACAACTTAGTATAACAGCCCTACAGGGGACTGTAGGACTCTAAATGCTCTGATTCAAATTCCTAATTTTAAGACATACATCTAAAACTTTCATGTTTTGTATTTTTCATGAATCTACATTTAAGGGGTCTCAATTATAGTTTGACAATGTATATTTATGTGTGACAAAAATACACATTATTTAATTAAATTAGAATTGATCAACATGGATGACATCGGGTTGTCTTCAACATCCAGCGAACGATTGAGATTGCCTCAACATGGAGTCCCTTCAAACTCCATTTCTAGACTACCCCTTGACCTCCACGATCGGCTACCACCACCAGCACCTCCATTGAGGTGGTGACCATCATTTGGCGATAAAATGGCGGCCTTAAAATGCCTCTTCGGTGATCCCAAGAAAGAAAGAAATCTTGAGGTTTTCTCACCAAGATCACATGGAATCAGGTTCAAATGAGCCTAATGTCTCTCCATGTCGATCTAGAAGACTAGCACAAAGGAAGAGGAGTAGAAACGAATCGTTAATGGAGCTTGGTGGCGGTAATGGAGGCATTTGGCTATGGATTTTCTCCTCTCCGACGAGCTAGCCCGATCCCTCTATTCTCCACCAATTCCTTTGATCCAATATAGCATTTCGACTCCTTGCAATCCTCTGAAGATGATGCAGCTGAATTGAGGTGAGGGTGGATGAATCATTGGATATCATTAAGGGGATTTGGCCAAGATAATTTGGAGGCTTCTCCTTAATGGTAGACTTCTGGAATTCAATGGAAAGTCAGTCCCAATGCAAGATCTCCATGAAATCCTCTTCTTTCACCTCCAATTAGATGAAATTTTCATTTTTTTCCCACAATGAAAAATCCTCCATTCAAATTCAGAGGGGCTTAGGGGGTCATTTGGCTTATGGGCATGTTGGATGGGCATTGGATTAGGGATTAGCCTAATTGGATGTGATTTGGGCTTTTACTTTCATAATTAGGGCTTACTTTGACCATACTTGACTTGATTGTTTTACTTGGTTAACTGATGGGTTAACTGGTCCAATGTGTGTGCCTTGAGTCTCTTGACACCACCCAACGTTGATTGAATCATGGTGATGCCCTAATTGGGCCAATTTAGCCAATAGGTGTGATTTTGACATATTTAAGTCTAAGTTTGACTTTTGTCAAATTGGTGATCCCATGATGGGGCTTTGGTTCAATTGGGTTCCTTATGATGTCCTAAGATCAGGGGTAAGGTCAATTTCATGTTTTTGGGGCCAATTGGACCTAATAATGAAGGATTGGTCTAAGTTGACCCAAATGGTACTTTGGTCAATTTGGCCAATTTGGTGACCCTATGTTAGAGCTTTTGGGTCACGTGAGTTTCTAATGATGTTATATGGTTTGAGTTTAGGTAAATTTGGCTAATTGAAGACCAACTGATCCTTGATTGGATTAATTTGGGCTAAGTTGACCCCAAGTTGACTTTGGTCAATTTGGCATATTTGTTGACCAAATGATGAAGATTTTTAGTTCAATGCACTCCTATTACGGTTTGGAATATAGTGGTGGGATGACGTTAACCATGTGATGCCTAATTGAGCCAATTAGGGCTGAGTTGACCTATGTTGATCTAGGTTGACTTTGGCCTATTTGGCCAAATAGTGTTGGGTCCATTTTTCCCAATGTCCCTGATTTGTGAGAAGTCAAACAAGTCAATGTCACACACATCAAATGTATTTGATGTGAATTTGAGGTTTTTAGTGCAGGTTAGTGCATTTCATATTGATTGGATAAGATGACACAATAATTGGTTGCTGGACATAGCAAAAATCTACTAAGTCCACAGGCATTGAGTGGAGCAAGCTCACTGAATGCCAGAGGTAAGGATTCAATATTGCCTAGCTAGAAATTTGCCTAAGTCCACATGCATTGAGTGAGGACAGCTCACTCAATGCCATATAACAAATAATGTTGAGTCTATCTCAGCCTAACTGATAGATAGCCAAAAATTTATCTAAGTATAGAAGCGTTGAGTGTAGTCTACTTGCTCATCGCCATACAAGAAAAAGGCTATGAGTCAGACTGAGTCAGTCAAAGCCTAGAGAAATTGGCTAAAAATGTGGCTATGTCCACAAGCGTTGAGTGTGGTCTACTCACTCAACGCCATACAACTTTTAGCATTGAGTGTTGTTGTGCCTATCAACTCCACAGAAAAGTTGGGAAAAATTTTCACTAAGTACATAAGCGTTGAGTGTAGCTTACTCACTCAACGCCAGATAATAGAAAAAATATGTTACAGAGTTTGGCATTGAGTGGAGCTTACTCTCTCAACGTCAAGGCGCAGAAATATTTGCTAAGGCAAATAGCGTTGAGTGAGGCAAGCTCACTCAACGCTCTCGATGCTCTCAATGCTCTCAACACCTTGACACAGAAAATTTTGCTAAGTCCAAATGCGTGGATAGCTTGGCTTTCGTTGAGCTCAGCTTCGTCAAACTGAGCTTAGCGTTTGTCAAACTGAGCTTAGCTTTCGTCGAACTGAGTCGGGAGTTTGTCGAACTGAATTTACTCTTTCGTCGAATTGAGTTTAGCCTTCGTCGAACTGAGTTTAGCTTTCGGTGAACTAAGTCTAAATTTCGTCGAACTGAATTTATGCTTTCGTCGAACTGAGTTTGTCGTTTGTCGAACGGAGCTTAGCGTTCGTCGAGCTCAATTCCTAGATAGATAGAATTTTGTCTAAGTGTTGTGGCGTTGAGTGAAGCTTACTCACTCAACGCCTTTGCTTCTAATGATAGAATTTTGTCTAAGTCCAGAGAAGCTAAGTCATGCTGACGTCAGCAAAGTCAAAAAGTCAACCAAAATTCAAATGTTGCGAAACTGCTGCCAGAGACATTGGCGGCTAGCTGTTATCATCTTCTACACTTTCCAAGAAATATTTTCATCATTAAGTGTTGGGGCCCACACACAGAAAAGAGTCGTTGAATCAAGAATTAATGGAAAGCATGCGCTAAATGGCTCAATCTCAGCCATCAATCCTGGTGGTGGGGCTACTGCTCAATTGGCCTTCAGAGAATAAAAAGAAGCAAATCAGCCAGAGCAATCAATCAAATCCTTGTCTAGGTTTTTTGAAAAATGAATGTGCGGCCGAACTTCATCTTCTTCCTTGCCATTTCCGTCGAGCCTAAAGAAGCTATTCTGTACAAATAACTTAGCTGAGGAAAGAGATAGCTGAAACAATCACCATCTGCAACAGTAGATTCAGAAGAGATTTTTAGGGAGCACATCAACAAGCTCTGTAGAGAAAAGGAAGCTGTTTGAAGAAAGAATCTACTGTCTACTTCATTATCTTCAACAACAAAGTCTTGGACTGATATCTGCTCTATCCAGGAAGAAGAAGACACAGAGTTATTTCTCTGGTGTCTAATCATTCACCTTCTTATTCTTCTGTAAAGATTTTTTGTGTGTCTATAGTTGTAAGCTTGTATTATAAAGGCTAAGGTCTTTGTGACCTGTGTTTGGCTTAGTGTCTAGTCTAAGGTCTTTGTGACACGGGTTTGGCTTAGTGCCTAAGTTGTAGGTCTGTGTAACCTGTGTGGTCCTGCGCGATCTATGTTGTAAGCTCTTGAGGAGCTGAGTTCTGGAGGGAGAGCTTAATCTAACACACTGTTAGATAGACACAGGGGGACAGTGGATATACCCAAGATTGGGGAACCACTATAAAATTGTTGTGTCGTCTGTGATTATTCTTAAAAGCTAAAAACTAACCTAATCACAAAGCACAAAAATCTGCAAACAACTAAAAAAATTTAAATAGAGACAAAAACCTATTCACCCCCCATCCCTATCATCTAGATGTTTAGCTAGCCTTGAAAATAACACTTTCAAGTGGTATCAGAGGGAGGTTACTCTTTAAAGGCTTAACAGTTTGAGTAGATCCCCAAGGATAGCTAGAAGTCTATCTCTATGGGTTCAGGAATGACCAATAAGGAGCTGAGTGTTGTGATATTTCCAATCTGTAAGAAGGAAGATTTTGGCATCTGAAAAGCAGGGGTGAGGCAGTTCATGGAAGATGCTGACCCTAGGATGTATACTATAGTTGAAGAGGGACCATTCATCCCAATGAAGGTATCTGCAATGGATGCAAATATCAAGACTCCCAGGATATATGATGAGATGACCAAGAATGAGTTGGCCTTGGCCTCAATAGACAAGAGAGCAAAGAATATAATTATGAGTGTTGTTGATGACTCTACACTTCAGAACCTGATCCATTGCACAACAGTAAAGGAAATGTGGGAAACACTTGCGATATACATGGAGGGAACAAATGAAGTTAGAGATGATAGGAAGTCCATGCTCAACTAAGAGTATGAGGCTTTCATGCAATCCAAGGGGGACAACATAACCATCTGTTATGAAAAGTTCTTTAGGATTGTGAATGAACTGAAGACTTATAGAAGGGTATTCAGTCACTATGAACTGAATGACAAGTTCTTTAGATCTCTCTCTAGAGAGTGGGGCACAAAGATCTATGCCATCAGAGAAGTGACAAAGCTGGGTGAAACTGTTCCTCACACCCTCTTTGGGAAGCTGCTGTCATATGAGATGCAGCTGGCTGCTAGGAAAGAAGAGGAGAACAACAACAAGTCTCCGGCAAGAGACAAGTCTGTAGCATTGAAAGTTGAAGGCTCCAGTAAAAGCAGAAGAAAGTCTCCCTCTCCACCAATGAGAGATGCTAAATCTAATTCTGAAAGGTCAGATAAAAGCACATCAGACTGACAATGGTCTGATGAAGATTTTGCTGCCTTCACCAGGCAATTCTAGAAGTACTTGAAGAAGAAGCACCGGAGAGGCAAGCCTTCCTCCTCCTCTCATCCCAAGGATGACTACTACAAGGGCAGGATACAATCCTCTAAGGAGGACAGGTATGGTTCCAAAACCAGTAAATAGGTTTCTTCTAACATGGCTTGTTATCATTGCATAAAGCCTGGGTATGTGATAGTTGACTACCCAATAAAAAAGGAACATGGTGAGAAAAAGGACCGCCAGCAAAAACACAAGAAGGAGAAATCCCTCATTGCCAAGAAGTAAAGAAGTTGGACTGACTCCTCCTCATCAGAGTCAGAAGAAGAAGAAAAAGCCTACATAGGGTTGTACTCTACTGAAGATGGAGCTGTAGAAGCAGACTGCATCAAAAAGCTGGCTTCTATAGAAGAAGAAGCTGAGAAGGTTCTTCCTACTACCAGGATTGAAGACAGGGCCCCTCTATCATAGTCTGATGGTGATTCAGAGGTGTATTATGAAGAATACATCTGCTACCTTGGGCTGATGGCTAGGTCTGACGAAGAAGTCAGCCAGGATCAGCTTGGTCCAAGTAAGGCATTCTCTGATACTAGCTCTTCTTGCTCAGATTATGAATCAGTTCCAGATTCTTATGTCACTGCATCAAATGATGATGATGGCTCAGAATCTGAAGAAGAAATCAATCAATTGATTAATAACTATGGTGCACTTCTGCAGGCTCTAATGAAAAGTAAGCTCCTGGCCAAACAGCAGGCTCAGGAAATTGCTTCTTTAAAGCTTGCTGCTTCAAAATCAGCAAAATTGCTGGATCTGAAGATGCAAGAAGTCAGCAAACTGAAGAATGTAACAATCCTTCAGATGAGCACCATAACCTTCAAGAATAACCATATCAGGAATCTTGAAGGAAAGCTCAAAAAAGAGAGGGAACTACTGGCTAGCTACTCTAAGACAAGCACAGTGTCGCCCTTGATAGACACTTTCTCCTCCCAAGAAGGAAATAAAGGGTTGGGATTTAATGGAAGGACAAGAGCTGTTAATCCCAAGGGAAAGGGCAAAGCTCAAGTGGAGCCACTAGCCTCTAAGCCTCATGTAAAATTTAATAAAGTGCAATTTCCTTCTAACAGACATGACCATGAGAGTATTTATGGTCACTGGAATCATGCTAGACCATCTTGTGTGAAAAAAGATGTTCCACAATATGGTCGTAGATACAACAAAGGTGCAAGTGCCTATGAGAAAATACAAATGGCACATCCTGGACAATTTGTGTTTGGTGCAATAACCCCTTCAGTCAAGGGTAAAGCTGTTGACTGTTCTCCAATTCCTTCAGCCCACTCTAAGACAAAGGATAAGGCTATCAGTAGAGTAGACCTGGGCATCTCTGAGGCCATCAAGAGTATGCTTTCTGAAAAGAAAGCAGCTGCTAGAAGGGCTCAAGATATCCCAAGTACTTCTACTGCTAGACCCACCACTTGTCAGTCTAGGGCTGGGAATCTAAAGAACAGGATTGTTGTTGCCACATCTAGACCATGAGCTGCTGCTAACACAACCACTAGACCTGCTCTGAAAAGAAGGTAAGGTAGGCCATGAGTGTTGGTGCTGTGGCAAGGTAGGCCACTTTGTTGTTGATTGCTGACACAATCATAGTGTGCAGAGAGCCAATGTTAGCTATCCTGTCAGAAATGTAGCAGGCAGACAGAATTATTTTCAGTCTAACATGCACCAAGGACCCAATAAAAATTTGGGTCCTAAGGTTAACTGATTTGTGTCTTGCAGGTTAGTCCAAGTGCCCATACCCCTATATGGTACTTGGACAGGTGATGTTCCAGGCACATGATTGGAATAAGGAGCATGCTAAAGGATTATGCTCCAGTAAGGAGTGGACCAAAGGTTATCTCTGGTGGGTTAGAAAAAGGGGTGACTAGAGGTTATGGTAAGATCTCTAATGGTATAGTCACTATCACTAGAGTAGCCTATGTGGAAGGGTTGCAACACAACCTGATAAGCATTAGCCAACTCTGTGATCTTGGCTATGACATAGTATTTCACAAGGATGAGTGCCAAATTAGGAGGTTAAATGACCAAGAGGTCATCTTAACAGGCACTAGGAGTGAAAATGTTTACTGTTTAGATTTCCTATATTCTGGCAAAGACTCAACTGTATGTCTAGTTGCTGATGTGAAAGCCTCTTCCTGTGTCCAGTGGCACAAGAGGCTAGCCCATCTAAATTATAGGACCATAGGCAAGTTGTTCAACAATGAGCTTGTTAGGAATGACCCTAAGTCTATATGTACTAAGGAGGGTATCTGCTCTGCATGCCAAAAGGGCAAACATACTAAGACCTCCTTCAAGAGCATTGACACCAAAGACTTAGTGAAATGCTTATACCTCTTGCATATGGATCTGTTTGGTCCTTTGCCAATTCAATGTCTAGGTAGGAAATTCTACACCCTTGGGGTTGTTGATGACTTTTCCAGATTTGTCGGGTGTTCTTTCTAAGGAAGAAATCTGAAACCCCTCATGTTTTTCAGACATTTGTCAGGCAAATTCAGAATGAATTCAACAGCACTGTGGTCAAAATAAGAAGTGACCATGGTACTGAGTTTCAGTATGAGTGCATGACAAGGTTCTATGAAGATCAAGGGATTCATCAAGAATTTTCCTCTCCTAGAACACCCCAGCAAAATGGAATTGCTGAGAGGAAAAATAGGACTCTCATAGAGGCTGGTAGAACCTTGTTAAGTGACTCATCACTCCCATAATACTTTTGGGCTGAGATAGTTAACACTTCATTCTATGTCCTTAATAGGGCTTCTATCACCAAGAGCCACAAGAAGACTCCCTATGAGATCTTGAAGGGCAAAAAACTAAACCTGAGTAATTTCAGGATTCTTGGTTGCAAGTGTTATGTGCTCAATAATGGAAAAGTAAAGTTAACTAAGTTTGCTGCCAAGTCTCATGAAGGTATCTTTGTTGGGTACAACACTCATAGTAAGATATATATAATCTACAACTTAACTAGCCAAGTTGTAGAAGAGTCAATGCAAGTTGTTTTTGATGAATCCAACATGGTTAACTGTGAGCTGCCAAGCTCCTCCTCTTATTATTTTACAGGTATAGAGCAGATGATGGACAAGATGTCCATCAAGTAAGCTACCCCCATAGTCCAAGATAATGATGATGGACTGCCTATTCCAAGAGAAGGGCGAGACATACCTGAAGAAAATGAAGACCAGCTAGCTGAAAATCCTGAAGATCAGCAGGCTGCAGCTAGATTGCCTCCAGCTACCATGCATCTAAGGGACCATCCAGCACACCAAATCATTGGTGATGCAAATCATGGAGTCCAGACTAGAAGCAGGAGAAAGAATACAGCTCTCTACTCAAGCTTTCTGTCTTAAGAAGAGCCCAAGAAGTTTGAAGAAGCAATCCAGAACCAGTTCTAGATTGGAGAAATGCAAGAAGAACTGGACCAATTTTAGAGATGTAAGGTCTGGAGATTGGTCACCAGACCACAAGGACAAAATATCATAGGGACCAAGTGGATCTACATGAATAAGTTGGATCAAAATGGCATTATTGTTAAGAATAAGGCTAGACTGGTGGCTAAAGGCTGCAGACAAGAAGAAGACATAGACTTTGACCAGACCTTTACCCCAGTAGCTAGATTGGAAGCAATAAGGATATTCCTTGCATTTGCTGCCTATCAGGGATTCAGAGTCTACCAAATGGATGTCAAGTCAGCATTCCTGAATGGTTACCTAAATGAGGAAGTATATGTGAATCAGACAACAGGTTTTGTAGATCCTAACTCTCCTAATTTGTATATAAGCTTTGAAAAGCTTTATATGGGCTAAAGCAAGCCCCTAGGGCTTGGTATGAAACCTTGTCCAGCTTTCTCATTGAGAACAAATTCTCAAGGGAGAAGATAGACAACACTTTATTCCTAAGGGAATTAAAGTGCAAGCTTATCCTAGTCCAGATATATGTCGATGACATTATCTTTAAATCTACTGATGACAACCTTTTCAGGAAGTTTGTTAAACTTTTGCAAGGGAAGTTTGAAATGAGCAGCATGGGTGAGCTCAAGTTTTTCTTGGGACTCCAAGTAAGATAGACTGATGATGACTTGTCTATATCCCAGTCCAAGTTAACCTGGGAGCTAATCAAAAATATGGTATGGAGAATGCCTCCACTTTGAGAACTCCCATGGGTTAAGTATGCCTATAGGCAAAGATGAGGCAGGGAAATATGTTGATGAGCCTTTGTATAGAGGGATAATTGGCTCCCTTCTATACCTGACTGCTAGTAGGCTTGACATCATGTATGTTACATATGTCTGTGCTAGGTATCAGGCCTTCCCTAAAGAATCTCATTACTCTGCTGCAAAAAGAATCTTGAGGTATCTTAAGGGCACATTAGATCTTCGCCTATGGTACCCTAGAAATAGGGATTTCAATCTAACATGATTTTTAGATGTAGATTTTGCAGGCTGCAAAGAAGACAGGAAAATTACTGCTGGAATCTATCAGTTTTTAGGAAGAAGACTGGTATTTTGGAGCAGCAAGAAACAAACTAGTGTGGCTATATCCATTGCTGAGTCAAAGTATATATCAACAAGAATCTGTTGTGCTTAGTTGTTGTGGATCCAACATCAGCTCCGGTATTATAACCTTCAGGTAAGTAGAACTCCTCTCTACTGTGATTCTATAAATGTTATTTTTATTGCTAGGGATCCTATCTCACATAGCAGGACTAAGCATATAGAAATTAGATATCATTTTATTAGGGAGCATGTGTAAAAGGAAGACATCAGTCTTGAGTTTGTCCCCACAGACAAGCAAGTGGCTGATATCTTCACTAAGCCATTAGATGAAGCAAAGTTCAACACCCTCAAATTTGAGTTGGGTATGTTGAACTTGGCCTAGCTTCATGCACTCCCTTTTGCATTTCTTTTTGTGATGCAGGTATTGTTCATCTTGCTGGAGATAAAGAATCCCCAGCACTATCAGTTCACTGATGCTTCTATTGAGGGGAGGTAAGTTACTCTGGAAAGGTCAGCCCCTATCTGCCTATTCTGTAGAAGTCAAAAAGGGGGAGAGAAGAGAGAAGGTCTTAGTAAGGAGGATACAGAGCAAGGGGGAGAGATGTCAAAGGGGAAAGAAGAAGGTCATATCCAGTCATTCAGAGAAGGACATGTGGCACTCAAGTAAGGACAAACACCTTACAAAAAAATAGGGGGAGTAGGTGATGCTCACCATAAAGGCAAGAATTGAGGTACACTTATTTATAGCATACCAGCTATTTCAAATATTTATTATGTTGTATAGATTGTGTGCGTCATTGACCAAGGAAAAAATATTTTGATAAGGGTTTTGACTTCTTCAAATAGGGAGAGATTGTTGGGTCCATTGTTCCCAATTATTACAGTATGGAAGCTGGGCGGTCTGTTGTTGTTCGGAGACCGGGCAATCTGGCGGTTTATCCTAGCCGGTCTGTCTGCCGGGCTGTTGCTGTTTGGTATCCCATCGGTCAGGCGGCTTGTCTCAGATGACTTGGAGACCGGGCGGTCTACCGGTCTCCTGTGGCGGCTTGCTCTCTTCTCCTGTTGGTTGTCAGGGGGTTAGCCAGCTTGTCTAACGGCATGACCTGTCCAATTTGTCTTTTTGTAAAGCCGCATATCCTTGTAAATTTTTAGTCCCACATTGCTTAATTGTAATCTCTCTCATCTCCTCCATTCTATAAAAGGGAGGCTATACCATTGTAATTGATACCTTTTTTGGATAATAAAATTTGCATTACTCCAAATTTTCAGTCTATTTTTTCTTGTTCGCACATGGAGCAACCTCCTGGGTATGTTGCTCAGGGGGAGACACGAGTATGTCGACTAAAGAGGGATATCTATTGACTCAAGCAGAGTCCCTGTACCTAGTTTGACAAGTTCAGTGACATTGTTGCGGCCATTGATTTTATGAGAAGCTCAGCCGATAACTCCTTGTTCGTTCGAAAAACCGCCTCTGGTCTGGTAGTTCTTACGGTTTATGTTGATGACATTTTTCTTACTGGAGATGACCAGGATGGGGTAACGTTGAAAAAGAAACAACTCTGTCAACACCTGGTCACAAAGGATATGGGCTCCCCGAAATACTTTCTGGAGATTGAAATCTCTAGGAAGCCCAACTTCATGGTCCTTTCCCAACAAAAGTATGCTCTTGATCTTTTAAAGGAGGCAGGATTGACTAGTGCTAAACCTGCCTGTTGTCCCATGGCTGCTGGAGAAGACAAAACTTGGACAGATGATTCGCCTCTTCTATCCAATCTTACGAGGTACCGGCGTTTGGTGGGCAAGCTCATTTATCTCACGGTAACCAGACCCAACATCTCTTATGCTGTTGGCAAGGTAAGCCAGTTCATGCAAGCTCCTAGGGAGTGTCATCTACAATCTGCCCTGAGGATATTGGAGTATATTAAAGCGGCACTAGGGAAAGGACTCCTTTTTCAGAAGAATGGTCACCTAAGGGTTGAAGCATACTATAATTCAAGCTATGCTGATAATAAAGGTTACCGCAAGTCGACATCAGGTTTCTGCACATTTGTTGGAGGCAATCTTGTGAGTTGGAAGAGCAAGAAACAGTCGGTAGTCTCCAGGTCTAGTGTAGAGGCGAAATATCGTAGTATGGCGTCGACCACATGTGAGTTGAAATGGTGACGGGCTCTCATGCTTGACTTAGGAGAGGTCTACAACTATCCTCTTCCTATGTTCTATGACAACAAGGCCGTAATATACATTTCCAAAAATCTGATCTTTCATGAGAGAACAAAACACATAGAAGTTGACTGTCATTTTATTCGGGAAGAGATCTTGAAGGAACATATTTGCACTCTATTCGTCACTTCCAACAGCAAGTTGGCAGACGTCTTCACCAAGCCGGTGTCTGCTTCCTTTTTCCACATTTGCGACAAGCTGGGCATGATTGGCATTTAGGGGGAGTGTTGCAGTATGGAAGTCGACCGGTCTGTTGCTGTTTGGAGACCGGGCGGTCTGGCAGTTTATCCTAGCCGGTCTGTCTGCCGTGTTGTTGTTGTTTGGTATCCCATCGGTCAGGTGGCTTGTCTCAGATGACTTGGAGACCGGGAGGTCTAGCGGTCTCCTATGGTGGCTTGCTCTCTTCTCCTGTTGGTTGTCGGGCGGTTAGCCGGCTTGTCTAACTGCACGACCTATCCGGTTTGTCTTTTTGTAAATCCACATATCCTTGTAAATTTTTAGTCCCACATTGCTTAATTGTAATCTCTCTTATCTCCTCCATTCTATAAAAGGGAGGCTATACCATTGTAATTGATACCTTTTTTGGATTATAAAATTTGCATTAGTCCAAATTTTCGGTCTGTTTTTTCTTGTTCGCACACTGAAAGAAATAGTACCTAATCACCTAGAGGGGGGGGGGGGGTGAATAGGTGACCTTGATCTTTTTAAATTTACTGGCAGAATTAATCACAGAATTCACAGAACTTTAAACAGCAAACACAGAATCAGTCACACACAGAGTACACACAGTTTTTATAGTGGTTCCTCAAGGTCTCGGTACATCCACTTTCCCCCTTTGCATATCTAGTAGTGTACTAGATTCGGCCAAACTTCTCCACTACTCCTCAGATTCTCAGATCTTACAGCTCAGAACCCCAACCAGGTTCCTACAACTCAGAGTGATCCCACTCCTACAACTCACGCACACAGCCCTACCACTCAGTCTTCACAAAGACCTACACTCAGCCTTCAATAAGGCCTACACTCAGCCCTCAACAAGGCCTACACTCAGAGAAAAGTATCTCCTACACTCAGGAACAAAGGCCCTACCACTCAGCTTTTATAATTTCAGGCTTACAACTCAGATCTCTAAGGATCTTACAAGAAATTTAAAATTACAAAGAATATAACCACAACTCTGAAAAGAGAGAAGAGTTGTCTGCTTTCTTGATGAGTTCTTGGAAGAACTTTACTGAGATCAAGCTCCCTTGGCTTTCTTCAAAGCTTCTTGAATTAGAACACAGTAGGGTTGAATCTCTATGCAGTTGATCTTCAATCACTGCTGACTTAAGAATCAGATCTCAATCTGAAACTTTCTTGACAGCCTGGTTCAATAGCTGTCTTCTTAGAAGGAGCTCTCTCTCCAACTTCTTAGATCTTCTGATCACTTTAATTGATTCTTCAATGAATTGCTTGATCGATCACCATCATCTGTAAAAGAGAAGGGTCTTTATATAGACTTTCTCCAAGGTGACCGGCTGATCCGGTTCCTAACAACTTTCTGACACCTCTGATAGTTGCGGTAGACCGGCTGGGATGACAGCTGTCGAGTCATCCAGTAACTTCTTGAATTCTCTGTAACTGTCTGAAAGTGTCGAGACATACAGTCTTTAAGTATCGACACAGATAGACTAAGTGTCGACACAAGTAGACTAAGTATCGACACTAGCCTTGTTAGTGTCGACACAACTCCTTGTGTTGTTGTATCTGAGTCTCGACACAGCTTCTTCTGAATATGTCGACACGGATTCTGTGTGTCGACACAAGCCTTCTAATGAATGTGTCGACACTGATTGAAGGTGTCGACACAAGTACTTCTTCAATACTTTAGCTGTTTTCTGCTGAGTGTCGACACAACTCCTTTGTGTCGACACAAGGCTTCTTGTGTTGAACTTTGTTGAGTGTCGACACATCTCCTTTGTGTCGATACAAGCTTCATGTCTTGAAACTTTGCTGAGTGTCGACACAGCCTCCAAGTGTCGACACTTGCCTTCTTGTGTTGAAACTATGCTGAGTGTCTACACAGCTCCTTTGTGTCGACACTTGTACTTAAACTTTGTTGAAGTTTGCTGAGTGTCGACACAGCCTCCTAGTGTCGACACTTTTGATGTCGACAAAGTTCTTCTGGGTGTCGACACTACTTCTAAGTGTTGACTCTTGTACTTGTTGACAATTCTCCACTGTGTGTCGACACTGCCTGTATGTGTCGACACTTTGCTTCTGGTGTCGACGCTCCCTTCCTGGTGTCGACACAATTACTCCAAGTGTCGACACAGCTTCTCTAGGTGTCGACACAAGTCTTATTAAGTGTCGACACTTTTCTTCTAGGTGTCGACACATTGACTTAGAGACTTTTAAGCTTTCCATGCAATTACTTAACCTGCACACATCAACTCAAAACACATCAAATACACCATGATGTATATCATTGAGTAGGGTGAGGCTTCTTCAAATCTGGTACATATTTTCCAATGTACCCAACAATCTCCCCCTATTTGGAGAAGTCATAACCCTTAGTCAATGATATACACCATACATAACAAATTCACAGTATGATGTAAAACAATAGTAAATGACAGGGTAAGTACATAAACATGTATAAACAAAACATGTATACACAAAGATCTCAGAACAGTAATGTAATAGATTTAACACATATCACATTGTTCTAACAACTTCAACATTTTCATTATTCAAAAGTTTACAAAAAGTTGAATTCAACTGATTACACATAGTAAATTTAAGAAAAATTTCTATCCTAAGGTAGCTCAGGCTCCTTGATAACAATGCCCTTTCCTGATTGTATCTTTGCTTGGACTTGAGCATCTTTGTCATCAGCAGGCTTCTTCCCTTTAAGATCTATCTTTTTCTGCTCTTTAGCCTTGATCTTCTGCCTTTCAAAATAATGATAAGGCTTTGGGAAGTACTTGCTAGGCTCCTGTGCAGTAGGAGGTAGCTTTCCCATCTTAGTCTTTCTTATATATTGAACAATAGCCACTTGCCTGTTCTCATGTTTCCTCCACTCTTGTTCAGAGTACCATTTGCCTCTATCCAGAATATTATCTTTAGCAGCTTTCCAAGCAGTCAAAATGATATTCCTGGAAGTGGGGCTCCATTGTTCAAAATCAGGTCTTAGTTCAACTTGCTCTCTGAATCGTTTCTTAGACAATTGAGTCTCTTGTTCTTTTAGTAAAGCCTCTTGTTCTTTCAATATTGCCTCTGTCATAGGCTGAACAACTTTCTCTATGATGACATTTTGATTTCCATCAGGAGGACTATACATTGACTGTATCTCTTGATGTACTATATCAAAGTTTGGTGGAGGGTATATGACCTGAGCTACTTTAGCTGGATCTCCTCCAAGATAAGTAGGATTAATCTCAGACTCTGCCACATTATCATTATCACATAATGGAGGATATCTAAGGGTGGCTCTGATGGAATTTGAAATCCATTTGGCATGATCAGAGCCTGCCGTGACTAATACCCTCTCCCCCTTTATGACTTCTCTCTCAATGTGATCTCTCAAATCATCTTTCTGAAACCTTATCTGTGCATTCAGATAGTTTACTCCATCTTTATAGAAGGGTTTTAATCTTTGGAGCTTGTCAGTAATTGCCTTCTGAGAGTCTTCAATAGCAGTTTTAACAGCAGTTAGGATCTCCTGCAATTGTTTGTCAAATTCTTCTTTGGCGGTGGCACTTGCTGTAGTCTGAGCAGTAGCTATATTCTTCATTTCAGTTATAATAGCATTATGTGAAGCAGTGAGATTATCATTTATCCTTATCTGATTCTCTAGGACATAGCCTTGCTTCACTTCTAGCTCATCAAGTTTTGTCTTTTTTTTATTAATGTGTGGCCAGATAGACTACTGCATTGCCTCCCTTATGGAAACAATCAGTCATTTCCTTTTTGTTTAGATTCACTTCAAATCTGATAGATTTGATGTCTTGTGTAAGATCAAACTGCAGTGACTTATTCCCTTCATCCACATACTTTTCCAGAGCTTGCCTTTGCTCATCAAGCTTGATCTTTAAAGCCACCATCAATGAACTGTAATCAGTAGATGGGGCAGGCTGTGGTGCAATTGTTTGCAGTGCCTTTTTATATGTATGGCTCCTCCTCTTGAAGACTTGAAATTTCCTCTTCTTGGCTCTTGCAGCCTCTTCATCCTCTGAAGCAGATGTGTTGGCTATTTCAACCCTCTCCTTAGGTAGCTCCTCAGCATCCTTGTGCACTTCAGGTTCTTTACCAGCTGTCTCCTCTTGAGACCTAACCTGCTCCCCCTGAACATCTATCTGCTCCTCCTCAATAGCTGCTTTTTCCACTTCAAAGTCAGTCTGTATTAAGTCTGGGAACAGCTCTTCCAGTGTAAACTCTTGTTGAGGTTGACTTGGTGAATCTCTTTGCTCAGGAGCATCTAATACTTCTTTATCAGCTACAGATGTGTCCTCCATGACAACATCCTGAGGTTGACTAAGAATCTGAGGTTGCTGATTAACATCAGATAATGTGTCAGTCATAACTTCATTCTCAATAGGGAAATCTAATTGGTTGATTTCAGTTATTACCTCAAGTATTGTCTGAGTGGCCCTTTCACTCTCTAAGGGAATTGGCTCATCCACGAGTAGAGGCTCCCCCTGGAGTGGATCCAGGTGAACTGGGCTAGCTGAGGGTAGCTCCCCCTGCCTCTGAGCTTCTTCTTGTCTTGCTGGAGACTTTCCAGCATTCCTTCCCTCTTCATCAGAACTAAATTCGACATGTTCTTCTGAGCTACTTGATGATTCAGGAGCCACTATGGCTTTCTTCTTCTTCTTCCTCTGAGATGTGTCCTTTTCTGGAGTTGGCAGCTCCTTGGTCAATACTCTATCCCACCTAGAGAAGATTCTTAAATTCATTCTCCTCATGTGGTTTATCTTTGAACCAGAAGCTTGGTTCATCACCTCTGGAATACATCCAGCTAGGTATAGACTCAGTATTCTACCCAAATTAGACTTCTTCATACTCTCTTTTATCTTCTCAAACACAACTACAGACCAATCAGTAGTAAGTTGGAAGATTATCCTTGTCATTAGACTGAACATGTGAGCTAAAATTCTGTCATGCCCACCAGGCTTGCTCAGTATGACCTTGCCCACAATCTCAGATAGAAACTTGCCTTGCATATTCATTCCCTTTCTATTGAACACAGATCTTATCTTTAGGTTTGAGTCCAAACCACACCATGTCAATGCTTCTCTAGTCTTAGAAGTAGAAACATCTTCTTCTTCCTTAATTCTTGGTAGTTGAAGTACCTTTCTTAGACTTTTAGGAGAGACCTTCACCTTTTCCCCGTGAATTCTTGACTTAATCTTGAGTCCTGATTCATCTAGTATTGATGCATTCAGAAACTCCAGGACATCCTTCTTCTAGATCTTGATCGGTTCTGAAACAAGAAATTCTAACCCAGACTCTGCTATTAGGGTTACCACTCCTTTGATTTCAGGTTCCGCCTCATCAAAAGCGTGTGGCACGAGTTCATATCCTTCGTTAATGTTCTCTTCTAGCTTGGGCGTCATTAGGGTTTGAAGAAATTCAAATTTATAGAAGAGAGATGTCGACACACAAGTTTGGTATCGAAACTCTGGTGTGCGGGTCGACAAACAATGGGGAAATCCTATTTATACCTTTCTTGAATCGAAGGTGAAAAGGCGCACTAACAGACTTGAAATGTGTCGATATTGTGGAAAAGTGTCGACACTTACTCCTAATGTCTCGACACCAATATAGTCGACATAATATATGTGTCGACACTTACATATCTCAGCTCGACGATTAGTCGAGACTTTACTCGACGAATTCTAAGTAAATCCTAAGTGTCGACACCACCTTGGATGTGTCGACACCTACTCCTCATGTGTCGACACTAATTCTCTTAAGTTCGACACTTACTGTCTAGATGTTTCGACACCATTTCTCTGAAATGTCGACACCACTTTTCTGTGTCAACACAGACAACTCTGTGTGTCGACACCATTTTACTTAGCCAATTTTTGTAAACTATTTTAAGTTTATCATCCCTAATTCAATTTTAAATTTATTGAATTTGGTTTCATCTAAGGGCTTAGTATACATATCAGCTAACTGATTATCTGTATTTATATACTCTAGGGAAATATCTTCCTTTTCTATATGTTCTCTTAGAAAAATGATATTTTATTTATATGTGCTTAGTCCTACTATGGGAGACATGATTATTTGCAATAAAAATAACACTAGTAGAATCACAAAACAGAGGTGTTCTACTTACCTGAATACCATAATCTTCTAGCTGATGTTGAATCCATAGAAGTTGAGCACAGCAACTTCCTACAGCAACATACTCTGATTCTGCTGTGGATATAGCCACACTTGTTTGTTTCTTGCTACTCCATGATATCAGCCTTCCACCTAGGAATTGACAGGTACCTATTGTACTTTTCCTATCTTCCTTGCAGCCTGCAAAATCTGCATCTGAATAACCTGTCAGTTCAAACTCTCCATTCCCAGGGTACCAAAGGCCTAGATAAGGAGTGCCCTTAAGATATCTCAGAATTCTTTTGACTGCTGTCAAATGAGATTCTTTAGGACAAGCTTGGTACCTTGCACAGACACATGTAGCATACATGATATCTGGTCTACTTGCAGTCAAATACAATAGGGAGTCAACTATCCCTCTATACAAAGTTTCATCTAGAGGTTTCCCTGGATCATCTTTGCTTAGAGACATTGTTGACCCCATAGGAGTTTTCATGGTAGTGGATGATCTCATACCATACTTCCTTATCAATTCTAGGGTGAACTTAGATTGGCATATGGATAAACCATCCTCAATCTGTCTAACTTGGAGACCCAAGAAGAACTTAAGTTCCCCCATACTGCTCATTTCAAATTGTCCTTGCATTAGTTTTACAAACTTTATGCAAAGACAACTTTCTGTAGACCCAAATATTATGTCATCTACATATATTTGGACTAAGATGATCTTGACTCTGGATTCTCTAAGGAATAGAGTCTTTTCTATTTTCCCTCTTGTGAATTTATTCTCAATGAGAAAACTAGACAGGGTATCATACCAAGCCCTAGGGGCTTGTTTTAACCGATACAAAGCCTTCCTAAGTTTATAAACATAATTAGGTTTAGTAGAATCAACAAAACCTGATGGATGTTCTACATATACTTCTTCCTTCAGATTTCCATTCGGAAAGGCTGACTTAACATCCATTTGGTATACTTTAAACCCTTGATAGGTTACATAGGCCAAGAACATCCTTATTGCCTCAAGTCTGGCTACTGGAGCAAAGGTCTGATCAAAGTCAATACCTTCTTCCTGTCTATATCCTTTTGCAACCAGTCTTGCTTTGTTCTTTATAATTACTCCATGTTCATCCAACTTGTTCCTAAAGATCCACTTGGTTCCAATAATGTTGTGGTCTTTTGGTTTAGGAACTAGCTCCCAGACATTGCATCTTTTGAACTGGTTCAGCTCCTCTTGCATAGCCTCAATCCAATGAGGGTATAGGATGGCTTCTTCAAATTTCTTTGGCTCTACTTGGTTTAGAAAGCTGGAGTAGAGTACTGAACTTAGATTCCTCCTCCTTGTTTGTACCCCTTGTCTGAGATCACCAATAATTTGATTGGTTGGATGATCTTTTAGATGCCTATTTGCTGGTGGTAGCCTGTCTTCAGGTTGTACTCCTTCAGCTTCTTCAACTTGCTGCACTCCTTGGTCTTCTTCAGCATCAGGAGTATCAAGTAATCCCCCTGGACAATAGCCACTATCATCTACTTGCTGACTTGCAGTAGAAGCTTCTTCAATAGTAAGCTTGTTCATCTGCTCAATCACACCTGTGGAGCTGCAGACACTTCTAGACAATTCATTGTTAATGAGTCTAGCTTCATCAAACACTACATGAACTGACTCTTCTATAACTTGAGTAGTCAAGTTTTAGACCCTATAAGCCTTACTGTTGTTGATGTACCCAACAAAGATCCCCTCTTGGGATTTGGCAGCAAACTTGGTTAAATAAGACTTACCATTGTTAAGTATATAGCATTTACAACCAAAGATCCTGAAATAGGATAGATTTGGTTTTCTGCCCTTCACAATCTCATAGGGGGTCTTATTGTGGCTCTTGGTGATAGTAGCCCTATTGATTACAAGACATGCAGTATTAATTGCCTCAGCCCAGAAATATTCTGGGAGAGATGTGTCACTCAATAGGGTTTTACCAGCCTCTATCAAGGTTCTATTTTTCCTCTCAGCAATATCATTTTGCTGAGGTGTTTTTGGTGAGGAAAATTCCTGAAATATCCCAAACTCTTCACATAGCTTTGTCATACTATCAGACTGGAATTCAGTACCATGGTCACTTCTTATTTTGACCACTGTACTGTCTAACTCATTCTGAATTTGTTTGACAAAACTATAAAAGTTACTAGGAGTTTCAGATTTTTTCCTTCGGATGAACACCCAGGAATAACTTGAGTAGTCATCAACTACCACAAAAATATAGACCTTCCTACCTAGGCTGTGAACTGACATAGGACCAAAAAGATCCATATGCAAGAGGTATAAACACCTCACAGCATCTTTGTTCTCAATGCTATTAAAGGTGGATTTGGTCTGCTTGCCCTTTTGACAAGCTGAGCATATACCATCCTTTATACACTTAACCTGAGGACCATTCCTCACTAACTCTTTACTAAAGAGTTGGTCAATTGTCTTATAGTTAAGATGAGCCAGCCTCTTGTGCCATTTAACACAATGGGAGACTTTTTCATCAGCTACAAGACAAATAGTAGAAACTATGTTCTCATACATAATGTCTAGACAATAGACATTTCTCTTCCTATAGCCTGTCAAAATGATCTTTTGATCACTTGACCTACTGATATGACAACCATCTTTGACAAACGAGATGTCATATCCTACATCACTCAGCTGACTTATACTAATTAGGTTGTGTTTCAAACCTTTAACATAAGCCACTTGAGTAATTGAAATAAGGTTGCTAGAAATGTTACCAAAGCCTTTGATGATTCCTTTTTCAGAACCACCAAAGGTAACTTTAGGACCATCCTTGATTGGTGTATAGTCCTTCAACAATCCCCTAGTTCCAGTCATATGTCTGGAACATCCACTGTCCAAGTACCATATTGGGGCATGGCCACTTGGACTTACCTGCAAAACAGATTACTTTACCTTAGAACCCAAATAATACTTGGGTCCTTGGTGCAAGTTAGTTCGATTCTTAACAAAACTACCTGTAGCTTTCCTAGCAGGCAGTTTGCTACTCACCTTGGCACTTGAATTGTGACAATAGTCTATGGCAAAGTGGCCCACCTTGCCACAACACCAGCACTCAAATCTGTTGTACCTTTGTTTAGATACAACCCTGGCTGTTTTATCTTCAGCAGGCTTCTTGTTGAGTGCTGGGGATTTGCCCTTAGACTTGGACCTAACTGTCCAGGCAGGTTTTGTAAACCCTAATCCAGTTTTACCCTTGTGAGGTACAAACTCATCTATCAAAGGTAGAACTGATTTTGGTTTAGAGAACCTTGCTACAATATCTCTCTCTTTCTGAAGACTAATCTTCAGATTTCTAATTTGATCATTTTAAAATGTTATAGTCCCCATCTGAATAACAGTAATGTGCTTCAGTCTGGCTATTTCATTTAATTTCTGATCAAGCAACTTGTCAAAATCTGTTGCAGCAACTTTAAGACTGGCAATCTCCTTAGCCTGAGTTTTGGCCAAGAGTTTGTTTTTCTTCAAAGCCTGCGACAATACTCTATATTCATCAATCAACTGATGAATGTCTCCTTCAAATTCAGATCCACTAACATCACTTGATGCTGATGTATCTGAATCTGACTCAGTACTAGAAATTGAACTAGTAGAACAATTTTGTACCTGACTTGGTCCAGGCTGATCCTGGATTTTGTCTCCTTCTGATAAGGCCATCAGTCCCTGGCACTGGTTGTCCTCATGCTCATATATTGAGTTCATTAATTGCATGAACTCATTTTCCTCTTCTTCTGCAAACAGTCCAATATAAGCTTCAGCTTCTGAATCAGTTTCTGAAGATGACATATCAGTCAGACTTTTATCCTTCTTGGCAACAAAGGACCTTTCCTTTTTTTCCCTTGAACTGTGTCTTCTTCTTGTCAGTGGACTCTTTCCTCTTCTCTGGACAATCAGCTATTACATGCCCTTGTCTATTGCAATAATAACATACTATCTTTGAGAATGTAGGTTTCCTAGACTTGGACTTTCTCCTGTCATTCTTTGATGACTTCTGTGAAGTGGATGGCTTAGACCTCCACTGTTTCTTCTTTAGAAACTTCTGAAAATGTCTTGTGAAAGCTGCAAAGTGCTCATCACTCTCACTGCTTTCAGAATTCCTGCTTTCTGACTCATCTGACCCAGTCTCAGCAACTTTTGGAGGTGGAGATGGAGACTTACTTTTATATTTCCTAGTGGCTTCAGTCTTGAAAGCCACAGTTCTTTCTTTGTGCTCAACTCTGGTAGTCTTCTCTTCCTCCTTTCTTACCATTAACTGCATCTCATATGATAACAGTTTTCAAAACAATGTTGGAGGAGGTATATCTGCTAATTTGGCCATTTCCCTTATGACACAAATCTTGGTATCCCAGTCCTTAGTCAGGGATCTCAAGAACTTATCATTCAATTCATAATTGCTGAATTCTCTTTCATGAGACATCAACTCATTGACAATCCTATAGAATTTCTTGTAGCACTCAGTTATGCTATCAGACCTTCCTTGTCTGAAGCTTTCATACTCTTGATTTAACAAAGATTTCCTGTCTTGTCTTACCTCTTCTGAACCTTCCATATAGACTATCAGTGTATCCCACATCTCTTTAGAAGTTTTACAGTGAATCAAATTCTGAAATGTGACATCATCTATGGCACTTACAATGATATTCTGAGCCATCTTGTCCATAGTGGCCAGAATAATCTCATCTTTAGTCATCTCTAAATAGTCCTTAGGAGTTCTCTGATTTGCATCCAGGACAGATACTTTCATTGGCACATATGACCCTTCTTTACCAGTAATATAAATTCTGGGGTCAGAGGCTTCCATAAACAGTCTAACCCTTTTCTTTCAAAATGCCAAAGATCTCATTTCTGCAGATTGGCAACTTCATGGATCCAAGCCCTTTGTGATTCTCTGTTGACCATATTTTTTTGAGTCTTGATTATGCTGATACTGCCTACAAGATCTTGTACTCAGACAGTTATGTCCTTTTTGAGCAACCTCGCTTTGATACCACTTGAAAGAAATAGTACCTAATCACCTAGAGTGGGGGTGAATAGGTGACATTAATCTTTTTAAATTTACTGGCAGAATTAATCACAGAATTCACAGAACTTTAAACAGCAAACATAGAATCAGTCACACACAGAGTACACACAATTTTTATAGTGGTTCCCCAAGGTCTGGGTACATCCACTTTCCCCCTTCGCCTATCTAGTAGTGTACTAGATTCAGCCAAACTTCTCCACTACTCCTCAGATCCTCAGATCTTATAGCTCAGAACCCCAACCAGGTTCCTACAACTCAGAGTGATCCCACTCCTACAACTCAGGCACACAGCCCTACCACTCAGTCTTCACAAAGACCTACACTCAGCCTTCAACAAGGCCTACACTCAGCCCTTAACAAGGCCTACACTCAGAGAAAAGTATCTCCTACACTCAGGCACAAAGGCCCTACCACTCAGCCTTTATAATTTCAGGCTTAAAACTCAGATCCCTAAGGATCTTACAAGAAATTTAAAATTACAAAGAATATAACCACAACTCTGAAAAGAGAGAAGAGTTGTCTGGTTTCTTGATCAGTTCTTGGAAGAACTTTGCTGAGATCAACCTCCCTTGGCTTTCTTCAAAGCTTCTTGAATTAGAACACAGTAGGGTTGAATCTCTATGCAGTTGATCTTCAATCACTGCTGACTTAAGAATCAGATCTCAATCTGAAACTTTCTTCACAGCCTGGTTCAATAGTTGTCTTCTTAGAAGGAGGTCTCTCTCCAACTTCTTAGATCTTCTGATCACTTTAATTGATTCTTCAATGAATTGCTTGATCGATCACCATCATCTGTAAAAGAGAAGGGTCTTTATATAGACTTTCTCCAAGGTGATCGGCAGATCCGGTTCCTAACAACTTTCTGACAGCTCTGACAGTTACAGTAGACTGGCTGGGACGGAAGCTGTCAAGTCATCTAGTCACTTCTTGAATTCTCTGTAACTGTCTGAAAGTGTCAAGACAGACAGTCTTTAAGTGTCGACACAGATAGACTAAGTGTCGATACAAGTAGACTAAGTGTCGACAATATCCTTGTTGGTGTCGACACAACTCCTTGTGTTGTTGTATCTGAGTCTCGACACAGCTTCTTCTAAATGTGTCGACACGGATTCTGTGTGTCGACACAAGCCTTCTGTTGAATGTGTCGGCACTGATTGAAGGTGTCGACACAAGTACTTCTTCAATACTTTAGCTGTTTTCTGCTGAGTGTCGACACAAGGCTTCTTGTGTTGAACTTTGTTGAGTGTCAACACATCTCCTTTTTGTCGACACAAGCTTCATGTCTCGAAACTTTGCCGAGTGTCGACACAACCTCCAAGTGTCGACACTTGCCTTCTTGTGTTAAAACTATGCTGAGTGTCGACACAGCTCCTTTGTGTCGACACTTGTACTTAAACTTTGTTGAAGTTTGCTGAGTGTCGACACAGCCTCCTAGTATCGACACTTTTGATGTCGACAAAGTTCTTCTGGGTGTCGACACTACTTGTAATTGTCGACTCTTGTACTTGTTGACAATTCTCCACTGTGTGTCGACACTGCCTGTATGTGTCTACACTTTGCTTCTGGTGTCGACGCTCCCTTCCTGGTGTCGACACAATTACTCCAAGTGTCGACACAGCTTCTCTAGGTGTCGACACAAGTCTTCTTAAGTGTCGACACTTTTCTTCTAGGTGTCGACACATGGACTTAGAAACTTTTAAGCTTTCCATGCAATTACTTAACCTGCACACATCAACTCAAAACACATCAAATACACCATGATGTATATCATTGAGTAGGGTGAGGCTTCTTCAAATCTGCTACATATTTTCCAATGTACCCAACAATCTCCCCCTATTTGGAGAAGTCATAGCCCTTAGTCAATGATATACACCATACATAACAAATTCACAGTATGATGTAAAATAATAGTAAATGACAGGGTAAGTACATAAACATGTATAAACAAAACATGTATACACAAAGATCTCAGAACAGTAATGTAATAGATTTAACACATATCACACTGTTCTAACAACTTCAACATTTTCATTATTCAAAAGTTTACAAAAAGTTGAATGCAACTGATTACACATAGTAAACTTAAGAAAAATTTCTATCCTAAGGCAGCTCAGGCTCCTAGATAACAATGCCCTTTCCTGATTGTATCTTTGCTTGGACTTGAGCATCTTTGTCATCAGCAGGCTTCTTCCCTTTAAGATCTATCTTTTTCTGCTCTTCAGCCATGATCTTCTGCCTTTCAAAATAATGATAAGGCTTTGGGAAGTACTTGCTAGGCTCCTGTGCAGTAGGAGGTAGCTTTCCCATCTTAGCCTTTCTTCTATATTGAACAATAGCCTCTTGCACATTCTCATGTTTCCTCCACTCTTGTTCATAGTACCATTTGCCTCTATCCAGAATATTATCTTTAGCAGCCTTCCAAGCAGTCAGAATGATATTCCTGGAAGTGGGGCTCCATTATTCAAAATCAGGCCTTAGTTCAGCTTGCTCTCTGAATCTTTTCTTAGACAATTGAGTCTCTTGTTCTTTTAGCAAAGCCTCTTGTTCTTTCAATATTTCCTCTGTCATAGGCTGAACAACTTTATCTATGATGACATTTTGATTTCCATCAGGAGGACTATACATTGACTGTATCTCTTGATGTACCATATCAAAGTCTGGTGGAGGGTATATGACCTGAACTACTTCAGCTGGCTCTCCTCCAAGATAAGCAGGATTAATCTCAGACTCTGCCACATTATCATCATCACATAATGGAGGATATCCAAGGGTGGCTCTGATGGAATTTGAAATCCATTTGGCATGATCAGAGCCTGCCTTGACTAATACTCTCTCCCCCTTTATGACTTCTCTCTCAATGTGATCTCTTAGATTATCTTTCTGAAACCTTATTTGTGCATTCAGATAGTTTACTCCATCTTTATAGAAGGGTTTTAATCTTTGGAGCTTGTCAGTACTTGCCTTCTGAGAGTCTTCAATAGCAGTTTTAACAGCAGTTAGGCTCTCCTGCAATTGTTTGTCAAATTCTTCTTTGGCAGTGACACTTGCTGTAGTCTGAGCAGTAGATATATTCTTCATTTCAGTTATAATAGCATTATGTGAAGCAGTGAGATTATCATTCATCCTTATCTGATTCTCCAGGACATAGTCTTGCTTCACTTCTAGCTCATCAAGTTTTGTCTTTATTTTTTCTTAATGTGTGGCCAGATAGACTACTATATTGCATCCCTTATGGAAACAATCAGTCATTTCCTTTTTGTTTAGATTCACTTCAAATCTGATAGATTTGATGTCTTGTGCAAGATCAAACTGCAGTGACTTATTCCCTTCATCCACATACTTTTCCAGAGCTTGCCTTTGCTCATCAAGCTTGATCTGTAAAGCCACCATCAATGAACTGTAATCAGTAGATGGGGCAGGCTGTGGTGCAATTGTTTGCAGTGCCTTTTTATATGTCTGGCTCCTCCTCTTGAAGACTTGAAATTTCCTCTTCTTGGCTGTTGCAGCCTCTTCATCCTCTGAAGCAGATGTGCTGGCTATTTCAACCCTCTCCTTAGGTAGCTCCTCAGCATCCTTGTGCACTTCAGGTTCTTTACCAGTTGTCTCCTCTTGAGACCTAACCTGCTCCCCTTGAACATCTATCTGCTCTTCCTCAACCGCTGCGTTTTCCACTTCAAAGTCAGTCTGTATTAAGTCTGGGAACAGCTCTTCCAGTGTAAACTCTTATTGAGGTTGACTTGGTGAATCTCTTTGCTCAGGAGTATCTAATACTTGTTTATCAGCTACAGATGTGTCCTCCATGACAACATCCCGAGGTTGACTAAGAATCTGAGGTTGCTGATTAACATCAGATAATGTGCCAGTCATAACTTCATTCTCAATAGGAAAATCTAATTGGTTGATTTCAGTTATTACCTCAAGTATTGTCTGAGTGGACCTTTCACTCTCTAAGGGAATTGGCTCATCCACAAGTAGAGGCTCCCCCTGGAGTGGATCTAGGTGAACTGGTCTAGCTGAGGGTAGCTCCCCCTGCCTCTGAGCTTCTTCTTGTCTTGCTGGAGACTTTCCAGCATTCCTTCCCTCTTCATCAGAAATAAATTCGACATGTTCTTCTGAGCTACTTGATGATTCAGGAGCCACTATGGCTTTCTTCTTCTTCTTCTTCCTCTGAGATGTGTCCTTTTCTGGAGTTGGCAGCTCCTTGGTCAATATTCTATCCCACCTAGAGAAGATTCTTAAATCCATTCACCTTATATGGTTTATCTTTGAACCAGCAGCTTGGTTCATCACCTCTGGGTTACATCCAGCTAGGTATAGACTCAGTATTCTACCCAAATTAGGCTTTTTCATACTCTCTTTTATCTTCTCAAACACAACTGCAGACCAATCAGTAGTAAGTTGGATGATTATCCTTGTCATTAGACTGAACATGTGAGCTGAAATTCTGTCATGCCCACCAGGCTTGCTCAGTATGACCTTGCCCACAATCTCAGATAGAAACTTACCTTGCATATTCATTCCCTTTCTATTGAACACATATCCTATCTTCAGGTTTGTGTCCAAAGCACAACATGTCAATGCTTCTCTAGTCTTAGAAGTAGAAACATCTTCTTCTTCCTTAATTCTTGGTAGTTGAAGTACCTTTCTTAGACTTTTAGGAGTGACCTTCACCTTTTCCCCGTGAACTCTTGACTGAATCTTGAGTCCTGATTCATCTAGTGTTGCTGCATTCAGAAACTCCAGGACCTCCTTCTTCCAGATCTTGATCGGTTCTGAAACAAGAAATTCTAACCCAGTCTCTGCTATTAGGGTTACCACTCCTTTGATTTCAGGTTCCGCCTCATCAAAAGCATGTCGCACGAGTTCATATCCTTCGTTAATGTTCTCTTCTAACTTGGGCGCCATTAGGGTTTGAAGAAATTCGAATTTAGAGAAGAGAGATGTCGACACACAAGTTTGGTCTCGAAACTCTGGTGTGCGTGTCGACAAACAATGGGGAAATCCTATTTATACCTTTCTTGAATCGAAGGTGAAAAGGCGCGCTAACAGACTTGAAATGTGTCGATACTGTGGAAAAGTGTCGACACTTACTCCTAATGTCTCGACACCTATGTGTCGACACCAATATAGTCGACAGAATATATATGTCGACACTTACATATCTCAGCTCGATGATTAGTCGAGACTTTACTCGACGAATTCTAAGTAAATCCTAAGTGTCGACACCACCTTGGATGTGTCGACACCTACTCCTCATATGTCGACACTAATTCTCTTAAGTTCGACACTTACTATCTAGATGTGTCGACATCATTTCTCTGAAATGTCGACACCACTTTTCTGTGTCGACACAGACAACTCTGTGTGTCGACACCATTTTACTTAGCCAATTTTTGTAAACTATTCTAAGTTTATCATCCCTAATTCAAGTTTAAATTTATTGAATTTGGTTTCATCTAAGGGCTTAGTATAGATATCAGCTAACTGATTATCTGTATTTATATACTCTAGGGAAATATCTTCCTTTTCTACATGTTCTCTTAGAAAATGGTATTTTATTTTTATGTGCTTAGTCCTACTATGGGAGACAGGATTATTTACAATAGAAATAACACTAGTAGAATCACAAAATAGAGGTGTTCTACTTACCTGAATACCATAATCTTCTAGCTGATGTTGAAACCATAGAAGTTGAGCACAGCAACTTCCTACAGCAACATACTCTGATTCTGCTGTGGAGATAGCCACACTTGTTTGTTTCTTGCTACTCCATGATATCAGTCTTCCACCTAGGAATTGACAGGTACCTGTTGTACTTTTCCTATCTTCCTTGCAGCCTGCAAAATCTGCATCTGAATAACCTGTCAGTTCAAACTCTCCATTCCTAGGGTACCAAAGGCCTAGATAAGGAGTGACCTTAAGATATATCAGAATTCTTTTGACTGCTGTCAAATGAGATTCTTTAGGACAAGCTTGGTACCTTGCACAGACACATGTAGCATACATGATATCTGGTCTACTTACAGTCAAGTACAATAGGGAGTCAACTATCCCTCTATACAAAGTTTCATCTACAGGTTTCCCTGCATCATCTTTGCTTTGAGACATTGTTGACCCCATAGGAGTTTTCATGGTAGTGGATGATCCCATACCATACTTCCTTATCAATTCTAGGGTGAACTTAGACTGGCATATGGATAAACCATCCTCAGTCTATCTAACTTAGAGACCCAAGAAGAACTTAAGTTCTCTCATACTGCTCATTTCAAATTGTCCTTGCATTAATTTTGCAAACTTTCTGCAAAGACAACTTTCTGTAGACCCAAATATTATGTCATCTACATATATTTGGACTAAGATGATCTTGCCTCTAGATTCCCTAAGGAATAGAGTCTTGTCTATTTTCCCCCTTGTGAATTTATTCTCAATGAGGAAACTAGACAGGGTTTCATACCAAGCCCTAAAGGCTTGTTTTAACCCATATAAAGTCTTCCTAAGTTTATAAATATAATTAGGTTTAGTAGAATCAACAAAACCTGATGGCTGCTCTACATATACTTCTTCCTTCAGATTTCCATTCAGAAAGGCTGACTTAACATCCATTTGGTATACTTTAAACCCTTGATAGGTTGCATAGGTCAAGAACATCCATATTGCCTCCAGTCTGGCTACTGGAGCAAAGGTCTGATCACAGTCAATACTTTTTTCCTGCCTATATCCTTTTGCAACCAGTCTTGCTTTGTTCTTTATAATCACTCCATGTTCATCCAACTTGTTCCTAAAGATCCACTTGGTTCCAATAATGTTGTGGTCTTTTGGTTTAGGAACTAGCTCCCAGACATTGCATCTTTTGAACTGTTTTAGCTCCTCTTACATAGCCTCAATCCACTGAGGGTCTAGGATGGATTCTTCAAATTTCTTTGTCTCTACTTGGGATAGAAAGCTGGAGTAGAGTACTGAACTTAGATTCCTTCTCCTTTTTTGTACCCCTTGTCTGAGATCACCAATAATATGATTGGTTGGATGATCTTTTAGATGCCTATTTGCTGGTGGTAGCCTGTCTCCAGGTTGTACTCCTTCAGCTTCTTCAACTTGCTGCACTCCTTGGTCTTCTTCAGCATCAGGAGTATCAAGTACTCCCCGTGGACAACAGCCACTATCATCTACTTGCTGACTTGTAGTAGAACCTTCTTCAATAGTAAGCTTGTCCATCTGCTCAATCACACCTATGGAGCTGCAAACACTTCTAGACAATTCAATGTTAATGAGTCTAGCTTCATAAAACACTACATGAACTGACTCTTCTACAACTTGAGTAGTCAAGTTATAGACCCAATAAGCCTTACTGTTGTTGATGTACCCAACAAAGATCCCCTCTTGGGATTTGGCAGCAAACTTGGTTAAATAAGATTTACCATTGTTAAGTATATAGCATTTACAAGCAAAGATCCTGAAATAAGATAGATTTGGTTTTCTGCCATTCACAATCTAATAGGGGGTCTTATTGTGACTCTTGGTGATAATAGCCCTATTGATTACATGACATGCAGTATTAACTGCCTCAGCCCAGAAATATTCTGGGAGAGATGTGTCACTCAATAGGATTCTACCAGCCTCTATCAAGGTTCTATTTTTCCTTTCAGCAATACCATTTTGCTGAGGTGTTCTTGGTGAGGAAAATTCCTGAAATATCCCAAACTCTTCACATAGCTTTGTCATACTATCAGACTAGAATTCAGTACCATGGTCACTACTTATTTTGACCACTGTACTGTCTAACTCATTCTGAATTTGTTTGACAAAAATATAAAAGATACTTGGAGTTTCAGATTTTTTCCTTAGGAAGAACACCCAGGAATACCTTGAGTAGTCATCAACTACCACAAAAGTATAGACCTTCCTACCTAGGCTGTGAATTGGCATAAGACCAAAAAGATCCATATGCAAGAGGTATAAACACCTCACAGCATCTTTGGTCTCAATGCTATTAAAGGTGGATTTGGTCTGCTTGCCATTTTGACAAGCTGAGCATATACCATCCTTTATACACTTAACCTGAGGACCATTCCTCACTAACTTTTTACTAAAGAGTTGACCAATTGTCTTATAGTTAAGATGAGCCAGCCTCTTATGCCATTTAACACAATGAGAGACTTTCTCATCAGCTACAAGACAAATAGGAGAAACTATGTTCTCACACATAATGTCTAGACAATAGACATTTCTCTTCCTATAGCCTGTCAAAATGATCTTTTGATCACTTAACCTACTGATATGACAATAATCTTTGACAAATGAGATGTCATATCCTACATCACTCAGCTGACTTATACTAATTAGGTTGTGTTTCAAACCTTTAACATAAGGCACTTGAGTAATTGAAATAAGGTTGCTAGAAATGTTACCAAAGCCTTTGATGATTCCTTTTTCAGAACCACCAAAGGTGACTTTAGGACCATCCTTGATTGGTGTATAGTCCTTCAACAATACCCTAGTTCCAGTCATGTGTCTGGAACATCCACTGTCCAAGTACCATATTGGGGCATGGCCACTTGGACTTACCTGCAAAACAGATTACTTTACCTTAGAACCCAAATAATACTTGGGTCCTTGGTGCAAGTTAGTCTGATTCTTAACAAAACTACCTGTAGCGTTCCTAACAGGCAGTTTGCTACTCACCTTTGCACTTGAATTGTGCCAACAGTCTATGGCAAAGTGGCCTACCTTGCCACAACACCAGCACTCAAATCTGTTGTACCTTTGTTTAGGTACAACACTGGCTGTTTTATCTTCAGCAGGCTTCTTGTTGAGTGCTGGGGCTTTGCCCTTAGACTTGGACCTAACTGTCTAGGCAGGTTTTGTAAACCCTAATCCAGTTTTACCCTTGTGAGGTACAAACTCATCTATCAAAGGTAGAACTGATTTTGGTTTAGAGAACCTTGCTACAATATCTCTCTCTTTCTGAAGACTAATCTCCAGATTTCTAATTTGATCATTTTTAAATGTTATAGTCCCCATCTGAATAACAGTAATGTGCTTCAGTCTGGCTATTTCATTTAATTTCTGATCAAGCAACTTGTCAAAATCTGTTGCAGCAACTTTAAGACTGGCAATCTCCTTAGCCTGAGTTTTGGCCAAGAGTTTGCTTTTCTTCAAAGCCTGCAACAATACTCTATATTCATCAATCAACTGATGAATGTCTTCTTCAGATTCATATCCACTAACATCACTTGATGCTGATGTATCTGAATCTGACTCAGTACTAGAAATTGAACTAGCAGAACAATTTTGTACCTGACTTGGTCCAGGCTGATCCTGGATTTTGTCTCCTTCTGATAAGGCCATCAGTCCCTGGCACTGGTTGTCCTCATGCTCATATATTGAGTTCATTAATTGCATGAACTCATTTTCCTCTTCTTCAGCAAACAGTCCAATATAAGCTTCAGCTTCTGAATCAGTTTCTGAAGATGACATATCAGTCAGACTTTTATCCTTCTTGGCAACAAAGGACCTTTCTTTTTTGCCCTTGAACTGTGTCTTCTTCTTGTTAGTGGACTCTTTCCTCTTCTCTGGACAATCAGCTATTACATGCCCTTGTCTATTGCAACAATAGCATACTATCTTTGAGGATGTAGGTTTACTAGACTTGGACTTTCTCCTGTCATTCTTTGATGACTTCTGTGAAGTGGATGGCTTAGACCTCTCACTGCTTTCAGAATTCCTGCTTTCTGACTCATCTGACCCAGTCTCAGCAACTTTTGGAGGTGGAGATGGAGACTTACTTTTATATTTTCTAGTGGCTTCAGACTTGAAAGCCACAGTTCTTTCTTTGTGCTCAACTCTGGTAGTCTTCCCTTCCTCCTTTCTTACCATTAACTACATCTCATATGATAACAGTTTTCCAAACAATATTGGAGGAGGTATATCTGCTAATTTGGCCATTTCCCTTATGACACAAATCTTGGTATCTCAGTCCTTAGTCAGGGATCTCAAGAACTTATCATTCAATTCATAATTGCTGAATTCTCTTCCATAAGACATCAACTCATTGACAATCCTATAGAATTTCTTGTAGCACTCAGTTATGCTATCAGACCTTCCTTGTCTGAAGCTTTCATACTCTTAATTCAATAAAGATTTTTTGTCTTGTCTTACCTCTTCTGAACCTTCCATATAGACTATCAGTTTATCCCACATCTCTTTAGAAGTTTTACAGTGAATCAAATTCTGAAATGTGGCATCATCTATTGCACTTACAATGATATTCTGAGCCCTCTTGTCCATAGTGGCCAGAATAATCTCATCTTTAGTCATCTCTGAATAGTCCTTAGGAGTTCTCTGATTTGCATCCAGGACAGATACTTTCATTGGCACATATGACCCTTCTTTAACAGTAATATAAATTCTGGGATCAGAGGCTTCCATAAACAGTCTAACCCTTTCTTTCCAAATGCCAAAGATCTCCTTTCTGCAGATTGGCAATTTCATGAATCCAAGCTCTTTGTGATTCTTAGTTGACCACATTTTCTTGAGTCTTGATTATGATGATACTGCCTACAAGATCTTGTACTCAGACAGTTATGTCCTTTTTAAGCAACCTCGCTTTGATACCATTTGAAAGAAATAGTACCTAATCACCTAGAGGGGCGGGGGGGGGGGGGGGGGGGGGGGTAAATAGGTGACCATAATCTTTTTAAATTTACTGGCAGAATTAATCACAAAATTCACAGAACTTTAAACAGCAAACACAGAATCAGTCACACACAGAGTACACACAATTTTTATAGTGGTTCCCCAAGGTCTGGGTACATCCACTTTCCCCCTTCGCCTATCTAGTAGTGTACTAGATTCGGCCAAACTTCTACACTACTCCTCAGATCCTCAGATCTTACAGCTCAGAACCCCAACCAGGTTCCTACAACTCAGAGTGATCCCACTCCTACAACTCAGGCACACAGCCCTACCACTCAGTCTTCAAAAAGACCTGCACTCAGCCTTCAACAAGGCCTACACTCAGCCCTCAACAAGGCCTACACTCAGAGAAAAGTATCTCCTACACTCAGGCACAAAGGCCCTACCACTCAGCCTTAATAATTTCAGGCTTACAACTCAGATCCCTAAGGATCTTACAAGAAATTTAAAATTACAAATAATATAACCACAACTCTGAAAAGAGAGAAGAGTTGTCTGGTTTCTTGATGAGTTCTTGGAAGAACTTTGCAGAGATCAACCTCCCTTGGCTTTCTTCAAAGCTTCTTGAATTAGAACACAGTAGGGTTGAATCTCTATGCAGTTGATCTTCAATCACTGCTGACTTAAGAATCAGATCTCAATCTGAAAATTTCTTCACAGCCTGGTTCAATAGCTGTCTTCGTAGAAGGAGCTCTCTCTCTCCAACTTCTTAGATCTTCTAATCACTTTAATTGATTCTTCAATGAATTGCTTGATCGATCACCATCATCTGTAAAAGAGAAGGGTCTTTATATAGTCTTTCTCCAAGGTGACCGGCTGATTCAGTTCCTAACAACTTTCTGACAGCTCTGATAGTTGCAGTAGACCAGCTGGGACGGCAGCTGTCAAGTCATCCAGACACTTCTTGAATTCTCTGTAACTGTCTGAAAGTGTCGAGACAGACAGTCTTTAAGTGTCGACACAGATAGATTAAGTGTCGACACAAGTAGACTAAGTGTCGACACTATCCTTGTTGGTGTCGACACAACTCCTTGTGTTGTTGTATCTGAGTCTCGACACAGCTTCTTCTGAATGTGTCGACACGGATTCTGTGTGTCGACACAAGCCTTCTGTTGAATGTGTCGACACTGATTGAAGGTGTCGACACAAGTACTTCTTCAATACTTTAGCTGTTTTCTGCTGAGTGTCGACACAACTCCTTTGTGTCGACACAAGGCTTCTTGTGTTGAACTTTGTTGAGTGTTGACACATCTCCTTTGTGTCGACATAAGCTTCATGTCTTGAAACTTTGATGAGCGTCGACACAGCCTCCAAGTGTAGACACTTGCCTTCTTGTGTTGAAACTATGCTGAGTGTCGACACAGCTCCTTTGTGTCGACACTTGTACTTAAACTTTGTTGAAGTTTGCTGAGTGTCGACACAGCCTCCTAGTGTTGACACTTTTGATGTCGACAAAGTTCTTCTGGGTGTCGACACTACTTCTAAGTGTCGACTCTTATACTTGTTGACAATTCTCCACTGTGTGTCGACACTGCCTGTATGTGTCGACACTTTACTTCTGGTGTCGACGCTCCCTTCCTAGTGTCGACACAATTACTGCAAGTGTCGACATAGCTTCTCTAGGTGTCGACACAAGTCTTCTTAAGTGTCGACACTTTTCTTCTAGGTGTCGACACATGGACTTAGAAAATTTTAAGCTTTCCATGCAATTACTTAACCTGCACACATCAACTCAAAACACATCAAATACATCATGATGTATATCATTGAGTAGGGTGAGGCTTCTTCAAATCTGGTACATATTTTCCAATGTACCCAACACACACCAATGTCCCTGATTTGTGAGAAGTACAACAGGTCAATGTCACATACACATCAAATGTATTTGATGTGTATTTGAGGTTTTGAGTGCAGGTTAGTTCATTTCATATTGATTGGACAAGAGGACACAATAATTGGTTGCTAGACATAGCAAAAATCTACTAAGTCCACAGGCATTGAGTGCAGCAAGCTCACTCAACGCCAGAGATAAGGATTCAATATTATCTAGCTAGAAATTTGCCTAAGTCCACAGGAATTGAGTGAGGATAGCTCACTCAACGCCATATAACAAATAGTGTTGAGTTTATCTCAGCCTAACTAATAGATAGCCAAAAATTTGACTAAGTAAAAAAGCATTGAGTGTAGACTACTCACTCAATGCCATACAGTAAAAAGGCTGTGAGTCAGGCTGAGTCAGTCAAAGTCTAGAGAAATTAGATGAAAATGTGGCTAAGTCCACAGGCGTTGAGTGTGGTATACTCACTCGACACCATACATCTTTTAGCGTTGAGTGTTGTTGTGCCTGTCCACTCCACAAAATATTTGGGCAAACTTTTCACTAAGTCCATAGGCGTTGAGTGTAGCTTACTAACTCAATGCCAGATAACATAGAAATTAAGTTAAGTAGTTTGGTGTTGAGTGGAGCTTACTCTCTCAATGCTAAGGCGTAGAAATATTTGCTAAGGCAAATAGCATTGAGTGAGGCAAGCTCACTCAACGCTCTCGACGCTCCCAATGCTCTCAACACTTTGACGCAGAAAATTTGGCTAAGTCCAAATGTGTGGATAGCTTGGCTTTCGTCGAGCTTAGCTTCGTCGAACTGAGCTTAGCTTTCGTCGAACTGAGTCTGGAGTTCGTCGAAGTGAATCTGCTCTTTCGTTGGACTGAGTTTAACCATCGTCAAACTGAGTTTAGCTTTCATGAACTAAGTCTAAAATTCGTCAAACTGAATTTATTCTTTTGTCAGACTGAGCTTGTCGTTCGTTGAATGGAGCTCAGTGTTCGTCGAGCTCAATGCCTAGATAGATAGAATTTTGTCTAAGTGTTGTGGCGTTGAGTGATGCTTACTCACTCAACGCCTTTGCTTCTAATGATTGAATTTTGTCCAAGTCCAGAGATGCTGAGTCATGCTGACGTCAGCAAAGTCAAAAAGTCAACCAAAATTCAAATGTTGTGGAAATGTTGCCAGAGATGTTGGCGGCCAGCTGTTATCATCTTCTGCACTTTCCAAGAAATATTTTTATCATTAAGTGTTGGGGCCCACACAAAACAAAGAGCCGTTGAATCAAGAATTAATGGAAAGCATGCGCTGAATGGCTCAATCTCAGCCATCAATCCTAGTTGTGGGTCCTACTGCTCAATTGGCCTTCAGAGAATAAAAAGAAGCAAATCGGCCAGAGCAATCAATCGAATCCTTGTCTAGGTTTTCTAAAAATCGAATGTGCGGCCGAACTTCATCTTCTTCCTCGCCATTTTCTTCGAGCCTGAAGAAGCTGTTCTACACAGATAACCTAGCTGAGGAAAGAGATAGCTAAAGCAATCACCATCTGCAACAATAGGTTCAGAAGAGATTCTAAGGGAGCAGATCAACAAGCTCTATAGAGAAAAGGAAGCTGTTTGTAGAAAGAATCTACTGCCTACTTCATTGTCTTCAACAACAAAGGCTTGGACTGATATCTGCTCAGTCCAGGAAGAAGAAGACACAGAGTTCTTACTCTGGTGTCTAATCATTCACCATCTCATTTTTCTATAAAGATTCTTTGTGTGTCTGTAGTTGTAAGCCTGTATTATAAAGGCTAAGGTCTCTGTGACCTGTGTTTGGCTTAGTGCCTGATGTAAGGTCTTTGTGACATGGGTTTGGTTTAGTGCCTAAGTTGTAGGTCTGTGTGACCAGTGTGGTCCTGCGGGATCTGTGTTGTAAGCTCTTGAGGAGCTGAGTTCTGGAGGGAGAGCCGAATCTAACACATTATTAGATAGGTGCAGAGGGACAGTGGATGTACCCAAGATTGGGGAACCACTATAAAATTACTGTGTTGTCTGTGATTATTCTTGAAAGCTAAAAACTAACATACTCGCAAAGCACAGAAATCTGCAAACAACTATGAAAATTTAAATAGAGACAAAAACCTATTCACCCCCCCCCCCACCCTCTAGGTGTTTAGCTAGCGTTGAAAACAAGACTTTCAAATAGGTTGACCCCACCATGTGTCTTATGGTCAAGTGAGTGTCCTATAGGGTTAGGGACATAGTGATTATGTCAATTTTCACTTGTGAGTTTAATTTGGGCTAGTTTGTCCAAGGTTGACTTGTACACTATAGTGGACCTCATGTGAGTTCACCTTAACTCATTGGATCATAAGGTCACCACATAGCCTAATTCATCATAATCACCACATGTCCTATCGTAATTGTGTTAAGGGGGTCTACAAGGAAATGAGATGTTACAAATCTCAATAAACCAAAAAAAGTCATCCCCGAAATTTAAGTTCGGGTCTACGGGGTTTAACATATAAAGAAGTGGATCAAAATATCTATAAGGTTTAGGTTGTACCTGATGTGAAGAGCTTCAGATGTCGATGTTGCATGAGGTCTATGAACTCCAAAGTGTGCACCTCCTGCCCATGATTGGACCACATCACCTTGACCAAAGGGACATCCTTCTTCTGCAAGACTCGAACCTCTATATCGTTGATCTGGATCGGGTCCAAACGAACTAACCGATCAGATGCTACTGAGCCCGTTGTAGTTGTTATGTGTTGTTACGACCAATGTTAGACTCTCAGAATCGAGGAGACATGAAAGACATCGTGCAGGTTTGCGAACTTCAGTGGCAACTCCAGCCTATAATCCAAGGGGCTGATCCACTCCAGGATCGTATAAGGCCCCATAAATCGAGGGCTGAGATTTTTTTGTCCTCGCACTCGTGAGACATCGTGCACCGGACATATCTTCAAGTAAACTCTGTCTCTCACCCGGAACTCTACCTTATGATGTCTCACATCGTAGTACTTGGTCTGCCTACAATGAGCCTCAAGCATCCTGTCATGGATCATTTGAACAAGTGCGTCTATATCCTCAATATACTCTGATCAAGTACCTTTGGATCCTCGTCCTAGGCCGAAGATAGAGGTGTCTGACACTCTCTCTCATATAAAGCTTCGTGAGGAGTCATGTCAATGCTCGCCTCGTGGCTGTTATTATAGAAGAACTCCAGCAACAGCAACAGTCTCTCCCAGGTGTGCTTTCATTATACCTTATGATATTATAATCAAAATTATGTAGGTATTTATTTTCAAGTCTTCTAGCATATTATTATTAAAATAAAACTTAATCACACATTGGATTTGGAGTCCCTTACGACCAATGATCACCATATACGTGAGAATCAATATTTATATATATAACTGTGCACACAAATCTTAAATTTATGTACATTGCTGCACTGCTCTTACTTTACTATTACTAGCTTATAGTGGTTCTCTTTATACCTACATACTCCTGCTAGTATAGTTCCACGTCACCTGCTTGTTATACTCCGCCTTGTTGTCCTCTTCTTTCTTCCTCTCGAATGGTGCCCAGGAGTCACGAGGGTGAGGCGATGACAAAGCAACTTAGTCTTTTTGACAAACGGTCAGCGAACCACATCATTTTAGGAGCACATGGAACCACAACAGCGGTACCACCCGAAAGACTAGCAGCTCAAGGAGGCATGACTTGAGGAGTGGTTGTCGTACACTATTACTACTGGACGTCACGATGATGAATGTTTTGTTTTAGCTTTCACTTAGAGATGTTGTGAGAGAGAGATTTTGTACTTTTATTTTGGACATGTACCATGCATAAGCCCTTACACTCTTTTGTACTCATTGTTGGACTACTATTATATATATATATATATATATATATATATATATATATATATATATATATATATATATATATATATATATATATATTATAATGTGATTTGTGGACTTACTGTTGTAGTTTTACTTCTTTTCTCAAATTGGGCGAAGATTTGAAATGATTGTACTAGCCGGCACGATCAGCGTCATGCAGTGGAGACTAACCTGCGAGTTAATGTCAATGTAAGGAGGCGGTTCTGGACATAATACCCGGGTAACTCCCTGTTAAGGGGAGGGGTTTTACAAACCGGTATCACTTGACAAATAATCAATAGAGAAAGAAGTCCACAAAAACATTGGGTCACCCCGCACGAGCATTAGTTTACGGACAAATAATGCAGCGGAAGCAATGGTGGATCCATATGTAAAAATCACAGAAAATTGTCATTTAAGCAATGAGTTAGGCCAACTCAACTAGGACACCACTTCAGTTTGACTTACAAAGATGATTTTGTGGCGTATCCTAGTCTAAAACCGACCTCAGAAATAGAATGGTTAAGACACGAGAATACCCAAAGATACTAAGGGAAGAGTCTAATGCGATAGTCGTTGCTTCAAGCTTAAACTCTGATGTTCCTACTCAACTTATCAAGTGATAGTATCATATCTTACCCAAGTTGATATGCCCATCTCAAGGAGTATTGGTGCCTCTAATCTATTAATGGAATATTAGGAAAATCGTAAAGTTAGTCCTCGTACCAATGACTTGTTTACATTGAAGCAATCGCCATGACAAAAACTAGTGGTTGAATAATAATTCAAATTTAGAGAAGACCCATTTTTGGTTTGGTCACATATTGGCCTTGAGAAGGTTGTCATAAATGGTGACTTTGAGGGCTTAAGGTGTGCATCATATCAATAAGTCTCAAGGTAGAACTCCAAGTCTAAGATTGTATTCCCAAAGGATTATGTGCATATATAGGATTAATGCACTATAGATATTAAAGAAATTAGTCCAAACTGTATGAGGGCATATCCTTTTGTTTATTGGGCTAATTTGGTACCGACTTGAATTTCCCTAGATCTTGTTTAGAAGATGTTGAGTCGTGAACATAGTGATCTTGAAGTTTTGATTGGTTTAAATGTTGCTCGAGGGAAGATGATGTTTTGTATCTGCATGGTTGGTATGATGATCAACCCTCCATAAAAATTTGAATCCTTGAAAAAGGAAATTATTACCTCATCTTACCCAATATAAATCGTTAATTTCATGTCTCGATAGCTATATTTCACTGGCAAAATAAGAAAATAAAGAATTTCAAGAATGAGTTTTCATTTTTTACATTGCACTGAGGCTATGATGATAAGTATACAAAAAGAATAGCAAACCAATTCCTTGGGATACACAGAGTTTTTCCCAGTTATATGTATATGTGACCCATGAAATCAAGAAGATCGGTAGAAGACTTTAAGAAATTTCTCAAATTTTGAGCTCACTACAACAAAGTTAATATACAGCGGCGTTTTTCCTGCGACGCTTTTAAAAACGCCGCTGTGAAATTTAGATTTCGCGGCATTTTTTTTTAGAACGTGATCAATGCTTGATTTTAACTATGGCGACACATTTTATAACAGGCGCAGTGAAAAAAAATTTTGTGGGGTTATTACTTAATATGTCGGCCAATGCTCCCGATTTTAGGGCAAACTTGCGGATTTGATCTTTTATATTCTGCTCCTCTCCAAGTGGCCCAAAGAAATTTCCGACAGAACTCCTCGATCAATTTTTTGCAGGCCGCTGGAAGCACCGGAAGAAGAACTCCCCAGAACTTCGATCGATCTCCGGCAGGCCGAAAGAAGGGTGAACCCCGCTCGATCGCCAGGCCGCCGGAAGAAGGTTGAACTCCACGCCATCTCACTAGCTCTCTTCTCCTCTCTCCCTGCCGCATGATCTTTGAAGGGATCTCTCACTTCCTGGCCTGAAGAGGGTTTTGCGAGGTAAGGTCTTTCTTACTTCTTCCTCCTTTTGATCGAATGGGAGGTATTTTCTTGATCGATATTATGTATTTTCCTTGGAAATAATCAGGTTATTGTTGGAGTTTTAAAGTATTAGGATTGTATGATAATGATTTGTATCATTGAACATGATTTATCTTAAGAATTTCTTCTCAGCATTGAGGAGAGATGTCCTTTTTGATGGCATGTTGACCTCATCTTCTTCTTTTGTGTTCGTTGGATGGTTTTTGTGTCATATTATTATATGGTAATTCCTTGAGAGTCATTTGTTTGGTCTTGACCGTGTGGAGCTAATCATAATCTGGGTGTATATTGTTGAATTTTGTGAAGTGGAAGTGGTCGACGGGACAGGCCGGGCGGCCTGGGGCGGACAGCTTTGGCGGACTAGGCGGACTGGGCGGACTGTGATGTGCGGCCTGTTGGAAGGTCTAGTGAAAAGCCGGCTGTCTTCTGAGCGGTTTGTTGCATGAAATCCGCGGACTATGCGGCCTGGTGTATGCGGATAGGGTGTTTGTTGATTGGCTTTGCCAAGGAGCGGCCTGAGCGGATGGAGGCTTGCGGACTGATGCATTGCTCAGTGGCCGCGGGTGCAAGCTTGTGCTGATAGGCGGGTTGGCTCATGTTCGCGGGAAGCTTGCGGACTGGTGTGTCCGCGGTGTGGGCTATTGCGGACTGAGCTTAGAGCTTGGCTGAGGCCTTGTCGAGCTCTGGTGGCACAGCAGATGCTTTGCTGTGGAGATCGATTGGCGGACTGGTGTTTGGAGTCCGGGAGGAGGTTGCTGCGTTGGACAGGAGTGCGAGGAGCCTGCGGACTGCTGGCGGTCTGTGCTTTGGTGTTTGGCGGACGGGGGTTTGCATCCGCCATGCTTGCATTGGCCTTTGATGGTTTTGGACTTGGTCACACTTTGTGCCAAGGCCATGGTGTCCGCAGTATCCGCCAAGTCCGCTGTGACCAGGCGGACTATTGCTGTCTGCCTTTGGTCGTGAACTTGTGGCGGTTTGTGGTGTGAGTCTTGCGGACTGCCTCGGGTTGGTGCGGACTGCCATTGACGGGGGTTGCTGTCCTGCAGTGGTTGGAGCTTTGCGGGCTGATGCCTTGTCCGCATAGCTTGGGCGGACTGGAGAGGGTTCGTCAATGGTTGCCTTGCTCCTGGCGGTTTTCCTTGGTATCCGGCTAAGTCCTTGCGGACTCAGCGGACGGAGGTTTGCTATCGCGCGGGCTGGGGCGGCGTCGCTATCTCTTGGGCGGTGACCACACACCTTACCCTGCCTATAAATAGGACCCCCCTGGCACATCTACAGTAACCTAAGTAACTTGAGTGAACAGTAAGTTGGGTTGTGCAAGGAGCTGCGGTCTCTGTTTGTCAGTCCGCATGGATTGTTTCAGTGCTGGCATTTGCTGTGTGCAGGTCGCGCGGTTTGCTTCAAGGAGCCAGGAGTTTGGCTGTGACTTCGGTCGTACTTGGAAGTGTGCGGTCTCTGCGGACTCAGCAGGAGGTCGCTCTGTGGCTTGTCAGTTCTGTTTCATCCTTGCCAGCTTCAATAACCTGTCCGCCGGCTTCAGGCAGGTAGGGGTGTTCCTCAGTTCAGGTTCAGCAGGAGACGAATAACGGTGTGTCCGCGCGGCCTCGCGGCTTCGGCGGACTCCGTGGCTATTCGGCGGATTGCAGCTTAGTTCGGGTGACTTCGGCGACCTCGGCGACCTCGGCGGTCTCGGCGGACTCCGGTTCTGTCCGCCCAGCTTGAAGTTTTTTGTACTTTCTGTTTACAGCTATTATACTAGCGAAATCATGTCTCGCTATGTATGCCTCGTGATGTAAAGAAGTGAATGAATAAAAGACCTGCTTGTGCTTCCATTGTTTGTTGGGTGTAACCCTTATTCCTTGGTTTTCCGCTGGTTAAATGTGAGAACTGGGTAGTTTCTAAGATATTAATTTGGCGTTTGGGCTATCTTGCTGACCACGTTGAGAAAATTTAACATGGTATCAGAGCGAGGTTGCTGAGGTTCAGTTGCGTGAGTGGAAGTCAACCAGCGTTGTTACTCAGTGACTGAGTAGTGCTCAACCTATGTTGTTGCTCGGAGCTTCTGAAAGGGTGCCAACAGGTGTTTGCAATGGAAGGGAGTTTTGCAAGAGGTATGGGCATTGAACTCTTAACGCCGACTAACTTGAAGAAGTGGAAGTCGTGCATGAAGAGTTATATTCTTGGCGAGGAGCTGTGGGAAGTCGTCGGTGGTGACGACAGACAGGAAGTGACTGCTGCTTTCGGTACTGCTGAGCAGGTGAGGCTCTGGAGAAGAACAAATACTAAGGCGGAGTTCATTCTAAAGAGAGCCGTGTCTCCGGAACTGTTTGATGACATCGTTGGGTGTGAGTCGGCTGCTGATATTTGGACAACCATTGATGAGTTGTTCAATAGGAAGAATGTGACGCGGCTTCAGTTCCTGGAGAATGAGTTGGCCAGGGCAACTCAGGGAGACCTTTGCATCTCCAAGTACTTCTTAAAGATGAAGAGCTTGTGTGCTGAGCTGTCGGCACTGGATCCTGATGAGCCTATCTCTGAGGCTAAGATGAAAAGACACATTATCCGCGGCTCGCGGAAGGAGTATGTGGCCTTTGTTACATCTGTTCAAGGGTGGGCTACTCAGCCGTCTTTGCTGGAGCTGGAGAATCTGCTTGCCTCGCAGGAGAGCTTAGCAAGGCAGATGGCTGGAGTGAATCTGAATCAGGAAGGCAGCGAAGCTCTCTTCTCAGGCAAGAAGAAAGGATGGGAAGGGAAGAAGAAGAAGAAGGTGCAGGCCTCTGGTGAGAAGGAGACTTCAACTTCATATCCGCCGGAGAGGAGCAATGCTCCTAAGGACTGGAAGAAGAACCTGAAGTGCTACCGGTGTCATCAGCGAGGGCACTTCAAGCGGGACTGCAAGGTCAAACTGCAGCCTGGGAATGCTGCGGGAAAGGAGGAAGCTTGCTCGAGAAGTGAAGAAGCAGAATGGGGCGGAGCTTTTATGACGGGCACTTGTGTCCGGGCCTTGTCTGCTGAGGACTTCAACAGCGAGTGGATCGTGGACTCCGGGTGTGGTCATCACCTCACCGGAGACAAGTCAAAGTTCACCTCTATTCAGGCGTACTCAGGTAATGAAGCTATTATCACTGCTGATAATAATGTTTATGCAGTAGAGAAAGAGGGGGTCGTGTCTTTGGGTAGTGATCAGGGTCCACTCATGTTAAGGAGTGTGTATCACGTGCCGGGCATGAAGAAGAACCTCTTCTCGGTGACCAATGCGGTGGACGCTGGATATCACGTTCTGTTTGGGCCAACAGACGTGAGGTTCCTTCGCAACGTATCAGCGGTGAAGGCTGATGTTGCTCATGTTGGGAGGAGGGTGAAGAACTTGTTTGTTCTTTCCATCAGTGCTTATGTTGATAGAATGAGGGCCAATGATAGTGCTGCTATCTGGCATGAGAGGCTGGGGCATGTTGGCATGGACAAGCTGAAGACGATGGCTAGTAGAAGTCTGGTGAGGGGGTTGCCGAAGTTGTCCTCCTTTGGTGATGGGCATGTTTGTGCGGGCTGTCAATACGGTAAGGCACATCGCCTTCCGTTTGATAAATCACAAACAAGGAGCAAGAAACCATTGGAGTGTATTCATGGCGACCTGATGGGACCGACGGTTACTGCCAGCCTTGGTGGAAGCAGATACATGCTTGTCTTGGTTGATGACTACTCAAGGTATACTTGGATGTACTTCTTAAAGGAGAAGTCGGAAGCCTTCCGTTTGTTCGTGGAGTTCAAGGAGTTGGTAGAAGGTCGGCTTGGCTTGCGGATTAAGAAGCTTAGAACTGATAACGGGGGTGAGTTTGTCTCCTCTGAGTTTTCTAACTTCTGCAGGAAGTACGGGATCCAACGAGAGCTTACTTGTGCCCACACTCCACAACAAAATGGGGGTAGCGGAATGGAAGATCTGTCATCTGACGGAGACCTGTAAATGCTGGCTTCATGCGAAAGATATCCCAAGGTCCTTTTGGGCGGAGGGAATGTCTTGTGCTGCTTATATTATCAACCGGATGCCACTCAGCCCTATCAACATGAAGACTCCTATTGAGCTGTTGCTGAAGTAGAAGCCGAGTGTTGGACACCTTAGGGTGTTCGGTTCAACTTGCTATGTGCATGTCCCGGATGCTTCATGGACTAAGCTGGATGCGAAGGCAAGGAAACTTGTCTTTGTTGGCTACGATGAGCGGAAGAAGGGATGGAAATGCATGGATCCTGTGACGAAGAAGTTCGTGGTATCAAGAGACATTGTCTTTGACGAGCTGACATCATATGGAGGTGGCTCAGTGGAGCTAACCAGAAGTAGCAAGGTTGATGAAGCACCGGTGGTGGCTGCTGAAGGCTTGGAAGAGGAGCTTGTTGTTTCACCAGCAGCTCCTGTTGCTTCGAACTCCGAGGCTGAGCCTTCTGGCTCAGGAAGCAGGGGGAGCACTGCTCAATGCTTGTCCCATGTAGGAGTGGAGCCTGAAGAAGCAACGGAAGTCGTGAGCAAGGAGCCAATTCTTCGGAGATCGAAGAGGGTGGTTAAGCCACCGGCTCGGTACTGTGATGAGAATGCAGTGAGCTTTGTCTCCTACTTCTTTGCAGGTCCTCTGGATGAGCGAGAGCCTGCAAGCTTCAACGAGGCCACTAGAGTGAAGGAGTGGGAAGGTGCCATGAAGGAAGAAATTGATGCTCTGAAGAAGAATGAAACCTGGGACCTTGTGCCCAAGGTTGATGGCATTACTCCGATTACTTGCAAGTGGGTGTATAAGTTGAATAAGAAGGCTTATGGGAGCATTGATCGTTTCAAGGCTCGCTTGGTCGCTAGAGGATTCTCACAGCAGTATGGAGAAGACTATGAGGAGACATTCAGTCAAGTTGCGAAGATGACTTCTGTTAGAGTGGTGATCGCCTTGGCTGCTAGCAAGGGATGAAGGTTGTGGCAACTCGATGTGAAGAATGCCTTTCTTTACGGAGAGATTGACAAGGACATCTTCATGGATCAGCCGCTTGGTTGTCTCTGAAAAGCATCCTGACTATGTCTGCAAACTCAGGAAGGCTCTCTACGGGTTGAAGAAAGCTCCTAGAGCGTGGTATGAGAAGATTGCAGAGTACCTGCAATTCTGTGGATACTTTGCTTCTAACTCGGATTCAAACTTGTTCGTCAAGAAGAAGGGAGAGCTTCGTGTCTTGGTCCTGCTGTATGTGGATGACATGATCATCACAGGGAATTCGGAGGGGGAAGTAGCAAGGCTCAGGGCTAAGCTTGCTATACGCTTCGAGATGAAAGACTTGGGAGAGTTGCATCACTTTATCGGTCTGGAAGTGGAGAGGAAGGAGTGCGGGATTCTCAATATCCAGAAAGGGTATGTTGATCGCATTGTGAAGCGGTTCAGCATGGGCGAAGGGAAGAAGTGCTCTACTCCACTAGAATCTGGGCTGAAACTTCGACGAGATGAGGGAAGGGTTCTTCATGATCCCTTGGTGTTCAGGGCTCTTGTTGGGAGCTTGATTTACCTGACGATTACAAGGCCTGGCATTGCTTATGCTGTTGGCCGAGTAAGTTGGTATATGGCTGAACCAAGGCAATCTCATCTAGTGGCGGCAAAGGGAATTTTGAAGTATGTCAAGGCTTCTTCTGATATGGGACTCCTCTATAGAAGGGACGCGGAGTTTGCGTTGCTCGGGTACACAGATGCTGACTATGGCGGTGATTCGGATGATCGAAGGTCTACTTCAGGTTATGTGTTCACTTGCGGTTCAGCTAGCATCTCGTGGTGTAGCAAGAAGCAGGACTCGGTATCGGTTTCAACCACGGAGGCAGAGTATAAGGCTTCGGCCTTGGCTGCTTGGGAAGCCGTTTGGTTGAGGAGGCTTATAGAGGATGTCCATGAAGAAGTGCAAGTGCCTACTTTACTCCGGGGTGACAATGAGAGTGCTCTCAAACTGGTTAACAATCCAGTGTGTCACGCCATGACCAAGCATATAGAGATTGATCACCATTTCATCAGGGAGAAGGTGTTGGAAGGATCTCTGTTGGTCGGGCATGTTCGGAGTGAAGATAATCTTGCTGACATCTTCACGAAGCCACTGTCGAAGGGGCCCTTTGAACGCTTGCGCAGCTTGCTGGGCTTGGTCACCACTTCTCACTTCAAGGGGGAGTGTTGAATTTTGTGAAGTGGAAGTGGTCGACGGGACAAGCCGGGCGGCCTGGGGCGGACAGCTTTGGCGGTCTAGGCGGACTGGGCGGACTGTGATGTGCGGCCTGGTGGAAGGTCTAGTGAAAAGCCGGCCGTCTTCTGAGTAGTTTGTTGCATGAAGTCCGCGGACTATGCGGCCTGGTGTCTGCGGACAGGGTGTTTGCTGATTGGCTTTGCCAAGGAGCGGCCTGAGCGGATGGAGGCTTGCGGACTGGTGCATTGCTCAGTGGCCGCGGGTGCAAGCTTGTGCTGATAGGCGGGTTGGCTCATGTTCGCGGGAAGCTTGCGGACTGGTGTGTCCGCGGTGTGGGCTATTGCGGACTGAGCTTAGAGCTTGGCTGAGGCCTTGTCGAGCTCTAGTGGCACAGCAGGTGCTTTGCTATGGAGATCGATTGGCGGACTGGTGTTTGGAGTCCGGGAGGAGGCTGCTGCGTTGGACAGGAGTGCGAGGAGCCTGCGGACTGCTGGCGGTCTGTGCTTTGGTGTTTGGCGGACGGGGGTTTGCGTCCGCCATGCTCGCATTGGCCTTTAATGGTTTTGGACTTGGTCACACTTTGTGGCAAGGCCATGGTGTCCGCAGTATCCGCCAAGTCCGCTGTGATCGGGCGGACTGTTGTTGTCTGCCTTTTGTCGTGGACTTGTGGCGGTTTGTGGTGTGAGTCTTGCGGACTGTCTCGGGTTGGTGCGGACTGCCATTGAAGGGGGTTACTGTCCTGCAGTGGTTGGAGCTTTGCGGGCTGATGCCTTGTCCTCATAGCTTGAGCGGACTGGAGAGGGTTCGTCAATGGTTGCCTTGCTCCTGGCGGTTTTCCTTGGTATCCGGCTAAGTCCTTGCGGACTCGGCGGACGGAGGTTTGCTATCGCGCGGGCTGGGGCGGTGTCGCTATCTCTTGGGCGGTGACCACACTCCTCACCCTGCCTATAAATAGGACCCCTCTGGCACATCTATAGTAACCTAAGTAACTTGAGTGAACATTAAGTTGGGTTGTGCAAGGAGCTGCGGTCTCTGTTTTTCAGTCCACCCGGATTGTTTCAGTGCTGACATTTACTGTGTGCAGGTCGCGCGGTTTGCTTCAAGGAGCCAGGAGTTTGGCTGTGACTTCGGTCGTTCTTGGAAGTGTGCGGTCTCTGCGGACTCAGCAGGAGGTCGCTCTGCGGCTTGTCAGTTCTGTTTCATCCTTGCCAGCTTCAATACCTGTCCGTCGGCTTCAGGCGGGTAGGGGTGTTCCTCGGTTCAGGTTCAACAGGAGACGAATAACGGTGTGTCCGCGCGGCCTTGCGGCTTCGGCGGACTCCGTGGCTATTCGGCGGATTGCAGATTATTTCGGGCGACTTCGGCTACCTCGGTGACCTCGGCGGTCTCGGCGGACTCCGGTTCTGTCCGCCCGGCTTGAATTTTTTGGTGCTTTCTGTTTATAGCTGTTATACTAGCGAAATCATGTCTCGCTATGTATGCCTCGTAATGTAAAGAAGTGAATGAATAAAAGACCTGCTTGTGCTTCCATTGTTTGTTGGGTGTAACCCTTGTTCCTTGGTTTTTCGCTGGTTCAACGTGAGAACTGTGTAGTTCCGAAGATATTAATTTGGCGTTTGGGCTATCTTGCTGACCACGTTGAGAAAATTTAACATATATGCATGAAGGGAAGAAGAAATAATAGTTATATAAAGCTTAAATGAAGAAAACTAAAAGTTGCAACCACTCGCTAACAACAGCCGACCACTTAGGTGAGTAAAATAAAGCAAAGTGAAATCCCCAGATAGTGGAGAATAAGAGAAGAGTAAGTAGAGAAAGCACTGAACTATCAACTTCCTGAACATCAATTCATTTCCTCCTTAGTTTCTCCTAAAAATAAGGTGCAGGACCACATATTTCCCAGCATTTCACTATAATTTAGTTAGCAAGTAGCATTCTCCCATTCACCTAGTTCCATCGTAGCAATATGGCTACAAATCTTTATTAGTTAGCAAGTCAAAAATATAGTTCTTAGTGAACAATCCTGCCATTCTAAATGATAATATGGCTATAAATCTCCATTATTTCATATATTTGAAATAGATTAGTAATTGTATTGTTTTGTTATTTTTATATAGGTACAATAATAATATTATCGGCGTCAATGGACAAAAAAGGGATGACAGTGTCACGCCACTCAAAAATTTATATAGTTCTTAGTGACTATGGCTTTGTTTTTTTTCAAATTATTTTATATTATATCATTTGTACATTAGTTTTATCAATAAAATTTTTTCTTGAATATTTCGGGCTTCTCCAATAGGAATTAGAATTGGTTCAACACATATCATGGAACTTCTACGATAATTATTGAAAGATAATGAAGAAAAATTTAAGATCGTTTATTATCGACCCTTAGAAACTCTTGCTTATGTTATTGCTTGGGGTGGACCTAAAAATATGCCTGCAAGTCAATTTGTTGATATGGTGACTTATTGGTATTCTTCACAAGCGAAGGTAATCTTTTTGTTTTTGTTTTATGTTATATGTAATTTTTATATCAACAACATATTGAATTGATATTATTATAATCATTGAAATGTGGTAGAATATAAGTGAAAAGAATAAAATATCTCGAAGTAAACAAATGGGTGCACATGCCCTTGGAAGAATGAGCCTTGCCAACCGTAGGAAAGAGTTGGTATGTTATACAAGTACATGTATACAAATGCACTCATGCTTATTACATTTTAATACAAAGATAATTTTACTCTTACAATAGGCTTTTGAATTGGGAAGGGAGCCAACTTGGTTTGAACTATATGTAGATAGTCGTACTTCCAAAAAAAGGGGGAATCAATTGGTTGATGTTGAAGCCACATCAAAAAAGGTAAAAACGTTTCTTTAGTTTTTTCTTCTTCCCACCAGGTGAATATCCATAAACCTTTTTCATATGAATTCAAGTACTTTTATTTTTTAGGCTGCTTTACAGAAGGCAATAGAGGAGCAAGTATCACAATGCCCCCCAAACATGCTGTTGAATGACATTCATGAAGCAGCATTTAGGTGAAAATCATGCATTATATTTTATTACAATTATATATAAATGTGTTGGATGCTACAACATCTTTGTTTAGGTCAACATTCTGAGAAGAATATTTTGGTCGATGTTGAGGTATGAGAACTGGTGTCACTGTCATTCGATTGTATCCTTAACTGTAGTGCCACTCACAAACTACAATCACGAGACATCGAAATTCGAGAGAATCACAAGACATGGATAACTTGAAATTACAGGTGACTACTATGCAAACAACAATTGATTTTCTTATTAATGTTATTTCACGCCAAGGTTCTACTAGAGACGATCGCTCTGGAACATCAGCAAAATCGGGAATACATCTATATCTGGATCAGGTATAGTTGATTAATGCTAGTTTTGTATATGTCTATAAATTTCAGCTGCATAATTATAGTTATATTTATCTTAAAAATATAAACATGTGTAGTTTATGAGGATATGATGTCTCTTATTCGTGGGCAAAACCTAAACAATGAGACTATTTCTAATGATACACCTCAAACAAATCATATTACAAGAGATAGCCCGGAAGAAGGTAATAAAAATTGGATTTGAGTTGTGTAATAATGTGTGAATTACTTTGAAAAACTAATTAATGCATTTGATAATAGGTGATCAAGGAGAAAATAATGATGGCGTCTCGTGATCTGGTTCTCTGTACCCATCAATAGAGAGCAACTATGGAAACATAGAAATTGGATGAGCTCCTTGTAATCTCCTGAAAGGGGAGTGCCTGATGCATTCTGGTGAAGAATCTGAGATGTATATGAATAAGCCAGACTTTTCAGTTTTCTGTTTTTCAATCAGATTGTATTGTTAACCTGTTGTATTGTTAATGATCCAATGTGAGGGCATTATATGGGGGTCTATGTATCTAAACTTAGTAATAATGAAATTTGTGCGTGAAGTTTATTATTATTATTATCAATTCTCATGCTTTTACTCGAAGTGCGTCAATTTGCAAATTTGGTCGGGAGATTGAAGTAAAAAATATGCATATTTGAGGTGAAAGAATTAATTAGAGCCAGTACAAACTCTCTCTGGTTTAATACTGTTTTTTTTGCCTTTTTAAAAAATAATTTAAAATAAAAATAAGTAGCGGCGCTTTTTATATATAAACACCACTTTCGTTGTACTCCACTGCGGCGCTTTTGTATACGACAAATGTCGCGGATTGCGGAAATATACAGCGGCGCGTAGGTTTAAAAAACCTCGTGGAAAGTATTCGCGGCGTTTTTATTAAAAACCGCCGCAGAGTTTTTGGGGGCGCCTCCAACGACGGCGATTTAGTGGCGTTTGGAGAAGCGCCGCCGCAACATCCGCGGCGTTTTAAAAACGCCGCCAAAGGAGTTAAAAAAACGTTGCAGTAGACGTTATTTGTTGTAGTGGCTAATGATAAAGATAACTACGCAACACAACCTAATGTGCAATTGTGATTTCCTTAATGCAATACATGAGATAAGTTGTTTACGAATCCACAAAGAATTGGAGCAAATTGCTTTCAAAAGACCTGAATTCGAGTCAGTATTGGTTGTAAAAAGAATTTACATACAATTAAGAATATGCATTATTTATCATCTCAGTAAAGCCTATTACTAGGTGCTCTAACATCCTAACACAATTATGGTAACATGAATATTGACTATATCGTTTGTTAAAAAATTGATTAACAAACTCATGTAGATCGCATGAGAGAACGACATGGGTGTGGATTCAGTACAAGTTTAAGTCATATAAGAATTGGATAAGAGTAGAACTTGGCTATATGTGCTCATGATCTTAAGACAGGAACAAATATAAATAATCGCATGTAAGGTGTGGTATCTTAGATTCACCTCCTCAATCCAGAAATGATGATCTATGTTATTATCAGGACAAACTATTACACATCTCCACACATGACTTGTAATGTCATGGGCTAGCTAGTCGACCATAAAGACAAAGCCACACATGACTTGCAATGTCACAAGGATGCTTAAATCCCGATGTATCGTCTCATCCCCATGAAAGCGAATTCTCTTGCCCATCTCATGAGGACTCGCCTCTTCATGTTGCTAAGTTGGCCGAGCATCAGCGGAACCTGGGCGATCTCCATCAGCGACCTGTAAAGTCCCCAACTCGGTGACCTGAATCTGCATGACCTCCAGCTCGACCTTCATGTCTGCGAGCTTTGCTCGAGCTAGGAGATCCTCTTCGCTGTCTCAATCTCGGCAATCTGCGAGTATCAATAACAAGCATTAAGAAAAATCACCAAGTGAAATGGTGACAATGTCGCATAGAGAAGAGTGAGCTACCTCATACTATTTCCTTCGGACATACTGCATCCCCAAGTCGATTGCCTTTTGTGAGATGATCTTGAGCTCCTCCTACAACTCAAGGAGCCTCCTCGTGATGTGATGGCCCGGCACGCCGGATCGCATGATCGCACGAGATGTTTGGCGGACAAGCATCTCCGGGCTTAGATCTGGCATCAATTCTACATCTACTCGCCCATATAGGGCGAATGTGACGTCATATGCTTTCCCCTTGTTCTCTCAGTCTTCCGACCAAGTGGGTAGGTTGGTGCTCAATGTCACCTTGTGCACACCCTTAGCCCAGACACCATCGAGCATCCAAAGGCATTCTTGTCGCCACGCCCGAGGTTGTAGTTTTGGTGGTAGTAAGGCGCCTTGACAACGACAGGAGACTCCCTCCCATCGAAGAGCTTATTGGAGTTCCTTGCTTGCTTCCTCGCATGATCCGGGGACTTGACATTTTATTTCCCTTTGTCGGGCTTCTTTTGCGATGAGCCTTCCTTGTTCCCAGTTCACGACTGGCCCTTGAAGCCCGCTGGAGGCGGGATCTCCTCCACCTCAGACGGAGGGTTTAATGAACCCTGGCGCAATGAAGCTACTTCCTTCGTCGGAGGAAGTGTTTCTCGCAAAATATCGCGAGTATCTACAAATGTGGAAAAGACAGTGAAATCTCAGCAATGATTACTCAATTCGGCGAGTATGGTGGAATCTCGCTAAGAAATTTACCTTCACCGGGGAAGACCAGGTCCAGCAATTTGATATTCAAATGCCAGTGGATGACGCTGAATCGTCATCCGCGTAAGGCCTCAAAGAGCTTCTCGTGTGCACCTTTGAGGATGGGTGGCAAGAAGGTGACTTCGGTTAGCAGGTGCAGCCTGCGCGACATCCCAACAAAGTTGCCGATGATGACGACTAGATACTCACCCAACTGGTAAACCTTATTCGCTGTGTCGACCAGGGTACAAACATGGCTATTGAAGAAGATAACACCCCTGTCAGTCGCGACGAAGGCGAATACCTTCCTGACGATGGAGAGTTCGAAAGCGATCTTCTCTTCCCGTAAGAAGCAGAGGAATCCCATGATCATCGCTACTCCATTTGGGTTGATCTTTGATGGGACGATTTTGAAGTACCGCGAGATTTGGCAGAACTCTGGACACAACGGAAGTCGCAGGTCGAATTTGAAGTGGCGTATGGGAAGGACTATGTCACCCACGAGGAAGGTGTTTAGTCGCTTGGTCCGGGCATGGAGCCTGAATGAGTATTCCTCAGGTAGATGCCTCTGGCAAAAGTCTTCTAGATCTCGCTCGGTTGCAACAGACTTCTTAAAGATGGATTTGATGAAGTTGATCGTGTGGGATTGTCGGCGGGCGTTGGCGTCGTCACTAACCATCTTGAGCGAGGAAGGACAAGAAAGAGCGGGGAGGAAGGTTTCAACGAGAAGGAAGGCACAAGCAAGAACAAGTACTTGCGAGTAAGGTTCGGAAATCGCAATAGCGTACTAAAGGCTCACCTACCCCTTCTATATATAGGCAGAGGCCAGGAAGTATATCAACCTCATGCGAGTATCAGTCTAAGTTGCGTGCTAACTGAGATATCAACCCTAGTTACGAATCATCTCACGCAATGTCATCCAAAAGATTGCTAGAATGAAAAAACCTACACACATAATTACATACATTGCAGAAAGAAGACGGGCATCAACACAGCAAAGGCGCCAACATAAACCAGTCAGTAGGACAAATGCGAGATACAAACTTATCATCTAATATAAAATAATTTCAGTCCAGTACAATGTCGCCAGAGGCGAGGAAAAATAGAAAAGAAAGGAAAAACGAGAAAAAAATCTAAGACCTAGGAGGATGTTGCTCGGGAACAGGTGGATGTCGCCTGACCCAGCCCATCTTGCGTACTCACCGAAAGTGCTCACAGGCCACCACCATCGCATCATCTCCCCGCCGCAGTTGGTCCTCCATCCTCGCCATTTGCCTAGCCGTCCCCATTGATGCACGTGAAGCCCGGCTCTGATTTATCTAGCGAGCACGATGGGTCCGAATTTCGCGCGACGAAAGGAGGTAAGTGCACCTATCGCAAGTAATACATGATATTTGGGGGAATATCGAGATCATATATTTCTCAGGGCGGGTTGATTATCTCTACTCCTCCCGGAGGGACAATTATCTTACCAAAAAATTTAAGTTGTCAGATTAACTAATTAAGGCGGCTATAAGAAAGAGCAGAAAATAGATTTAGAAAAAGATCGATGAATATTTAACGCTCAGTATCGAATTATGTTAGGACTAAAATAAATTTATATAACTAGAGATCATAGGTTTCAATTCAATTAAAGAGGAAACTTGGCCATGGAGGTTCCAAAAGAATGAGCTCACCTATCTATAGGATTACCGCTCACCTGAACATTAAGACTATTTGACCGAGCTCTCGTTCGGCGAAGGATTCCTCTTAATGCCTGTTTTACGCTAATAACCCCACTATTGGGGGGGGGACCCAATCCGGTAGAATTTCGCGCCTCCTCTCTCGAGGTTTAGTGTGAAACTCTCTTTACCCAAGGGTGATCGGTCCATACGCATGGCTTCTCGACTTGCTACTATATTGTTAACAGAAATAGAGCTCACACAACGATATGTGATTCTACGCGTCGTATCTCCGGGGTAAACCGTAAGTTCTTAATTAAATAGAAAAAGAAGACCTTCAATTACTTAAAAAGATTTTTATGTCTCAATGCTCTTCGATACAGAGGGCTAAGAGCGATTAGCCACTTATCGGAATGGGGACGGCTTATGAGTTTGGTGAGGTGTGAGTTCTAAAATTAAGCGCTGAAGGATTACAAAAAAACATAAAATGATCTAATATTAGAAAGTGAAAAGATTTACAAAAAAAAGAACGCACGCACTCGACCAAAGCCATAAATAAAAGAAAAAGCTAAGTTACAAAAAAGGGAAAATTACATAATTGAACTTACAAGTCCTACTCAAACGAGTAGGCGGGAAATTGCAAGTCTCACTCAAACGAGTAGGCGGGAATGACAAGTCCTACTCAAACGAGTAGGCAGGAAATTAAAGCTGAAAATTGCAAGTCCTACTCAAACGAGTAGGCGGGAAATGACAATTCCTACTCAAACGAGTATGCGGAAAATGAAACTGTAAAATTGCAAGTCCTACTCAATCGATTAGGCGGGAAATGACAAGTCCTACTCAAATGAGTAGGCGGGAAATAAAAGCAGAAAAAGCTAACTCATAAACGCACACACTCTACTTGAAGGAAAGCAATGAAAACCTAACTGATACACTCACACACACAAGCAAAAAGGAGAAAAACAAAGTGATCGAAAATTTAAAACGATTATACTTTTACTGTTAGAATTTGCTAAAAATGCATAAAAAGTAGAAATAAAATTTAAAGGAGCAAAAAAGTTTTCAAATAAATGCAAAAATCAAAGTGTTTGAAAAATTAAAATAATAACTAATCCATTCTTATAACTTTGTAAAAATGCTTAAAAATGGAAGAAAGTTTAAAAAAACCAAAAGTTTACAAGCTAAAAAAACTAAGTAAAATGGATAAAAACCACTTTAAAACCATTTTTATAAATTCATAAGAATGAATGAAAAGCACAAAAATCCTAAATCTAAACAAACCTCAGAGACTCGATAAGAAAATTCATAATAACAACTAGTAAGTTTGAAGAAATCTAAAACTAAGTTAAGCAAGTTGATGATTTGAAAACATAATAAAGACAAATCGAACTCATACACACACACACTCATATTAAAAAGAAAAACAAAGATACATAAGATCGCTAAAAGAGAGGCACTCGGAGGCATTCCAGTACAATATAAAAATGAAAAGACTAACATATTTTATGAAGTAAAAAAATTTGAATTATAAAAGCTAAAACAAACACAAAGAGGAGGGGGAAATTATCCTTACATAGCACAAAAGGCCTCCTAGCAGCAGTCCAACAGCGAAATACATCAAAATATTTGAACCCATGGACCTTACAGAAAATTTATATTTATAGGTAAAAATATCGGATTACATGCCCTGGTCACGGGTGTTAACCCAGAAATCGGCGATCCTTCCCAAGGTAGTCAGCTGGCTAGTCGCGACCTTCAGATTCTCCCTGGAGTTCGCGACAAGTTCATAGCGTAGGCGGACAAATTTCTCTGTCCGCCCAGGTCGCGTAGCAACCGGGTGCCCTGTGGGACGGCGGGCTATTCTCATAGCTCAACCTCGCAGGCCGCGCGGTTAGGCCCGCTAACCACGCAACATTTTTCCTTACAGGAGGTAATCCAAAGAAAACAGGGGACGATCTATGCGGTCTATCCCTTCAGTCCGCCAGGTCGCCCAACCAGCGTCAACCCTGGACCAATTCAACTGCCGCGGGCTCGGTGGACTCACGCTCTGGCTCGCCATCAGAGGGTTTCTGTAACAGCCCAAATTTCTGAAACAGGAATTTTTGGGTGACATGGCCTGGGACACGGGCGTGTCCCGGGGCGTGTCAGTTGACACCGCCTGCGACACGGGCGTGTCGCAGGGCGTGTCGAGGTTGTGTCGACGATTGGTTTTTGTCTCGACGATTTTTCTCTCGACGATGCGTCGAGAGGAGGCACACGGCCCAGGACACGGCCCAGGACACGGGCGTGTCCACGGCCGTGTCGCATGCTCACCGATTTGTTCTCGACGATCGTCGAGTGTCGAGACGTGAGTGTTGAGTGTTGAACACGGCCTGTGACACGGGCGTGTCACAGGGCGTGTCAATTCAGATCGACGAACTCAGCCCGCCGAAGGATTTCGACAGGGCGTGTCTTTGTGCCGTATCTGGGCACACGGCCTCGGACACGGGCGTGTCACAGGCCGTGTGAAGTCTCGGGATGATTTGGGATTTTTTCACCCGGGTACACGGCCACAGACACGGGCGTGTCTGAAGGCGTGTTGGTGACACGGCCCATGACACGGGCGTGTCCCATGGGCGTGTCACTGGTTTGGATAAGTCGGTTGACCACCTCTTGAGGCACACGGCCTGGCACACGGCCGTGTCAAAGGCCGTGTCGGGTCAAAATCTGTGTTTTTGGCAGAATCGTGGCCGTCCATTCCTTCAGTCTGGATCCAAGGGCTGAAGCTTCTTCCTATTTTTCCTTAAAGGCCGAAATCAGAGAAGGATTCTCATTTTCCTTGGCCTTGAGTTTCCTTCAAGTTAAGAGAGAAAGAGAGAGAGAAAGGAGGAGGAAGAAGGAAAGGGGGCTGCTGCTGGTGGTGCTGCGGTTTACCGACGAGAGATCTGAAGCCGGCGTTGCGGAGGAATCGATCGTGCGAGTCTTGCAAGCTAACTTTGAGGCCATGGCACCGAAGCGGTCGTCAAGGGTAACGACTTTTCTTCCTAGCCATGTGAAGGCTTCCTTTTGGCATATATTTATGATTTCCCCCACCAAGAGGTGGTTGATTTTGGGAATCTTTGGGTGGATGCTTGAAATCCCCTTTTGTTAGCATATAGATCCGGAAATGGTGTACGGAATAGGCATGCTGTGTGAAGCCCATCTGGACAGGTTAGTATGGATTGGTGATGTTGCATACGAACCGGAGAAGACTCCATGATAAACGTGTAGTGTAAGGAGTCTACGGGTTATGCCTGCGAAAAGGAGTAGCAGGAAGTACTGGGGTGGTAGCCCAGGAAAATAGCCATGTGATGATTTTGGGTCCAACCTGTGAATGAGGCACATGAAGTACTGGTGAGACCAGGAAAGGCCCTTTTGTGATGCTTGATGTCGTAGGGTGTCCACCTGTGAAGCGAATAACAGGAAGTACTGACATGATAGCTAGGAAAGACCCCTGACATTTGTGCTTGTGCGGTGTCCACCTGTGGAAAGAGTCACAGGAAGTACTGGTGTACCCAGGAAAGACCCGATGTTGCTGTGAGAGAAATGGGTATAGAGACGTACCCAGGCTTGAATGCCAGAACAGGATCGGTGAGACCTACCCGCGCCTTTGATATAGCCATGAGTACGCTGTACTCGGAGAAGGCAAGGCGATTTAAGCAACGGGGGGTGGAGGATCCGACCTGCGCTATGTCCTTCCGACGTGAGACCAAAAAGTGCGGTCTGTTGGAGCGCATAGCAAGAGTCTTCGGCCTGCGCGCCATGATACAACGGGGGCTACGGGCCATCTCGGTGTCCGAAGACTAACTCCGGCTGCAGGCCATGGAGTAAATGCTCAAGAGAGTTACCGTTGGGTTGTAACCCTGATACGGTGGTGGGCAAGAGGTTGCCAGAACACCAAGAATGTGCCATGAGTGCACGGACCATTGGGCCGGGTGGCGAACGGTTGTGATGGCTTATGTGCGTGAAAGCACCTTTTGATGATATTGCTTGCCATACTTAGACATGATATGTCTGCGGGGAAAAATACCGCTGCCCCGAGAGAAGGGGTAGGGTCGTTATAATTTGGTCAGCTGAACACTGACCGTTGCTTTTGTGTGCCACCGTTGGGTGGATTGTCCCTTTCTAGGTACGGGAGAGCCGAGTGGGACGCATAGAGGTTGATGTTCCTGCTGGTGTTGCTGCTGCTGCTGTTAGCCCTCGAAGGCTAAGTGTGTTCTTTTGTGTGTTTTCTTTTATTGTGGCCGGCCTGCGCGCCAATTTGTTTAGGCCACTGTTTGAAAGCCATGTAAGGCCATAAGGCCAACTCTTTGTACTTGATGTAAGACATTCTTATACTTTATAAAATGTGGAGTTTTATGTTTGGACATTCATGAGGAGTTCTAGTTGTAGTCTAGGCTTCCGCTAGAATGATTTGTGATAGGTGTGATGCACTACTCTAGTATCATCCTGTACCTTCACTGACTGTTTTGTGGTATATCCTGTGGGGCCCCGGCCGGACCTTCTAGAATATATCATATGAATGGATGGGGTTGTTACATTTTTGGTATCGGTTGTCTTGGTCTTTCCCTCTCGAAGTCATGGCCGACTTCTTTTGTGTGGAAACCACCCGTCACCACACATCTTCCCAAAACCCCGAGGTGATGGTAAGGGGGGACGGGGGTACATAAACACCAAGGACCACCCGCTGCAGGCAATGTGGGACTAATCCATCCACGGGATGGCGGGGATATTCCGCCAGACGGGGGCCCACCGGGGTCAACACCCAGACTTGGAACGCGATGGGGAAGCCCAAATATGCGGTCCCACACACACCCAATCCCGCTGGACCTTTGTTCTCAACACACCCCCGCAGCGGGATGGCTTTGATACCATGTGGAAACCACCCGTCACCACACATCTTCCCAAAACCCCGAGGTGATGGTAAGGGGGGAAGGGGGTACATAAACACCAAGGACCACCCGCTGCAGGCAATGTGGGACTAATCCATCCACGGGATGGCGGGGATATTCCGCCACACAGGGGCCCACTGGGGTCAACACCCAGACCTGGAACGCGATGGGGAAGCCCAAATATGTGGTCCCACACACACCCAATCCCGCTGGACCTTTGTTCTCAACATTTTGTGGGGTGGCGAGCACGTGTTTGTGCAAACCAAAGTCTATGAATGAACTCCTGAATGTCCATGATAGGAATGCAAATTTTTGTGTTTGAGGAACCTGTGTGTTCCTATCTTGTTGCTTACTTGTGTCATTTTCCGTCTGTAGGCGACGAGTGCGATGGCTTGGCAGCAGGAACCCCAACACTCGCTAGGAAGCATGACATCAACTGTGGTACCAACCTCTCCATCAATAGAAACGGCTCGACTGATTGTCGATAGGGCTTTTGCAACGCTCAAGGCTTACCATGAGGGACAAGTTTCACCCTCTGATCCGGTGATGCATTCCATGTCGGGTAGGGAACTTGAGCAGCCGGCAAGGGGAAGTGCCTCAGCTTCGTCGGGACATATGTGTTTGAGCCAAGGAGAGAACACGGTTGCGGACTATTTTCACGCATTTGTTGCAATGAGACAACAACCTGAGTTTGTGTTTGAGACCGAGGGGATGAAGATCAATCGGTTTTATGATGGGCTACGTCAGGAACTCCGTTTCTTGTTGATGGGTCCTAAGTTCTTGGGCTTCCAACCACTGGTGGAGGCAGCGAGACTGTTGGAAATCGACTTGAGGAGAGCCCAGCAGATGCCTGTGACTCGGAAAGTGCGCACTCCAAGTGTTGGGAAGTCGGCTCACCAGAAGAGGCAGAGACAAGAGAAGCGTACTTGTTATGCGTGTGGTCTGGTAGGACACCTCGCTCGTGAATATGGGGATGGTGTTCAACAGCCAAAGAAGCAGTACAAGTGTTATTCGTGTGGGAAAGCAGGACATAAAGCCCGAGATTGCCGCGTTGGCTCGTAGCAGGCAAGAAATGTCGACATCATGATGTAGATAAATAATGAGGCTCCTCATGTACATAAATAATGGTGTCTTATACATGTTCGATGTACAGTAAGCCGTTTTGGATGAAAATGCTATGAGGGCATGTGTCCGATATGGATGTGTGGGATCAACGTGTGTTGTCAATTGTTGATGTTTTCTACCATGGGGACATGTGTGCCCAAACTTGGCAAGAGTCGTCGACATTTACGATAATCGTCTTGCTTGCTTTTGTTTGCATCTTGTGAATGTTGTTTGTATGTGTTCGGTGCACCACAGGCACCATTTGCGAAGGATGTTTTGTTTTCTTTTCTGTCTAGGGTGTTGATCACGCTGCTTGGGATACCCAGGATTGCAAAGATAGATAGCGTCAGCGTGGTGTAGCTGAATGGCTGTTGGATGCTTGCGGATCAAGCTTGCGATGTGGCGGTTCAGTTAGGAAGTCAGGAGTTCAGTTTAACTGCATTTGTTTTGCCAATATCGGAATTGACGTGATTTGTGGGTTGGATTGGCATGCGGAGCAGCATGCTATGCTATATTGCTAGTCCAAAGAAATCACATTGGGCCAGAATACCGAACAGAAGACCAAAGTTCGCGGGTATGCGAGGAGTGGGCGGGACATTGATGTCTGCACTCCAAGTAGTCAAAGCTGTTCGGAAGGGTGCAGTGTTACTTTGCACTGATTCAGGCTATTGACTCTAAGGCCCATGTGTGTGAGGTTCCGATTGTGGCAGAATGTACAAATGTGTTTCCCACTGATCTCCCTGGGCTACCACCCCAGCGGGAGATTGACTTCACAATTGAGTTGGTGCCAGGTGCGAAACCTATGGCCCGCTCGCCATATCGCGTTGCGCCTAAAGAGATGGCTGAGTTGAAGGTTCAACTACAAGAAATGCTAGAGCAAGGGTATATCCGCCCAAGTATGTCACCTTGGAGCGCGCCTGTGCTTTTTGTAAAGAAGAAAGATGGTGGGTTACGGTTGTGTATCGATTACCGTGAATTGAATAAGCTGACCGAGAAGAATAATTATCCTATACCTCGGATTGATGAGTTATTTGATCAGCTGGTGGGCTCGACCGTCTATTCGAAGTTGGACCTGAAGTCTGGTTATTACCAGTTAAGAATTCGGGAAGGTGACATTCCCAAAACCGCATTTGGAACGCGTTATGGGCACTATGAGTTCACAGTCAAGCCCTTTGGATTGTGCAATGCGCCCTCGGTGTTTATGGATCTGATGCACCGTATTTTTCGTGAGTACCTGGATCTGTTTGTGCTAGTGTTCATTGATGACATCCTGGTATACTCGAAGTCCAAAGCTGAGCATGAGATTCACTTGCGGTTGGTGTTGAACACGTTGAGGCAAAATCAGCTATATGCCAAGTTCTCGAAGTGCGAGTTTTGGCTATCGTCAGTGGCATTTTTTGGGCCATGTGGTAAGTGGAGCGGACATTGCAGTGGATCCAGCGAAGATAAGAGCCATACAAGAGTGGCCAATGTTATCTTCCGTGGCCGAGGTCAGGAGTTTTCTTGGACCTGCGGGCTACTATAGGAGATTTGTGGAAAATTTCTCGCGGATTGCTTTGCCGCTAACCACACTGACGCCAAAAGATCAGAAGTTCATTTGGACGCCAGATTACGCACGAGCTTTTGAAGAGCTGAAGGTTCGGTTGACCACAGCGCCGGTGTTGTCTTCGCCATGTGGAACCGATGGATTTGTGATTTCTAGTGATGCCTCAGGGAGCGGCTTAGGATGCGTTCTTTTGGCAGAACGGAAAGGTGATTGTTTATGGCTCACGCCAGCTGAAGGTACACGAGCGAAACTATCCCGTCCATGATTTGGAACTAGCGGCGGTGATTTTTGCACTTAAGTTGTGGCGACACGACCTTTATGGCGTGAAGGTGGAGATCTATATCGATCATAAGAGCCTAAAGTATCTTTTGGAGCAGAAAGACTTGAACATGCGACAACGAAGGTGGTTGGAGTTCCTTGGGGACTACACTTTCGAGATTCACTCTACGCCCGGAAAGGGGAATGTTGTCGCGGATGCCTTGAGTCGGCGCATTCCGGCTAGAGCGACTTGGTTACAAAGACATGATGAACGTCTTATCCAGGAGTGTTAGAAAGTAGCAAAAAGAGAGAACAAGCAGATAAACTTTTGAATAATTGAAATTTTATTATCCAAAAAAGATATCATTTACAAAGGTATGACCTCCCTTATATAGAATGGAGGAGATAAGAAAGAGAGTATACAAACAATGTGGGACTAAACATTTACAGTACTGAGCGGCTGGAATAAAGGAGACCGCACAGGCCGCGCGGTTAGACAGAGAGGTTAACCGCTCGGCAACTCCAGCAGGATAGAACAGGCCGCAATGGTAGACCGATAGACCGCCCGGTCTCCAGGCTTCAGAGTAAGACCGCCAGACCGCTCGGTCAACAAACCGCTGGATCAAACCGCCAAGCCGCCCGGTCAACAAACCGCAGGAGGAGACCGCTAAGCCGCCCGATCTCATACTTCAACACTCCCCCTCAAGATGGAGCATAGATATCAATCATGTCCAGCTTGTCACAAATGCGGAAGAAGGAAGTAGAAACCGGCTTGGTGAAGATATCTGCCAATTCCTTGTCAGAGGTGACAAAAGGAGTACAAATCTGTTTCTTCAAAATCTCTTCCCGAATGAAGTGACAGTCAACCTCTATATGCTTTGTTCTCTCATGGAAGACCGGATTTCTGGATATGTGTATAGCGGCCTTGTTGTCACAGAACATAGGGAGAGGATAGTCATATACCTCGCCCAGGTCAAGCATGAGAGCCCGCAACCACTTTAACTCACACGTGGTTGACGCCATGCTCTGGTATTCGGCTTCGGCACTGGATCTGGAGACAACAGACTGTTTCTTACTCTTCCAACTCACGAGATTACCTCCAACAAAGGTACAAAAACCGGATGTGGATTTACGATCGCCTTTGTCATCCGCGTAACTTGAATCTGAGTAGCCTCAACTCTCAGATGACCATTCTTCTGAAAGAGTAACCCTCTGCCTGGTGCTGCTTTGATATACTCTAAAATCTTCAGGGCGGACTGAAGATGGCACTCCCTGGGAGCTTGCATAAACTGACTGACCTTACCTACAGCATAGGCGATGTCGGGTCTAGTCACCGTGAGATAGATGAATTTGCCTACCAAACGTCTGTACCGTGTGACATCAGATAGAAGAGGCGAGTCATCCGTCCACGTTTTGTCTTCTCCAACAGCCATGGGAAAACGAGCTGGTTTGGCACCTGTCAACCCTGCTTCTCGTAGAAGATCAAGGGCATACTTCTGTTGAGAGAGAACCAGGGAGTCAGGTTTCCGAGAGATTTCTATCCCCAAAAAGTATTTCGGGGAGCCCATATCCTTCGTGACCAAGTGCTGACGGAGGTGCTTCTTCGTCAAGTCCACCCCATCTCGGTCATCGCCAGTAAGAAGAATATCATCCACATATACGGCCAAAACCACCAGTCCCGAGGCCGTTTTACGAATGAATAAGGAGTGATCGGCCGAACTTCTTTGAAAGCCGATGGTAGCCACAATACCACTGAATTTGTCGAACCATGCCCGGGGGCTCTGCTTTAGGCCATAAATGGCCTTCTTCAAATGACAGACACGAGTATCCCCCTGAGCAACATACCCAGGAGGTTGCTCCATATAGACGTCCTCCTGAAGATCGCCATAGAGAAAGGCATTCTTCACATCAAGATGGGAAATAGCCCAAGCCCGGTTAACAGCCACAGAAAAGAGAACCCGGATGGTGCTGAGGCGAGCAACTGGAGAGAAGGTATCAAAGTAATCAATGCCGTAAGTCTGAGTGAAGCCCTTGGCCACCAGCCGGGCTTTGTAGCGATCCACAGTGCTGTCGGGGCAAAACTTCACAACGAAGACCCAGCGACAGCCAACCACATCAGTGCCCACGGGAGGAGGAACCAGGGTCCAGGTACCCCATTCAGTAAGAGTAGCCATCTCCTCATCCATGGCAGACTTCCAATGAGGGAGAGCAAGAGCCTCCTGGTAGGTACGGGGAGTAGAAGTAGCAGAGATAGCCAAGGCAAAACAGCTGCGAGAAGGAGAAAGCTGATCATAGGAAACAACTGCCATGAGCGGGTGTTGAGTACACGCGCGCACCCCTTTGCGAAGGGCAATGGGAACATCCAGGTCAACGGGAGCTTCAGCGACGGGAGCGTCAGCGACCGGAGCGTCCGTGGCGGAGAAGGCTGGCCCGGGACTAGAGAGAGACGGCAGCAGAGAGGAGGGTGGAGGGGTGGGTGGGGAGACGGACTGGGAAGGAGTCGGTGGAGGAGGAGACGAAGGTGGGAAAACGTCGAGAGGTGTGGAAGGAACGGAGATATCAGAAGGAAGAGAAGAGGGAGGAGAGAAATAGGAAGCATTTTCGAAAAAAGTCACATCTGCGGAGACAAACTGCTTGCGGAGAAGGGGGTCAAAGCAGCAATAGCCTTTTTGAGTGGTAGAGTACCCCAAAAAGACACACTTGGTGGAACGGGGGGAAAGCTTGTCGCGGGTAGCGGAGGGAGCATGAACAAAGGCCGTACAGCCAAAGACACGGAGAGGAAGGGGAAAAGGTTCCTGGTGGGGGTAGAGAAGGGAGAAGGGAGTCTGGCCGTGGAGAACCGTGGAGGGAAGGCGATTGATGAGATAGCAGGCGAGGAGCACAGCGTAGCCCCAGTAGGAGCGAGGGACGTGCATCTGCGTCATGAGAGTACGAGCAACATCAAGCAGGTGACGGTTTTTACGCTCCGCCACCCCATTCTATTGGGAGGTGTAAACACAAGTCGTTTGATGAATGAGGCCGTGTTGGTGAAAGAACGCGGAGAACTCATGAGACAGATATTCTTTGGCATTATCAGAACGTAAGACTTTAATAGAAATAGCAAATTGAGTCTTAATCATAAAGTAAAATGATTGCCAAACAGAAAATAGTTCAGAGCGATCTTTTAACAAATACACCCAGGTACATCGAGAAAAATCATCGATAAAAGTGACAAAATAGGAACTGCCCCGACCAACTGTGAGGGTAGGAGCAGGACCCCATACATCAGAATGAATAAGATCAAATATGCGAGAGGAGCCACAGCCTTGCTTTGGTGGGAAGGAGGAGCAATGATGTTTGCCAAGCTGACATGCATCACTGTTGAGCGGAGAACTGGTAGGAGGTAAGTGGGGCAGAAGCTGGCGAAGAAGCCGAGGAGGAGGATGTCCAAGACGAAGATGCCACTGAAGGAGATCGGTGGAGGAGGAGTAGGCAGACAGTGCGGAAACATCGTCGAGGAAGTAGAGGCCGCCGCTCTCAGTCCCAGTAGCAATCGTCCGCTGGGTCCTCGGGTCCTGAAAAGAACAAGTAGTGGGAGTGAATAAGACGGAGCACTGAAGTTGCCGGCATAAAGTAGTAACTGATAACAAGTTGCACGGGAACTTCGGGACATAGAGGGTATCCTCCAAGCAAAGCGATGGGGTGAGTTGAACCATGCCCATCCCATGAACCGGGGATGGTGAACCATCCGCCACACGAACCGGTGGGAAGCGGTCATGTGTCTCAAGACGGGAGAAGCAATGAGGGTTGCCCGTCATATGATTGGTGGCACCGGAGTCAATCAGCCACTTACCTTGGGTAACGACGTGGGCACTACCTGACATCGTGGCCACAGAGGCAGACGGCCGAGAAGAGGCGGAGGCCGAAGAAGGAGCATCACCGGACGGGCGAAGATGAGGATGTTTCTGCCAGCAGCGGTCAACAGTATGGCCAGTACGACCACAGAGGGAGCAGAGGAACCGGGATGAACCCCGTCCGCCAGAGGAGCCGCGGCTACTAGGCCCCCCCCCCCCCCCCCCCCCCCCCCCCCGCTGAGCTTGGTGAGCAAAGGAGTCCTGAGAAGGTGGAGAGGCCAACAGAGGTCGCTGGAGTAGCGAAGTAATGGCGGCAATGCGAGCCGCAGTGGCATCCAAAGTAGGAGATTCCGCCTCACCCAAGATCTGCTGGCGGATCATATCATAAGAGTCGGGAAGCCGAAGAAGATAACAAACAACCAGGAGTTCCTGGAAGTGTTTGTGCTGTTCGGCCAAGTCCGCGGAGAAGGGGCGATTCTGGAGGATTTCAGCACCAAGAGCCTGAACCTGCTGATAAGCCGCAGCCGGTGACATGGAAGGGCGGGCGAAGAGGTCCGCATAGAGAGTATAAATGCGGGACGTCTGGCCCCCCTTAGAATAGAGAGCAGCGAGGTGAAGCCAGGCGGCCTTGACCGTCTCATCATGGCGAATGACGGGAAGGCACTCATCAGAAAGGCTGTTGGCCAGCCAGGTGCGGACAAGAGCATCACTCGCATCCCAGTCATCAAATTCAGGAGAGATGCGAGGAGGAGGGTCATCGGTGAGGTGATGACGCTTGCGTTGAGAACGAAGGAGAAAGGTGAAAGAAATGCTCCAATCGGGATAGTTGGAGCCAATAAGCTTGGAAAGGGTGCCAAGGTTGCCCGAAGGAGGAGGAGGAGAAGGAGCTGCAGGAGTAGTGGTGAGACCGGAGGTAGTCATAGAAACTGGCAAAGAGACCGTAGCGGTCAGAAACCAGAAGAAGCCGCGCGAACAGGAGCGGCTAGAAACCAGAAGAAGCCGCGCGAATAGGAGCGGCTAGAAAGAGGTCAAAGGCACAGCGGGGAAGAGGTCGCGCGGACTGAGGAGGCCGAGCGAACAGAAGAGAAGAGAAGAGCAGGTGACCACGACCAAGATGCGGGTGAGAAAGGAACAACCCGCACGGTCAGGCAGATCACGGCAGCAAACCGCGAGTATAGAGACAAGACACGCGGACAGAGACAGGCCGCAACGACTAGGAAGTCGGAGAGGCAAGAAAGAACAAGGAGCGCGGCGATAAGGAAACAGGTCGCTGCGACAAATAGCAGTAGGAGAAGAGAGACAAGAAGAAGCAAGCCGCGCGAACAGGGCAGCGGACAAAGGCGAAGACAAGCCGCGAGACAGGTCGCGGAGAGCGGAAAACAAGCCGCAAACAACAGAGAGCGCACAGAATCAGAAGGAAATGACCGTGTCCTCTGATACCATGTTAGAAAGTAGCAAAAGGAGAGAACAAGCAGATAAACTTTTGAATAATTGAAATTTTATTATCCAAAAAAGATATCATTTACAAAGGTATGACCTCCCTTATATAGAATGGAGGAGATAAGAAAGAGAGTATACAAACAATGTGGGACTAAACATTTACAGTACTGAGCGGCTAGAATAATGGAGACCGCACAGGCCGCGCGGTTAGACAGAGAGGTTAACCGCTCGGCAACTCCAGCAGGATAGAACAGGCCGCAATGGTAGACCGATAGACCGCTCGGTCTCCAGGCTTCAGAGTGAGACCGCCAGACCGCTCGGTCAACAAACCGCTGGATCAAACCGCCAAGCCGCCCGGTCAACAAACCGCAGGAGGAGACCGCTAAGCCGCCCGGTCTCATACTTCAACAAGGAGTTGGAAGCATTAGAGATCGATTGTGTTGACAAGAATTCCAGTGCCACTGCATGTTTGAACTGGACCGAGGTGCAATGTGACCTTGCGGACCGAGTTCGACGGGCAACGGAGTTGGATGAAGATCGCTTGCGCTATGCGAATGAAGGGCCAGAAGGCAAATTCACCTGGAATGACGGTCTCTTGCGAAAAGAGGGCTGTTTGTGCGTCCAAAGTATGGGGAAATTGAGGGAAGAATTGATGTATGAAGCGCATTATACCAAGTATTCCATTCACCCCGGGAGCACAAAGATGTTCAACGATATGAAGAAGCTTTTCTGGTAGCCAGGGCTCAAGAAAGATGTTGCCCTTTATGTATCCAAATGCCAAACATGTGCGATGGTGAAGGCGGAATGCCAAAAGCCGGGCGGTTATTTGAAGTCACTGCCGATCCCAGTGTGGAAATTTGATGATATTTCCATTGATTTTGTGCATGGGTTGCCAAGATCGCAGCGAGGAAATGATTCCATTTGGGTGATTGTTGACCGGCTAACAAAAGTAGCACATTTTTTCCCGATCAGGCGGGATGATTCGGTTGAAAGTTTGGCAAAGTTATATGTTGATCAGATTGTGCGGCTTCACGGTGTTCCTCGGAGCATCGTAAGTGATCGAGATGGGCGATTCACGTCAAATGATTGGAGGTTAGTTCACCGACTGTTGGGCACGAAGTTGACTTTCAGTACGGCCTTTCATCCCCAAACGGATGGCCAAACTGAACGTACCAACAGAACAATGGAGGACATGCTCCGAATGTGCGCCCTTGACTTCGGAAAGAAATGGGAAGATCATCTCTATATGGTCGAGTTTGCATATGATAACAGCTACCAGGCAAGCATTGGGATGGCACCATATGAAGCCATATATGGAAGGAAGTGTCATACTCCCTTGGCTTGGGTAGAAGCGGGTGAAGCCCGGGTTGTTAAACCAAATGAGGTTGAGGAAGCAAACTCAACCATTCGGACTATTCGAGAGAGATTGCTTATTGCTCAAGATCGACAAGCGAAGTACTACAACGCCAAGCACCGGAACGTGGAGTTTGCGGTCGGCGATTGGGTCTACTTAAAGATCAAACCATTCAAAGGTGTCTCCAGGATTCGACGATTGAAAAAGTTGAGTCCAAGATATTTGGGTCCTTTTGAAGTGGTTGAGCGAATGGGCGAAGCGGCTTATCGGCTAGCTCTGTCGGCGGACTTGGGCGGGTTACATGATGTCTTTCACATTTCGGTGCTTCAGAAGGCCGTGAAAGATCCAGCTCAAGTGATCGCGGATGATCGTGTGCCGGTGGAGTATGGGCTAACAACGAGAGTTAGACCCATTTAGATCGAAGATCGAGCCGAAAAACAGTTGCGGAATAAGACGGTCGGTATGGTAAAAGTCCGATGGGACAACTGCGGCCGTGAAGAGCTGACATGGGAGCGCGAGCAGACCATGCGAGCAGGGTTTCCTGAGCTGTTTGTGTATAGCGAGAATGTTGTAACATAAAATGTTATATGTTGTCACTTTTCTTGCTGATTTCTGTTGTTTTCCTGTCTCCGAATTTCGAGGACGAAATTTTTTGTAGGAGGGGAGGATTGTAACAGCCCAAATTTCTGAAACAGGAATTTTTGGGTGACACGGCCTGGGACACGGGCGTGTCCCGGGGCGTGTCAGTTGACACGGCCTGCGACACGGGCGTGTCGTAGGGCGTGTCGAGGTTGTGTCGACGATTGGCTTTTGTCTCGACGATTTTTCTCTCGACGATGCGTCGAGAGGAGGCACACGGCCCAGGACACGGGCGTGTCCAAGGCCGTGTCGCATGCTCACCGATTTGTTCTCGACGATCGTCGAGTGTCGAGACGTGAGTGTTGAGTGTTGAACACGGCCTGTGACACGGGCGTGTCACAGGGCGTGTCAATTCAGATCGACGAACTCAGCCCGCCAAAGGATTTCGACAGGGCGTGTCTTTGTGCCGTGTCTGGGCACACGGCCTGGGACACGGGCGTGTAACAGGCCGTGTGAAGTCTCGGGATGATTTGGGATTTTTTCACCCAGGTACACGGCCACAGACACGGGCGTGTCTGAAGGCGTGTTAGTGACACGGCCCATGACACGGGCGTGTCCCATGGGCGTGTCACTGGTTTGGATAAGTCGGTTGACCACCGCTTGAGGCACACGGCCTGGCACACGGCCGTGTCAGAGGCCGTGTCGGGTCAAAATCTGTGTTTTTGGCAGAATCGTGGCCGTCCATTCCTTCAGTCTGGATCCAAGGGCTGAAGCTTCTTCCTCTTTTTCCTTAAAGGCCGAAATCAGAGAAGGATTCTCATTTTCCATGGCCTTGAGTTTCCTTCAAGTTAAGAGAGAAAGAGAGAGAGAAAGGAGGAGGAAGAAGGAAAGGGGGCTGCTGCTGGTGGTGCTGCGGTTTACCGACGAGAGATCCGAAGCCGGCGTTGCGGAGGAATCGATCGTGCGAGTCTTGCAAGCTAGCTTTGAGGCCATGGCACCGAAGCGGTCGTCAAGGGTAACGACTTTTCTTCCTAGCCATGTGAAGGCTTCCTTTTGGCATATATTTATGATTTCCCCCACCAAGAGGTGGTTGATTTTGGGAATCTTTGGGTGGATGCTTGAAATCCCCTTTTGTTAGCATATAGATCCGAAAATGTAGTACGGAATAGGCATGCTGTGTGAAGCCCATCTGGACAGGTTGGTCTGGATTGGTGATGTTGCATACGAACCGGAGAAGACTCTGTGATAAACGTGTAGTGTAAGGAGTCTACGGGTTATGCCTGCGAAAAGGAGTAGCAGGAAGTACTGGGGTGGTAGCCCAGGAAAATAGCCATGTGATGGTTTTGAGTCCAACCTGTGAATGAGGCACAGGAAGTACTGGTGAGACCAGGAAAGGCCCTTTTGTGATGCTTGATGTCGTAGGGTGTCCACCTGTGAAGCGAGTAACAGGAAGTACTGACATGATAGCTAGGAAAGACCCCTGACATTTGTGCTTGTGCGGTGTCCACCTGTGGAGAGAGTCACAGGAAGTTCTGGTGTGCGCAGGAAAGACCCGCTATTGCTGTGAGAGAAATGGGTATAGAGACGTACCCAGGCTTGAATGCCAGAACAGGATCGGTGAGACCTACCCGCGCTTTTGATATAGCGATGAGTACGCTGTACTCGGAGAAGGCAAGGCGATTTGAGCAACAGGGGGTGGAGGATCCGACCTGCGCTATGTCCGTCCGACGTGAGACCAAAAAGTGCAGTCTGTTGGAGCGCATAGCAAGAGTCTTCGGCCTGCGCGCCATGACACAACGGGGGGCTACGGGCCATCTCGGTGTCCGAAGACTAACTCCGGCTGCACGCCATGGAGTAAATGCTCAAGAGAGTTACCGTTGGGTTGTAACCCTGATACGGTGGTGGGCAAGAGGTTGCCAGAACACCAAGAATGTGCCCTAAGTGCACGGACCGTTGGGCCGGGCTGCGAACGGTTGTGATGGCTTGTGTGCGTGAAAGCACCTTTTGATGAAATAGCTTGCCATACTTAGACATGATATGCCTGCGGGGAAAAATACCGCTGCCCCGAGAGAAGGGGTAGGGTCGTTATAATTTGGTCAGCTGAACGCTGACCGTTGCTTTTGTATGCCACCGTTGGGTGGATTGTCCCTTTCCAGGTACGGGAGAGCCGAGCGGGACGCATAGAGGTTGATGTTCCTGCTGGTTTTGCTGCTGCTGCTGTTAGCCCTCGAAGGCTAAGTGTTTTCTTTTGTGTGTTTTCTTTTATTGTGGCCGGCCTGCGTGCCAATCTGTTTAGGCCACTGTTTGAAAGTCATGTAAGGCCATAAGGCCAACTCTTTGTACTTGATGTAAGACATTCCTATACTTTATAAAATGTGGAGTTTTATGTTTGGACATTCATGAGCAGTTCTAGTTGTAGTCTAGGCTTCCGCTAGAATGATTTGTGATAGGTGCGATGCGCTACTCTGGTATCATCCTGTACCTTCACCGACTGTTTTGTGGTATATCCTGTGGGGCCCCGGCCGGACCTTCTAGAATATATCATATGAACGGATGGGGTTGTTACAGTTTCCTCCCCTACAGGGGCGGCCTGCTCCTCAGGCCGCCTCTTCTGCCTGCCCAGTGGCGGCCTGCTTCTTAGGCCGCCCCCTCAGTAGCCCTAGGGGGCGGCCTGCTTCCCAGACCACCTCAATTGCTGGACCTTTCACGACCTCCAGTGCCCAGGCCCCCTCCCTGCTCCAGGCCGCCCACCAGGGGCGGCCTCCTTGCCAGGCCGCCCACCAGGGATGGGCTCCTTGCCAGGCCTCCCACCAGGGGCGGCCTCCCTGTGCCAGACTGCCCACCAGGGGTGGCCTCCTTGCCAGGCCGCCCACCAGGGGCGGCCTCCCTGCTCCAGGCCGCCCACCAGGGGCGGCCTCCCTATACTAGACTGCCCACCAGGGGCGGCCACCCACCAGGGGCAGCCTCCTTGTCAGGCCGCCCACCAGGGGCGTCCTCCCTGCTCTAGGCTGCCCACCAGGGGCAGCCTCCCTGTGCCAGGCCGCCCACCAGGGGTGGCCTCCTTGCTAGGCCGCCCACCAGGGGCGGCCTCCCTGCTCTAGGCCGCCCACCAGGGGCGGCCTCCCTATGTCAGGCCATCCACCGGGGGTGGCCTCCCTGCTCCAGGCCGCCCACTAGGGGCGGCCTCCCTGTGTCAGGCCGCCCACTAGGGGCGGCATCCTTGCCAGGCCGCCCACTAGAGGTGGCCTCTCTGCTCCAAGCCGCCCACCAGGGGCGGCCTCCCTGTGCCAGTCTGCCCACCAGGGGCATCCTCCTTGCCAGGCCGCCCTCCAGAGGCGGCCTCCCTGCTCCAAGCCGCCCACCAGGGGCGTCCTCCCTGTGCCAGGCCGCCCACCAGTGGCATCCTCCTTGCCAGGCTGCCCTCCAGAGGCGGCCTCCCTAATCCAAGCCGCCCACCAGGGGAAGTCTCCCTGTGCCAGGCCTCCCACCTGGGGCGGCCGCCCACCAGGGGCGGCCTCCCTGCTCCATGCCGCCCACCAGGGGTGGCCTCCCTGTGCCAGGCCACCGACCAGCGGCGACCTCCTTGCCAGGCCGCCCACCAGGGGCAGCCTCCCGAGCCAGGCCGCCCACCAGGGGCGGCCTTCTGCTTCAGGCCCCCCCTATGCCTTAGCAGCCCAAAGGAGGCGGCCTGCCTTCTCCCAGTCTGCCCAGCCAAGCAGCTTGCTCGCCAAGTCCGCGCAGGTCGTCATGATGACGTCACCGGGCCCTGCTTCTAGAAGATTCTTCCCCAGTCCTATAAATAGCCCCTGATACCTCTCATTGGGGGAGACAAGGCGCAAGAGGAAAACTGTCGCTGCCAGCAAGACTTATGGACTCAGTTTTTCAGTCCTCCACAGCTTACCATCATCTTGCCAGCAAGCCCTGTGGACTCAGATTTATAGTCCTCCACAGCTTGCCAGCAAGCCCTGCCGACTCAGTTTTCCAGTCCTCCATAGCTTGCCATCAGCTTGCCAGCAAGCCCTGCAGACTCAGATTTCCAGTCCTCCACAGCTTGCCAGCAAGCCCTGCGGACTCAGATTTCCAGTCCTCCACAGCTTGCCAGCAAGCCACGCGGCCTGCCAGCAGTCTCTTTTCCTTAGCCTCTGGCAACTCCTTCCTTAACCGCCAGCTTCCCATTTGTACCCTTTATTGTCTTTTTCATGTAAAGGTGCATTAACAAGCTATAATCTTGTTTCTTGATTAAAGGGAAAGCCCGTCGCAAGAGTGGCATTTAAGCCGCGGCGGGCGAAGTCTGTTGTTGCCGCTACTAGCGGCCCCTCTTCTCTTCTTCTCTCCTCTCTCGGCATCAACCTGCATGCACAACCGTCCAAGTTACTATCAGCTCAAGCTCCGCTGTTGATCAACCTTCTCGGTTGATCAAGCTACGATGTTGATCAAGCTCCGTTGTTTATCAACCTTCTCGGTTGATCAAGCTCCGTTGTTGATCAAACTTCCTTGTTGATCAAGCTCCGCTATTGATCAAGCTTCCTTGTTGATCAAGCTCCGCTGTTGATCAACCTTCTCTAATGATCAAGCTTCTCTGATCAGCAAGCTTGCTCTCTGCTCAGCAAGCTTGCTCTCTTCTCAACAAGCTTGCTCTCTGCTCATCAAGCTTGCTCTCTACTCAGCAAGCTTGCTCTCTACTCAGCAAGCTTTTTCTCTGCTCAGCAAGCTTGCTCTCTGCTCAGCAAGCTTGCTCTCTGCTCAACAAGCTTTTTCTCTGCTAAGCAAGTTCTTCGCTGCTCATTAAGCTTCTTCGCTGGTCGATCGTCATAGTAACCGTCTGCTCGACAGCTCCTGATCATTCTCCTCTTCTCATCAGCCTTCCCGGCTACTCTCGGCAACCCTCTCCTCTTTCTCTGCAACCCCTTTAACAAGCGCTTGCTCGACTCTCAAGCACTCAGAAGCTTCATTCTTTCTTCTTCCCCTGCGGCCTTCTTTCCTCTTCTCCACTCAGCTTGTGAGACCAAACACACTCCCTTCGTGTTAGCTGCTCGGTGCCACTTTCATGCATCAATAGTTAACACGCGACCTTCAGATCCGAACAGATAGTGAAAACTGACAGTTAGCAATGACAGACCACCAACCGGCTGAGAACCTTGCTCCAAGTCCCAGTGAAGATCCACTCTGGGAGGCCTTCGAGCAATCGCGCCGTGAGAATGCTCTGCAGTTCCAAGCAATCAACCAAATTCTTACAGCAATCACACAACGATTGGACACTCAACCAGCAATAGCTCCAGCTGCTCTAGCTGCTCCAATCAACCCAACACCAACATTAGAGCATCATCAAGCTTATCCTCAAGCTTGCCAGCCGTTCTATCCTCCTTACACACCAACCTTTCCGCAAGGGCCTGCAGCCACTTTGCGACCTCAAGATGAAGAGTTTGCAGCTCGTCAAAACTTCTTCCGGGGAGCAGCCCGGGGAAGTCCTGCAAGATTTCTCAACTTTCAGGGAAGTCATCCTTACCCATCAGCTCCTGCCTTTGCTCCTGCAGTAACTTTTCCCTTTTATTCCCCTGCTTCCTTCGCAGCTACAACTTATGCTCCCTTTTAATCCTTATGTTGTGGGAGAACAAGAAGATTCGTCACCATTTACAGAGAATGTTCGTCATTAACCTACTCCAGCAAACTTCAGAGAGCCTCGACTGCCAATCTACACTGGAGAGACTGATCCAGTAAAGCACCTTCAAGCCTTTGAATCGGTTGTTGCTCTCAAGATTCTGTTAGACGCAACTAAGTGCAAGCTCCTAGTCACAACCTTTGATGGGCAAGTGAGGGACTGGTTCTATGGCCTTCGTCCTCACTCCATCACTTCCTTTGTTGATCTACAAAGGGAGTTCTTGCTCAGGTTCTCTACCTCAACCAAGAGAAAGGGCGGTCCTGAAGCCCTCTTTGAGATCAAACAGCGTGGAAATGAAACTTGGTCTCAATTCGTTGATCGATTCCAAAGAGAAATCTTGGACATTGAGATTGCCGATCAAGAAATGTACCGAGTGGCTCTTATCCACGGTCTCTGTGAAGGGCCTCTCAAGTTTGAAGCCAATGTCCGTGCTCCAAGAACGTACCAAGAGTTGATTGCCTTAGCCAACTCATACATCCGAGGCGAAAAGAGCAACCCAGGCTTCATCTCCAAGCTTATATCAGAGAAAGATCCTTCTCATAAACAGCCTCTGAGGTCTCCTCGGAAAGATTTCCCAACTAACTTAAGGAGGGAAAGAAGATTTTAGCATCGTCGATACTCCTTCCGGGATCAAGACCGTACTCGAGACCCACTACTACCACCAGCTCCATCTTCTCAAACAGCGGCAGTATACCATCAGCAAGGTGATGACTTGCATGAGTCCGAACTAGATGAGGTCATTCAAGACGTGAGCCAACTCATGAAGGATAAAGCTAACTACAAAATGCCTTATCGATCGGCTGATCAAAGATCTAGAGACTCAGAACTATACTACGAGTTCCACAAAGAGCTAGGCCACCTGACTGAGAACTGCCGAGCACTCCGCCAGTTTGTGCAAAGGATGCTCCGACAGGGTAAGATGTGTGACCTGTTTCCCAAAGAAGATCGCCCGGATCCAACAATCTCAAAGGGCAAAGAAGTTTCAGACATTCCTTGCAGCTCAAGAGGGGTGAGCCTAGTCGAAGAGCCCCCTCTCCTCGTTGTTAATAAAACCGTCGAATGCTTCGATGCCGATGACGAGGGTGTGCTTGGAAGACTGTTCTGAACCAACAAAGGACTTCATAGTTCTCCAAATTTTTTCACAACCGTGATCGGTTACTCTTACTCTTACTTTTCAAACATTTTCATTTTAAAGCACTCCTAAGTGCTGCTTCTTGCTTTTCAATAAAGCTTTTATCTGGGATCTTATACTGACACAGTTCCCTTCTTGTGATGCTTCCTCCTATATTTTTCTCTTTGCCGAAGAGATCACTACACCAATAAGATATCGCCAAGTCTTGCTATAGGTCCCCTAGAGATTGGATTCTGGCGTAAGACCACAACGACCACATATCGCGGGGAGTGTTCGCATATGTGTAGTGGGGGCTATCCAACTCTCATGTGGAGGAATACAGGACTTTGGATCCTAGCCGGCATATAACACAGAGTGTGTGCTAGGGAGGCCCCATGTGTTAGCTCTGCTATGCTTTGCAAAGGATACATTACAGTTACGGTGATCTTTGCTTGACAAGCAATGACGATCAAGTGTAGCCTTATCTCTTTGATCATCTCACAACTATGATGGCCGAACACTCTCTGGTACTCTCGATCCGTGCCTTCGCGGGTTCCAAAATTCCAATGATCTTTCCTCAGACAAGCAATAGGCCACTTGGCGCAACTAGTCTCATTGATCAGTGATAATTGTACCTGAGGCAAGAGAGCAGTGTATCTAGCAATCCTTCTCAGGATTTCCCGTGCCTTTTTCATTCGTACCCTTCTAAAGGATGCGCGGTCAGCCCGCTTTGAGTAGGACTATACTCGGGATGACCATTCTCAAGCAAGTGATGCATAAGGCCCACGGGGAACACCTGTGGCAGCATCCAGCCTTCTTTTGTTACTTCCGAGTATATACCACTTTTTGTCAAATGCCTTCTTTCACAGGTGAACAGGTTAATCCGACCTCTCAAAAGGATTAGCAAACATCCGCTTTGCTTATGCTCATTTCATATACATTGCTTGCTCAAGCTCTATAAGATGATGATTCACAGAGCTATTCATTACTCTTATCAAAATCTAATAACATCAAACATTGATCAACGAATCTTACTCTCCTTGATCATCAAGCCATGCTATTGCAATCTAGTTAAGATTGACAGAATTCATCAAGTTCCTTCTCTGCTAATCTGGTCATATCCATCCAGTCATATCAACAGTCAACGCTCGACTCATTGATCTTGACTTCATGTTAAAGATGACATCTCTAATATACCAAGAAGTTTGCTATTCTGGTTTGATATTCATTTAATTTTCAGTAGAGTTCGTCAAGCATTTCCTTTGCTATTTGGTCATGTCCACCTTATCTCATCAACAGTTAACACCTGTAAGCCTCATCCAGGTACTTGCAGTTTAGTTCATTATGATATGCATGCTGCTCACTCTTTCTCTTTGCACTGATCAACAGATGCTTGCAAGTTTCTTCACAGGTACTTGCAAGATTCTTTCATACATTCTGTCTGCTTCTAACTCTCATTTTGCAGCGGACAACAGACACATGCAAGCTTCTTCACAGGTACTTGTAAGCTACTTCCGCATATTTTGTCTGCTCCTAACTCTTTACTTGCAGAAATCAGCAAACACTTGCAAGCTTCTTCACAGGTACTTGCAAACTACTTCCACATATTTTGTCTGCTCCTAACTCTTTATTTGCATAGATCAGGAGACACTTGCGAGTTTCTTCACATGTACTTTTCAGCTACTTTTATATCTCATTTTTGCTTCTAACATCTATTTTGCAGAAAGCAGCAGACGCTTGCAAGCCTCCATCAGGTACTTGCAAGTTATTATGCTCCTATGTTTTCTTCTCACTTTCATTTTGCAGGACTCGGTAGAAGATACATCTTCGTTTTGCAAAGCCAAACCCAGGTACGCGCAAGGTGTACCTCCCAAGCATGACTATATTTAATTTTCCTGCGCAGGAAAAAGACCGGCAGTAGCAACCTTGTTAGGAGAGACATCAGGTTCTATCTCCCCTTGTCTCCTCTTCCTTTGAGGTGGATCACGATTTTCGTGGGTCTCCAACCTTTTCGAAGTTCCCTTCGGAACTTAAAAAAGTGTCGGGATTATGTTAACCCAGAAATCGGCGATCCTTCCCAAGGTAGCCAGCTGGCTAGTCGCGACCTTCAGATTCTCCCTGGAGTTCGCGACAAATCCATAGTGTAGGTGGACAGATTTCTCTATCCGCCCAGGTCACGGAGCAACTGCGTGCCCTGCGGGATGGTATGCTATTCCCATAGCTCAACTTCGCAGGTCGCGCGGTTAGGTCTGCTAACCGCGCAGCATTTTTCCTTAAAGGAGGCAATCCAAAGCAAACAGGGGGCGATCTATGCAGTCTATCCCTTCAGTCCGCCAGGTCGGCCAACCAGCGTCAACCCGGGACCAATTCAACTGTCGCAGGCTCGGCGGGCTCACGCTCCGGCTCGCCATCAGAGGGTTTCCTTCCCTATAGGGGCGGCCTGCTCCTCAGGCCGCCTCTGCTGCCTGCCCAGTGGCGGCCTGCTCCTCAGGCCGCCACTTAGGGACGGCCTGCTCCTCTTGCCGCCCCCTCAACAGCCCTAGGAGGCGGCCTGCTTCCCAGACCGCCTCCCTTGTTGGCCCTTTGGTGGCCTCTAGTGCCCAGGCCGCCTCCCTGCTCCAGGCCGCCCACCAGGGGCGGAATCCTTGTCAGGCCTCCCAATAGGGGCGGCCTCCTAGCCAGGCCGCCCACTAGGGGCGGCCTCCTTGCCAGGCCACCCACCAGGGGTGGCCTCCCTGCTCCAGGCCGCCCACGAGGGGCGGCCTCCCTGCTCCAGGCCGCCCACCAGGGGTGGCCTCCCTGTGCCAGACCGCCCACTAGGGGCGGCTTCCTTGTCGGGCCGCCCACCAGGGGCGGCCTCCCTGCTCCAGGCCACCCACCAGGGGCGGCCTCCCTGTGCCAGGCCGCCCACCAGGGGCGCCTCCTTGCCAGGCCGCCCACCAGGGGCGGCCTCCCTGCTCCAGGCCGTCCACCAGGGGCGGCCTCCCTATGGCAGGCCGCCCAAGAGGGGCGGCCTCCTTCCCAGGCCTCCCACCAAGGGCGGCGTCCCTGCTCCAGGCCGCCCACTAGGGGCGGCCTCCCTATGTTAGGCCGCCCACAAGGAGCGGCCTCCTTGTGCCAGGACGCCCTCCAAGGGTGGCCTCCTTGCTAAGCCGCCCACCAGGGGCAGCCTCCCTGCTCCAGGCCACCCACCAGGGGCGGCCTCCCTGTGCCAGGCCGCCCACCAGGGGCGGCCTCCTTGCCAGGCCGCCCACCAAGGGCGGCCTCCCTACTCTAGGCCTCCCACCAAGGGCAGCCTCCATGTGCTAGGCCGCCTACCAGGGGCGGCCTCCGTGTCAGGCCGCCCACCAGGGGCGGCCTGCCTACTCCAGGCCGCCCACTAGGGGTGGCCTCCCTATGTCAGGCCGCCCACCGGGGGCGGCCTCCTTGCCAGGCCGCCCACCAGGGGTGGCCTCCCTTCTTAAGGCCGCCCACCAGGCGCAGCCTCCCTGTGCCAGGCCGCCCACCAGGGGCGGCCTCCCTGTGCCAGGCTGCCCACCAGGGGCGGCCTCCCTGTGTCAGGCCGCCCACTAGGGGCGGCTTCCTTGCCAGGCCGCCCACCATGGACGGCCTCCCGAGCCAGGCCGCCCACCAGGGGAGGCCTCCTGCTTCAGGTCACCCCCTACGCCTTAGCAGCCCAAAGGAGGCGGCATGCCTTCTCTCAGTCCGCCCAGCCAGGCATCTTGCTCGCCAAGTCCGCGCAGGTCGTCATGATGACGTCACTGGGCCCCGCTTCTAGAATATCCTTCCCCAGGCCTATAAATAGCCCATGATACCTCTCATTGGGGGGAGACAAGGCGCAAGAGGAAGGATGATGCTGCCAGCAAGACCTGCGGACTCAGTTTTCCAGTCCTCCACAGCTTGCCATCAGCTTGCCAGCAAGCCCTGCGGACTCAGATTTCCAGTCCTGCATAGCTTACCAGCAAGACCTGTGGACTCAGTTTTCCAGTCCTCCACAGCTTGCCATCAGCTTTCCAGCAAGCCCTGCAGACCCAGATTTCCAGTCCTCCACAGCTTGTCAGCAAGCCGCGCGCCCTGCCAGCAGTCTCTTTTCCTTAGCCTCTGGCAACTCCTTCCTTAACCGTCAGCTTCCCCTTTGTACCTTTATTGTCTTTTTCATGTAAAGGTGCATTAGCAAGATGTAATCTTATTTGTTGATTAAAGGGAAAGCTCGTTGCAAGAGTGGCATTTAAGCCGCGGCGGGCGAAGTCTGTTGTTGTCGCTGCTAGCGGCCCCTCTTCTCTTCTTCTCTCCTCTCTCGGCATCAACCTGCAAGCACAACCGTCCAAGTTACTGTCAGCTCAAGCTCTGTTGTTGATCAACCTTCTCAGTTGATCAAGCTCCTCTGTTGATCAAGCTCCACTGTTGATCAACCTTCTCGATTGATCAAGCTCCGTTGTCGATCAAACTTCCTTGTTGATCAAGCTCCGCTATTGATCAAGCTTCCTTGTTGATCAATCTCCGTTGTTGATCAACCTTCTCTGTTGATCAAGCTTCTTTGCTCAGCAAGCTTGCTCTCTGCTCAGCAAGCTTGCTCTCTTCTCATCAAGCTTGCTCTCTACTCAGCAAGCTTGATCTCTGCTCAGCAAGCTTTTTCTCTGCTCAGCAAGCTTACTCTCTGCGCAGCAAGCTTGTTCTCTGCTCAGCAAACTTGCTCTCTGCTCAGCAAGCTTTTTCTCTGCTAAGCAAGTTCTTCGCTGCTCATTAAGCTTCTCCGCTGGTCGATCGTCATAGTAACCGTCTGCTCGATAGCTCCTGATCATCCTCCTCTTATCATCAGCCTTCCCGGCTACTCTCGGCAACCCTCTCCTCTATCTCGGCAACCCCTTTGACAAGCGCTTGCTCCACTCTCGAGCACTCAGAAGCTTCCTTCTTTCTTCTTCCCCCGCAACCTTCTTTCCTCTTCTCCACTCAGCTTGTGAGACCGAACACACTCCCTCCGTGTTAGCTGACCGGTGCCACTTTCGCGCATCAACAACAGGCATGTAGGGGGGGCGTGTCGGTACTGGCGTTGAGGTGAAGTCGAAAATTTATTGGCGGTTGACTTCGAGGCTTCTTCTGGAAGTTCCACGTGGAAGTCACGGGCATGTTCGGCGGTCACGGTCGTGTAGCATGGGGGCATACAAAGCATCGAATCCCTGCTTCGCTGGCGACATCTTGTTTGGAAAAGTTGAGGCAGTCACGGGTGTGAGACGAATGACACAGACGCGTCTGGAAGGTGTAACTAGCGATGGCGTCGAGTCCTTGCTTTGCTGGCGATGTCTTGTATGGAATAGTTGAGGCGGTCACGGGCGTGACCGAATCGACACGGGCATGACTGGACACCTGGCTGGAATTTGATGTGGGCAGCAACAGTTTGGATTGGGTTGAAAACTACAAGACAGACACGGGCGTATCAATCTGGACACGGGCATGTTCACACTTTCTTTTCACGAATTCTCGACAGGCAACAGTTTTCAAAAGGCGTCAAAGTGACACGAGGGGGTCACGGGCGTTACCAAATCGACACGGGCGTGTACTTTGAAAATTTCGACATTTTCAGAAATTTCTGAAAAACAGAAATAAAGCTAAGTTAGAAGGAAATATATAAAAAAGGAAAATTTTATTGAAGAAAAATAACAAAAAACAACGAAAATAAACTAAAACTACCTAAATAAAATACGTAAAAATACGAATATTTACAACTCATCAAATATCCACATACTTAAGCTCTTGTCATTTCATAGCAAAAGTCGGAGATATACTTATAATGAATTAAAAGAAATCCTAAATTTAGCTACCACTTAAATTAATTAAAAGAGAGATCAAATTAGACATTAGAGGTATGAGAGTTAAGTCCTAAATCATGAAAATATTTTAAATAGAGAAAAAGTTTTGGCCAAAAAGACTTCTTGAAGTAACCAAATAGCAAGCAAAAATTGTAATCGTTAGCTAACAAAAATAGATTGGAATTATAGAAACTTTACCTTATAAGAGTTTAAAGGAAATAATGCAATTTAAAAATTATAATCTCAAAAATATTTTATATTATGTCTAGAATCATTGAATATGGCTAAGGGGGTTGTTGTGATTTATGAAGAGGGCTTTGGTTTTAGAGGTAAGGTATATTTTTTTGCTCAAACCTCTAATGAAATTTTTTGAATGAGGATGTTTGGGAAAATGAAATCTTAATTTCCATAACATGTAAAATTTTTTGAACAACTTCATATAACTCAATGTATATGTATAAGAGTAATAAATTTTATTTTATTACTTTGTAACATATAATCTTTTAAAATATTGGATGTATATATTTACGGAACGAAATCTTATTCTCATTGGCATAAGTTCTTTTGAGGATAAAAATTTTATCATGCCAAGTAAGACATGATAAATATGGGGAGATGGGTTTTTTCAAAAATAAAACTATATTTTAATTAAAATAATTGAGAGCAACCTTTATAAATTGAACGTTCTTGTGTTTCTAAAAACTTGAAGTAAATATATTTTAAGTCTATAGTTGTTTGTTGTTTTTTCTAACATAATACACGTGCCTCTATTTTAGATAAATTAGAAATAGTGTCTAAAACAAGCCCCCTATCTTAAGAACAAAGTATAAAAAAAAATTTAAAACTTAACTCCAGAAATTTAAATCTATCAATCTCCAATTAATAAACAGATATTAAACAAAGAATTAATGAAATTTGCTTATAAATAAACTTGCATCTATATTTTTGGAGAGCAAAAAAGGTTAAGAATGAAATATTCAATTTATTTATTTTATAAAAATTTTTGGGGATTTTTAGAGTTATCATCTTTTTTGTATTTTTGATTTATTATTTCTTTTGGAATTTTTGTTTATTTTACTATTTTTTTGGAATTTTTTGAGTTATTATCTTTTTTTTATTTTAGAATTATTTCTTAATATATACATACTAAAAATGCGAAAAAGATATATTTTTTTAAACTAGTTTTGTTTTATAATTTTTTTATTTTTAAGATTTATAAGCAAATATTTACAAATAAGGAAAGAGAGAAAAGTTATTTGCAAAGAGGAGAAAGAAAGGAAGAGGGGGAAGAGAAAAGAATATTTACAAAAAATATATACATAAAATATTTACAAAGAATATTTATAAAGTAAAACTAAATATTTTTGAAATTTTTGTTTTGTAAATTTTTTTAATAATTTTTGATGATAAAACAAAAATTATTTAAAGAGTTTATAATTTTTTTTCGTGCAGAAAAGCGAGCACGAAAACACTCACATACTTAAGTCCAACATTGTTCTCAATGTTGCAACGTAAGTATGCGGAACAAAAAAAAGAAAAAAAATATAATATTTACAAACAAAATAAAGAGGGAGGGTTGGAGCTTCCCTGAAACGTGCTCGGGGAGGTCCAATTAGGAACCCTGCATTATTAAGAACAAAACAACAAAGAAAAAGTAAAGAAATAGCGAAAAAGATAAACATGGAGTGCCTCCCAGGAGCACTTTATTTATAGTCGTGTAGCTTGACTATTTTGGCGGGTTGATATGTGGAGGAGGGTTATGGTTTCGATATTACCGCCCACAGGATCGCCCGCTATATATAATTTTAAGTGATGACTGTTTACTTTAAACGGGTCTTTTTCCGGGTGGCAGATGAGTGCGATCCCAGATGGCCAAATCTCTTCAAATTTGAAGGGGTCGGACCATCGTGATTTTAGTTTGCCCGGAAAAAGTCTAAGACGTGAATTATAAAGAATGACAAGATTGGTCGGAGAAAAAGTTTTTTGGGCTTGATTTTTCGATCGTGATAAAACTTAGAATGCTCCTTATAAAACTTATTGCCCTCGTTAGCGTTTGCACGTCATTCATCGAGCTCGTTTAGTTGCAGTTGTTTATTTTAATCGGCTAAGTTAGCGTCGAGATTTAAGAGTTTTAAAGCACAAAGAGCGCGATGTTCTAGTTCTACGGGGAGATGACATGCTTTATCATAGACTAATCGATACGACGTACAACCAATTGTGGTTTTTTATGTCGTACGATACGCCCATAACGCATTGTCAAGTTTGACGGACCAATCTTTACTATTAAGTGACGGTTTTCTCTAATATATGCTTAATCTCTCGATTTACTACCTCAACTTGGGCACTTGTTTGCAGGTGGTAGGGGTGGCAAGTTTCTGTGAATCCGTATTTAGCTAACGTCTTAGACATTTAGGCATTACAGAAATGCGTTCCCCTATCGCTCACAATAGCGCGAGGTGTGCCGAATCGAGAAAATAGTTTTTTAAGAAAGATAACGACGACTCGCGCATCATTGGTAGGTGTTAAAGTAGCGAACAAACGACCAAAAACAAGCCGGAGTTTTGAATAATTGAAAGTTTTATTATCCAAAAAGATATCTATTACAAATGTATGCTCTCTCTTATATAGAATGGAGGAGAGATGAGAGAATACAAATAAGAGATGTGGGACTAAAAATTTACAGGACTAAGCGGACTATACAGAACAAACCGCACAAGCCATGCGGTTAGACAGAAGGTCTAACCGCACGGCTACCACCAGAGAGAAAGAGAGATTGCCAGGGTAGACCGCCAGACCGCGCGGTCTTCAACCCGCCAAGACAGACCGCCAGACCGCCCGGTCACCAACTTCAACACTCCCCCCTCAAGCTGGAGCATATATATCGATCATGCCCAGCTTGTCACAAATATGAAGAAACGAGGTGGAAACTGGCTTGGTGAAGATGTCAGCCAGCTCTTTATCAGAAGTGACAAAGGGAGTGCAAATTTGTTCCTTTATGATCTCTTCACGAATGAAATGACAGTCGACCTCAATGTGCTTTGTTCTTTCATGGAAGACCGGATTTTTTGAGATGTATATGGCGGCCTTTTTATCACAGAACATAGGTAGAGGATGGTTGTAGACCTCTCCTAAATCTAGCATGAGAGCCCGCAGCCATTTTAACTCACAAGTGGTCGACGCCATACTGCGATACTCAGCTTCTGCACTGGACCTGGAGACAACAGACTGCTTCTTGCTCTTCCAGCTCACCAGATTTCCCCCAACAAAGGTGCAAAAACCTGAGGTTGACTTGCGATCCCCTTTGTCATCAGCATAACTTGCATCTGAGTATGCTTCAATCCTCAGATGACCATTCTTCTGAAAAAGTAATCCTTTCCCAAGCGCTGCTTTGACATACTTTAAGATCCGCAAGCCGGACTGTAGATGGCACTCCCTAGGTGCTTGCATGAACTGACTCACCTTGCCCACAACATAGAAAATGTCGGGTCTGGTCACTGTGAGATATATGAGCTTACCAACCAGACGCCTGTACCGCGAACTATCTAAAAGAGGAGGCGAATCATCTGTCCAGGTTTTATCTTCTCCAGTTGACATGGGGCATCGGGCAGGTTTTGCTCCAGTCAATCCTGCCTCTTTTAAAAGATCAAGGGCAAACTTACGCTGAGAGAGAACTAAGGAGTCGGGCTCCCGAGAGATTTCAATCCCCAGAAAGTACTTTGGAGAGCCCATATCTTTCGTGATCAGATGTTGGCGAAGATGTCGCTTTGTCAGGGCTACCCCTTCCTGGTCATCGCTAGTGAGAAGAATATCATCGACGTACACAGCAAGAACAACCAGCCCCGAAGGGGTTTTGCGAATAAATAGAGAGTGATCGGCAGAGCTTCGCGCAAAACCAACGGCCGTCACGATGCCACTGAACTTGTCAAACCAAGCTCGAGGGCTCTGCTTGAGGACATAGATTGCCTTCTTCAGCTGGCATACTCGTGTCTCCCCCTGAGCAACATACCCGGGAGGTTGTTCCATGTAAACAGCCTCGTGAAGATCACCATAAAGGAAGGCATTCTTGATATCCAGCTGGGAAATCAGCCAATCCCTATTTACCGCCACAGAGAGAAGGACCCGGATAGTGCTGAGACGAGCCACAGGGGAGAAGGTTTCAAAGTAATCAACCACATATGTCTGAGTAAAGCCCTTAGCAACAAAGTGAGCCTTATATCGATCCACAGTGCTGTCGGGGCCAAATTTGACCACAAAGACCCAGCGACAGCCAACAACATCAGTGCCGAAGGGAGGAGGAACAAGAGTCCAGGTACCCCGCTCAGTTAGGGTCGTCATTTCCTCATCCATGTTCATCTTCCAATGAGGAATAGCAAGGGCCTCCTGGTAGGAGCGGGGTGTGGCAGTGGAAGAGATAGCCAGTGTAAATGCCCTGCGAGAAGGGGTAAGACGATCATAGGAAACAACAACAGCAAGGGGGTGTAGGGTACACATCCGCACCCCTTTGCGAAGAGCTATAGGAAGATCCAAGTCAGCGGGTCCCGCGACATCCGGAGCATCCGTCGCAGAGAAAGCTTGTCAGGGAGTAGAGAGTGACGGCGGTGGAGATGAGGGAGAGGGTGGCGGAGAAGTGGGAGAGAGAGGCGGAGGGAGAGGAGTGGATGGAGATGGTGTAGGGGTGAAGATCGTAGTAGGAGGCGAGGGAAAGAAGGGATCGGCAGGAGAATCAGAAGCTGGGAGAAGAGGACAGGATTCATCCGAGAAGTAGGAGTTATTCTCGAAGAAGGTGACGTCAACAGAGATGAACTGCTTACGAAGGACGGGATCAAAGCAACAATAGCCTTTCTGAGTGGTGGAGTACCCCAGAAAGACACATTTGGTAGAGCGAGGGGAGAGCTTATCACTGGTGGCAGAAGGGGTATGCATTAAGGCAGTGCATCCACAGATTTGGAGAGGTAAAGGAAACGGCTCCTTGCCCGGATATAGAATGGAGAATGGGGTTTTTTCGTGGAGAACCTTGGAGGGAATGCGATTGATAAGGTAGCAGGCAGGGAGAACAGCATAGCCCCAATAGGAGCGAGGAACATGCATCTGGATCATCAAGGTGCGAGCGACATCGAGGAGGTGACGGTTTTTGCATTCGGCCACACCATTTTGTTGTGAAGTATAGACACAACTAGTTTGATGAATAATCTCATTTTGCATGCATAATGTAGAAAAGTCATGACTGATATATTCTTTGGCATTATCAGATCGAAAAACTTTGATAGAAACATTAAACTGAGTTTTGATCATGAGATAGAAGGACGTCCATACAGAGAATAATTCAGAGCGATCTTTTAATAGATACACCCACGTACAGCGAGAGAAATCATCAATGAACGTGACGAAATATGAACTATCCCGACCAATGGTAAGAGTAGGAGAAGGACCCCAAATATCAGAGTGGATGAGATCAAACGGACGGGTAGAGCCACAAACGTGCTTTGGAGGGAAGGAGGAGCGGTGATGCTTGCCAAGCTGACAGGCCTCACAGTTGAGCGGAGGACTTTGTGGAGGAAGTTGGGGCAGAAGTTGACGAAGAAGACGTGGAGGAGCATGACCAAGGCGGAGATGTCATTGGAGAATATCTGTGGAGGTGGAGGAGAAAGTGGAAAAAGCAGAAATGTTGTCCAGGAAGTATAGGCCGCCACTCTCAGTCCTAGTAGCAATTGTCCGTTGGGAGTCGGGATCCTGAAAAGAGAAAGAAGTAGAAGTAAATGTGACGGAACACTGTAATTGCTTGCATAGAGAGGTAACAGATAATAAGTTGCACGGGAACTTGGGCACGTATAGAGTATCCGCCAAGTGAAGAGACTGAGTGACATGAACTATCCCCGTCCCATGGACTGATGATGAAGAGCCGTCAGCGAGAATAACCGGGGGCAACCGATCATGTGTTTCTAGGAGAGAAAAATACTGGAGATTGCCGGTCATATGATTTGTAGCACCAGTGTCGATCAGCCATTTTCCTTGAGTAACAACGTGGGCACTACCAGAAGACGTGACCACCGAGGCGAACGGCTTTGAGGAGTATATGAAAGCCATGAAGGGAGGAATAAAAACTGCAGCGGTCTCGGTGACAGCACACCAGCGGCAAGAAGGGCCACGACCAAGGTACAGAGCAAGGTAAAGGGGAAGAAGAGGGAAGCACAAGCCGCGCGACTTAACAGGAGGTCGCGGCGACTAACAAGCAGGGACGGCTAAAGGAAGAAAGGCAGAGAGGCCGCCGAAATAAGGAAGAACCCGCGCGAACAGAGAGAAAGTGCAGCGGTTAGGAGAAAGAGATCTACAGCGGTCACGATGATAGATACCAGCGGCCAGAAAAAAAAACCACGACCAAGTCGCAGAAGCAAGCAGAGGGAAAGAAGTCGAGCGGCTAGAAATCAGCCCGCGCGAACAGAAGAAAGAGACACCGCGCGAACAGAGAAAAGTCCGTTGGGAGGCAAACAGGTCGCAGTAAGAAGAAGAAGAAACAAAGAGGTCGCGCACACAAAGGGCAACGACAAGGAGAGAAGAAGCCGCGCGAATAGGGCGCAAGCAGGCGGAAGAAACAAGCCGCGGGGACAGGCCGCGAGAAGAAGAAGTAAGCCACGCGGACAGGTCGCGAGGTCAGAGAGGGCGCACAGAATCAGGAGGAGAAAATCGACTCCTCTGATACCATGTTAAAGTAGCGAACAAACGACTAAAAACAAGCCGGAGTTTTGAATAATTGAAAGTTTTATTATCCAAAAAGATATCTATTACAAAGGTATGCCCTCTCTTATATAGAATGGAGGAGAGATGAGAGAATACAAATAAGAGATGTGAGACTAAAAATTTACAAGACTAAGCGGACTATACAGAACAAACAGCACATGCCGCGCGGTTAAACAGAAGGGCTAACCGCACGGCTACCACCAGAGAGAAAGAGAGATTGCCAGGGTAGACCGCTAGACCGCGCGGTCTTCAACCCGCCAAGACAGACCGCCAGACCGCCCGGTCACCAACTTCAACAGTAGGGAGAGCTTGTGCTTTCGCCCACCTCGATACGTAGTCGACCACGCATAAAATATAATTATTTTTAAAAGACGGAGGTAGGGGTAGCAAAATCGATGCCTCATAAATCGAAGACTTCGCACTCTAAAAATAAATTTTGGGGCATCTCGTCGCGACGAGAGATATTACCCCACAGCAGGCAGCTATCGCAAGAGCGCACAAAATTGTGAGTGTCTTTGAATAGAGTGGGCCAAAAGAAGCCCGCCTCTAGCGTCTTTCGCGTGATCCGGTTAGCTTGATAATGCCCACCAGCCGGACCCTCGTGGCAGTGACTAAGTATTTGCGTGCACTCCACACCCGTGACGAATCTTCGGACCGCTTGATCCGCGCATATACCGAAAAAAAAGGTTCCTCCCAAAAGAAATTTTTCAAGTCAGAAAAGAATTTCTTTTTTTGTTGGCTCGAAAAGTCTTTTGGGAGCACCCGCGCAACTAAATAGTTCTGAAAATCTACGAACCAAGGCGGGGAAGACGAAATAGTATTTATAGCTAGGAGGCGTTACTCGGGGAATCTGTCATTTATGTCAGATTCAACGAGCGCTTCCGCACCTGGATTTTCTAAATAGGAGAGGTGATCGGCGGCTAAATTTTGCGCGCCCTTCTTATCCCGGATCTCCAAATCAAACACTTGTAGGAGGAGTATCCATCGAAGAAGGAGGGGCTTGGCGTCCGTTTTAGCCACTAAATTTTTTAAGGTGGAGTGGTCGATAAATATGATAACTTTAGATAGCGTTATATACGAGCGAAACTTATCGAATGCGAAAATGACGGCTAAAAGTTCCTTTTCCGTCGTCGTGTAATTTTCTTGTACGGAAGTGAGTGTCTTGTTGGCGTAATAAATAGGATAAAAATATTTGTTTATGTGTTGGCCAAGAATGACACCTACAGCAATATCACTAGTGTCACACATAATTTTGAATTTAAGGGTCCAATCGGGCACCACTAAAATGGGTGAATTGATAAGCTTTTTATTTTATAAAATTAAAAGCGGACTCGCATTCGCTACTAAAGACAAAATTTGATTCATTTTTCAGGAGGTGAGTAAGCGGCTTTGTTATTTTTCAAAAATCTTGAATAAAATGTATATAAAAACCCGCGTGGCCTAAGAAACTCCTAATAGATTAAAGTTAGAAGGCGGGGGAAGTTTTTTAACAATTTCAACTTTGGTCTTATCGACCTTCATCCTCTTAGACAAAATCTTATGGCCGAGAACGAAATCTTCTCGAACCATAAAGTTACAATTTTCCCAATTTAAAACGAGATGTGTCCTCGCATCGCTGAAGGACACGATCTAAATTACGAAGATAGGTCGGGAATGAACATCCGAAAATAGAGAAGTCATCCATAAAGACTTCCATAATGTCTCCTACCAGCTCGCCAAAGATCGCCAGCATACATCTTTAGAATGTAGTTAGCGCATTGCAGAGGCCAAATGGTATTTTTCGGTATGCGAAAGTGTCAAACGGGCAGGTAAAAGTTATTTTCTCTTGCTCATCGGGGGAAATGGGATTTGGAAACACCCCGATAAACCATCAAGAAAACAAAAGTATGGATGACAAGATAAACGCTCAAGAATTTGGTCTTAAAACGGTAGTGGGAAATGGTCCTTACGGGTGGCATCATTTAGTTTTCTATAATAGATACACACCCGCCAACCCGTAACAGTACGAGTTGGGTCGAGTTCATTATGGTCATTTTTCACTACGGTAAGACTGCCCTTTTTGGGCACGACATGAACGGGACTAACCCATGCACTATCCGATATAGGATAAATAATCCTCGCATCTAATAATTTTATAATTTCGGCTTTAACGACGTCTTTCATGTTCGGATTAAGACGTCGCTACGACAAAATAGTTTTGCGGCAATTATCGTTAAGGAAAATCTTATGAGTGCAGAAAGAGGGGTTAATCCCCTTTAAATCAAAAATTTGCCACGCAATTGCGTGGCGATGTTTAAGCAAAACTTCCATTAAATCGGAAGTATCTGAATCGCACAAATGCGAAGAAATGATAATGGGAAGGGCATCATCTTTTCCCAAAAATGCGTATTTGAGTGATTCGGGTAGGGGTTTGAGCTCTAGGCAGGGTGGTTCTTCTAACGAGGTTTTGATTTTAATATCTTTCGGCTCAAATGGTTCGAAAGATAATTTTGCAGAGTCATCCTCTTCACAATTAAAGTTTTTGAGCTCAAAATATCGTCGTTTAAAAAGGTAGACTCGAAAATAGGGGAAGAACAATCTCTGAAATAGGTATTTAAATTATAACAAAAATCATCGTTTTGTGACGAATCTCCTATTGAGGGATTAATAGAGAAAGTAACCTCATCAACTCCTACCCGAAGGAGGAGACGACTGTTACTCACATCAATTAATATGCGAGAGGTGGCGAGAAAATGATGACCGAGTATAATTGGTACATCGGTGTCCTCGATGTCTAAGATGACGAAGTCTACCGGAAAGATAAACTTATCAACTCGGACAAGAACGTCCTCCACTATCCCGATAGGAAACTTAACTGAGCGATCCGCTAGTTTGATATGCATTTTAGTAGGGGTCGGAGTGCCCAAACCTAATTTTTGAAAGAGCGAGAAAGATATCAAATTAATGCTCGCGCCTAAATCTGCTAGAGCGTATTTTACTAATATATTGCCAAAAATGCACGGGATGGAAAATCGTCCCGGGTCATTTCTTTTTAGTGGATATCTATTAGTAAGAGTCGCTGAGCAGTCTGCGTTGAGAGAGATATACAAAATATTTTTTAATTTTTGTTTATTAGAAAAAAATACTTTTAAATATTTTGCATACTTAGGCATCTGCAAGATTGCCTCGCAGAAGGGAACATTAATATGAATCTATTTTAATAATAAAATATTTTTTTTACAATGCACGTCCTTACGCTCACTATCTAACTCATGTGGATACGGCAAGGGCGTTTTTAAAATAATTTTATCGTTTAAAATTGGTAAAGGCAGCATAACCGAAGAAGGGGGAAGAGGGATCGGAGGTGGAAAACGTACCTGCGGATCGATCCGTTTTGGATCGACCACCTCTTTTCCGCTATGGAGGGTTATAGCAGTGATATTCTTCAGAGGATTGGGCTCCGTGTTCCACAACAGTGCCCTGAGCGAGCGCTCGGACATCATCCACGCCAGCTATCCATCCTGGAGTTCCAAGTTTTTTAGCGATCGGGTGATGTTTCGGATATTTGATTCGTTGGACGCTATGTATTTAGAAAAATTTTACTCCATCGGGGAGGGTTTTGGAAGAGGGGGAGGCGACGGAAATTCGGGCGCAAAAGAGTTGGACGGGCGCTGCGCATTGTTCGCGTTGCTCCATGAGAAGTTGGGGTGGTTCCTCCAACCTGGATTCTAGTGGTTACTATAAGGGATATTGTTGGGGTTGAAGGAGGGTCGCCCCGAATTTCCCACGTAGTCTACGAACTCATCGAATACGCCAACGTTAGAGGGAATCGCCCAAGGTGGAGTGGAGGAGGCAGTAAGCATCTCCTCCACCTGCTTTGTCAGCCTTTCAACTTGAAGGGCTAAGTGAGTAGTGGCATCCACTTCGAAGAGGTTGGCCTCCTGCTTGGGAAGTCCCTGCGGGACATTCCATTGGTAGGCGTTCATGGCCATCTCTTCGATAAGAGCTTGGGAAGCCTCGAGGGTCTTGTTATTCATAGTACCCCTGCCAGTCGGGTCAATCATTTGACGCGTCTAATAGTTAGGCCCATTGTAAAAGATTTGGACCTGCAACCACGCTGGCAGTGCATGGTGTGGACACTTGCGGAGAAATTCTTTAAACCTCTCCCAAGTCTCAAATAGAGACTCGGAATCGTTCTGCACAAACGAAGAAATATTCGCCCGCAACTTTGTAGTTTTGGCGGGCAGAAAATACTTCGTTAAGAACCGTTCCGCAAGTTCAGCCCAGGTGGTGATACATCCTCACGGGAGGGAATTCAACCACGCCTTAGTTTTGGATCGTAAGGAAAAAGGTGCAAACGAATGGTGTCATCATTGACGTCATTAATTTTAAAAGATTCGCAGATTTCCAAAAAAACTAGATAAATAAACATTCAGGTCCTCATCCGAATGTCCATCGAACTACATGACTGTTGAAGCCAAAAATGACTTCTGTGGAGTTCGGGGTCCCAAAAGAGGGGTGACCGCGCACCTGCTACCCTCAAGCGAACGATCTAGGCACAAGATTAGGAACTCAAGGGACAGACCCAAGGTCTCAGCGTGGAGGACCCACCGCATACCTGGAAGACTAACAAACTCTTCCCCTCCCAAGCCAAATGCTGAGCTAAGACACCTTCGGAGGGCGCTCTCGGCCGACCAGAATATCTAAGGAGGATCTCGAGATCGACTCTCTCCTATCCAGATGTGTCTCCTTGGGTCTACACAAAATGCTCCTCACCCGCCCTACTGATGGCGCAAACTCGCCGAGTAATTCCACGACACGCTGCCCAAACTGGGCCACGAACAGCGTAACTCCGCTGTCCTAAAAGGCTGTCAACAGACCATGAGGGGCTTCCCGGCAACTATACCTCGGGGCCCCCACGGGGCGAGCGGTTCTCGAGAACACCGTCCGCCTAATACGAAGAAGAAAGCTACACATCCTCAGAGCATCACAGATATTAAAAGAATATTACAGGAATATGAATTTCATACTTCGGCACGCAGGCCGGCAATATATACAAAAAAGTCCTTCGAGGGCCGGCACAAGCTTGGGCTTAAGCCCGCTACTCCCCGCCTGGTACTGCAACACCTGTACGCCAACGTCTCGACAAGCAGCGGTCAGCTAAACGCCAGTTGGTTAACATAAGCTGGCCGAACATATTGCACATACCCCTTTTTCGGGGCTATGGTGCGCATTCCCTGCAAATGGAAAATATACAACTTCCTCAGAGTCTTCTCCGGGAACCCCAGAACATCACCAATCCGGCTCACACGTTTGGATGGGCTTCACACAGCATGCCTAAACCCGTGCTCACGCTTCCGGGTGCTAACATAGTTAATTGCGGGGACGTGCACGTCAACCCGTCGCAGAGCTCCCTTCCCCCACCTGTTGGTGGAGTGGGGCTTCCATGCAAATATGGAAACTAAGGGCTTCACCTGCCCAAGTAGAAATTTTGTTACCCTTGACGCGTGTTTGGCGGGGCCGCAACCGCGCTCATTTCCCGAGGCTCCACGTCTAGCGTTCGTAATGGTTGTCCATGCTCGGATCCGACCTCCGTGGGAGAGTTAAAGGCTTCGAATGATTTTTCCCCTCCATGGCCGAGCCCCTCCATGGCCGACCGTGCTCCAAGTGGCCGACCACTGCTGTACGAGGCTGATCCCGGCTCCAAGTGGCCGACCAATGTTGTATGAGGTCGATCCCGGTTCCAAGTGGCCGGCCTCTACCCTAGGCGACGACGGGAGGAAAGAAGGGAGGCGGCGTCGGGCTCTGCTGCAGGCCGGCGGGATAGAGAGAGAGAGATAGACGGGGTTGGGGCTGCTTTGATTAGAGGGCAGCGACAGAGAGAGGGATGAGGGGGCGGCGGCGGCTGGGCTCGAGGTCGAGAGGAGAGAGAGACGGTCGGAGTTGGGGCTGCTGTTGCTCCAGGTCAAAAGTGAGAGAGGGGGGCGGGTGTTGCTGCTCCGGCCGACTAGAGAGAGAGAGAGAGGAAGGGGGCGGGGTGTTGCTGCTCCGACCGACTAGAGAGAGAGAGAGGAAGGGGGCGGGGTGTTGCTGCTCCGGCCGACTAGAGAGAGAGAGGAAGGGGGCGGGGTTCTTTTTCTCCAGCCGAACCCTAGCTCCCCCCAAGCCCGCTTCATGCCATTCTTCCTTTTTTATTTTTTTTGCTGCTGTCCCCCCCCCCCCCCCCCCCGACCACCTTGCTTCTATCCTTCATCCACCCGCCTCCCCTTTGTCCAATCCCCTCTCATCTAATACATATAATATCATATATATATATATAATATAATATAATATATATAATATAATATATATATATATAATATAATATATATATAATATAAATATATATATATATATAATATAATATATATAAATATATTATAACACTAAACTTATAAATTCATATATATTAAAAGACTATGCACATGAAACCTTCGCACGGACGCACGAGCACCCGCACGTCTTCGAACGGGGCGACACCACATTGCCACTCATAACACGTCCCGAGCGCGCCACTTGGGGAGGATCCCGCTCGACGGGATACGGGGTTGTACACAATCCCCGCTCTTTTCGAGGTTGGTACAAGCTCGGAAAGAAATGTCCAACCCCAAGTATCCGACGAGTGGGAGCCGACCCAAAGAAAAATTTTGAGGGAAACTGAAAACTGCACTTAGAACACTAATCTCTCCATACCCCTTCTGAAGAGTATCACTTTCACAATCCTGTAAGATATTTCAACAAGAGTATCACTAGCCCGTGGTTTTCTCCTATGCTCATCATCCACAACATACACATTAAACAATGAACTCTAACACAACTAATAATCCACTCTCTTTATAGAGGGAAAAAAGGCATGCTGGTGCATAAAGATCAAAGAACCCTGAAATAGAAATAACTACAATACTAGAATGTACTGAAAAAATCACTATTTTCCCACGCCTCTATGAGTGGCCCTTACTAGTACCGTTGAAACGTTCACTGTCTATTCCTCCAAGATTCAAAGTTGCCCTTACAGATTTAAAGAACTAGAAATAAAATAGTCTTTTCTTGATATCAGTCGCATGATACCTTCACACAAAATCCGGTTGTAAATATAATTGAGGTAAGGGTCGCCCATCCAACTTTCAAGCATGAAGACAGACTTAGGATGAGGGTGATCCCATAAAAAATTTAGAACATACCATAAGGTTTTTTCTCTTGAAAAAATCATTATTTCTTCAAATCTTGAAAATTGACAAGTTTTAAAAACAAAGCTTCCTTCTTAAGAACAAAATAAAACGAGTACTCTTGGTCAGGACACGACCGCGTGACTCTCAACGCTAAGGAGACAGGATCAATTCTTTTAAGAAGAAAAAGTTTGTCATTCTTGTGATACATTCTTAGCTCCCCATTATTTTTACCACAATTACTTAATTGTTCAAAATCACGATATGTATGAGGTACATGGTCAATATAAAACAAACACTTGAGAGCAAATCTCTTTCAAAGGAAAATTAAGGGAATAGAAACAAATTATTCAAATCATTCTTTTTGCATGCAGCGTATCATGGGAACCAAACCTATCCCTCCACAAACCAAACCTATCCCCCACAGGAGAGCCTTCGGACCTGCTAGGTAGATGAGAGCCTGCGCAGCGGGTCTACCTGGGGCCGAGCCGAGCTCGGGGTGCCGATGACGTTCTCAAACCAACCAAACCTATCCCCCACAGGCGAGCCTACGGACCTGCCAGCTAGATGAGAGCCTGCGCAGCGGGTCTACCTGGGGCCGAGCCGAGCTCGGGGTGCCGATGACGTTTCCACAAACCTAACCTAACCTATCCTAACCTATCCCCCACAGGCGAGCCTACGGACCTGCCAGCTAGATGAGAGTCTGCGCAGCGGGTCTACTTGGGGTCGAGCCGAGCTCGGGGTGCCGATGACATTTCCGCAAACCAGACCTAACCTATCCTAACCTATCTCCCACAAACCAAACCAATCCCCCATAGGCGAGCCTACGGACCTGCCAGCTAGATGAGAGCCTGCGCAGTTGGTCTACCTGTGGCCGAGCCGAGCTCGGGGTGTCGATGAAGTTTCCGCAAACCAGACCTAAAATATCCTAACCTATCTCCCACAAACCAAAGCTATCCCCCGCAGGCCAGCCTACGGACCTGCCAGCTAGTAGGAGCCCGACAGCGGGTCTACCTGGGTCCGAGCCACCCTCGGGGTAGTGCAGAACCAAGAACCAGGACCTCTCCCCCACAGGCGAGCCTACGGACCTTCCAGCTAGTATGAGCCAGGCAGCGGGTCTACCTGGGGCCGAGCCGCGCTCGGGGTAGTGCAGAACCAAGAACCAGGACCTCTCCCCCACAGGCGAGCCTACGGACCTGCCAGCTAGTAGGAGCCAGACAGCGGGTCTACCTGGGGCCGAGCCGCGCTCGGGGTAGTGTAGAACCAAGAACCAGGACCTCTCCCCCACAGGCGAGCCTACGGACCTGCCAGCTAGTAGGAGCCAGGCAGCAGGTCTACCTGGCGCCTACGGACCTCTCCCCCACATGCGATCCTACGGACCTGCCAGCTAGTAGGAGCCAGGAAGCGGGTCTACCTGGGGCCGAGCCGCGCTCGGGGTAGTGCAGAACCAAGAACCAGGACCTCTCCCCCACAGGCGAGCCTACGGACCTGCCAGCTAGTAGGAGCCAGGCAGCGGGTCTACCTAGGGACGAGCCGTGCTCGGGGTAGTGTAGAACCAAGAACCAGGACCTCTCCCCCACATACGAGCCTACGGACCTGCCAGCTAGTAGGAGCCAGACAGTGGGTCTACCTTGGGTCGAGCTGCGCTTGGGGTAGTGCAGAACCAAGAACCAGGACCTCTCCCCCACAAGCGAGCCTACAGACCTGCCAGCTAGATAAGAGCCTGCGCAGCGGGTCTACCTGGGGCCGAGCCGCGCTCGAGGTAGTGCAGAACCAATAACCAGGACCTCTCCCCCACAGGCGAGCCTACGGACCTGCCAGCTAGTAGGAGCCAGACAGCGGGTCTACCTGGGGCCGAGCCGCGCTAGGGGTAGCGCAGAACCAAGAACCAGGACCTCTACCCCACAGGCGAGCCTGCGGACCTGCCAGCTAGTATGAGCCAGGCAGCGGGTCTACCTGGGGCGAGCCGCGCTCGGGGTAGTGCAGAACCAAGAACCAGGAACTCTACCCCACAGGAGACCCTACGGACCTGCCAGCTAGTAGGAGCCAGACAGCGGGTCTACCTGGGGCCGTGCCGCGCTCAGGGTAGTGCAGAACCAATAACCAGGACCTCTCCCCCACGGCGAGCCTACGGACCTGCCAGCTAGTAGGAGCCAGACAGCGGGTCTACCTGGGGCCGAGCCGCGCTCGGGGTAGCTCTACCCGGTCAATCTCTACCCACTACGGGGCACATCTACCCGGTACGTCCACCCTCCTGAGAACAAGGGTCGATCATATAACATTCTCCCTAAGGCACGTTTTGATCTCCAGGACCGAACATCCTAGCAACAAGAGGGGAATGGGAGGGGACTTCTTTCATCACATGACCCTGGTCGTCACTTGGTTCCTCTTCAATAGCCATGACGTTCGACTGAGTTTTTCTGTACTGGTCATGCTCCACGCTCATCGCACCATAACTGTTGAAGCCAAAAATGACTTCTGTGGAGTTCGGGGTCTCAAACGAGGGGTGACCGCGCACCTACTACCCTCAAGCGAACGATCTAGGCACAAGATTAGGAACTCAAGGGACAGACCCAAGGTCTCAGCGTGGAGGACCCACCGCATACCCGGAAGACTAACAAACTCTTCCCCTCCCAAGCCAAAGGCTGAGCTAAGACACCTTCGGAGGGCTCTCTCGGCCGACCGGAATATCTAAGGAGGATCTCGAGATCGACTCTCTCCTATCCAGATGTGTCTCCTTGGGTCTACACAAAATGCTCCTCACCCGCCCTACTGATGGCGCAAACTCGTCAAGCAATTCCACGACACGCTGCCCAAACTGGGCCATGAACAGCGTAACTCCGCTGTCCTAAGAGGCTGTCAACAGGCCATGAGGGGCTTCCCGGCAACTATACCTCGGGGCCCCCACGGGGCGAGCGGTTCTCGAGAACACCGCCCGCCTAATACGAAGAAGAAAGCTACACATCCTCAGAGCATCACAGATATTAAAAGAATATTACAGGAATATGAATTCCTTACTTCGGCACGCAGGCCAGCAATATAAACAAAAAAGGCCTTCGAGGGCCGGCACAAGCTTGGGCTTAAGCCCGCTACTCCCCGCCTGGTACTACAACACCTGTACGCCAACATCTCGACAAGCGGCGGTCAGCTAAACGCCAGTTGGTTAACATAAGCTGGCCGAACATATTGCACATACCCCTTTTTCGGGGCTATGGTGTGCATTCCCTGCAAATGGAAAATATACAACTTCCTCGGAGTCTTCTCCGGGAACCCCAGAACATCACCAATCCGGCTCACACGTCCGGATGGGCTTCACACAGCATGCCTAAACCCGTACTCACGCTTTCGGGTGCTAACACAGTTAATTGCGGTGATGTACACGTCAACCCGTCGGAGAGCTCCCTTCCCCCACCCGTTTGTGGTGAGGGGCTTCCATGCAAATATGGAAACTGAGGGCTTCACCTGCCCAAGTAGAAATTTCGTTACCCTTGACGCGTGTTTGGCGGGGCCGCAACCGCGCTCATTGCCCGAGGCTCCACGTCTAGCGTCCGTAATGGTTGTCCATGCTCGGATCCGACCTCCGTGGGAGAGTTAAAGACTTTGAATGATTTTTCCCCTCCATGGCCGAGCCGCTCCATGGCTGACCGTGCTCCAAGTGGCCGGCCGCTGCTGTACGAGGCCGATCCCGGCTCCAAGTGGCCGGTCAATGTTGTATGAGGCCGATCCCGGCTCCAAGTAGCCGGCCTCTGCCTTAAGCGGCGACGGGGGGAAAAAAGGGAGGCGGCGTCGGGCTCTGCTGCAGGTCGGCGGGACAGAGAGAGAGAGAGAGAGATAGACGGGGTTGGGGCTGCTTTGCTTAGGCGGCAGCAGCGGAGAGAGGGATGCGGGGGCGGCTGCGGCTGGGCTCCAGGTCGAGAGGAGAGAGAGACGGACGGAGTTGGGGCTGCTGTTGCTCCAGGTCAAAAGTGAGAGAGGGGGGCGGGTGTTGCTGCTCCGACCAACTAGAGAGAGAGGAAGGGGGCGGGGTGTTGCTGCTCCGGCCGACTAGAGAGAGAGAGAGAGGAAGGGGGCGGGGTGTTGCTGCTCCGGCCGACTAGAGAGAGAGAGAGGAAGGGGGCGGGGTTCTTTTTCTCCAGCTGAACCCTAGCTCCCCCAAGCCCGCTTCATGCCTTTCTTCCTTTTTTTTGCTGCTGTCCCCCCCGACCACCTTGCTTTTATCCTTCATCCACCCGCCTCCCCTTTGTCCAATCCCCTCTCATCTAATATATATAATATCATATATATATATAATATAATATATATAAATATATTATAACACTAAACTTATAAATTCATATATATTAAAATACTATGCACATGAAACCTTCGCACGGACGCACGAGCACCCGCACGTCTTCGAACGGGGTGGCACCACATTGCCGCTCATAACACGTCCCGAGCGCGCCACTTGGGGAGGATCCTGCTCGACGGGATACGTGGTTGTACAATGACATTTTAGATCATTTGGATAACGCTAGATTTTATTTCAAAATTAGTGTTCACCACCGTCGGGCGAACAATACTGGACCCAGTATCGTCCAAATTCGGTCGGGCGTAATAAGACATTATACGCTCCACAACCGCGTTTAGAATAGAGTCGTCCATACCATCGGCAGAGGGTTCTCCGACGGATTCTTCGTGGTCCAAAGAGGGATTTCGGCATTGAGATCGAATACACGCAAGTGAGCGTTCGATCTCAGGATCGAAATCAAAATTCTCAGACTTTGAAGGTTGTCCACGGGTCATACACCCTAAAATATATACTAAATAATTAACTCTTTTTTGGATTTTTAAGTAGAGTTTTTAAGTTTATTTTTTGTTTTTAGAAAAGTAGGTAAACGTAATAGACACCAGAATTCAAAATAACAACTCGAAGCATCCCCGACAACAGCGCCAAAAACTTGATGTGCGCGAAGCCCGGCTTTGATTTATCTAGTGAGCACGTTGGGTCCAGATTTTGTGCGATGAAAGGAGGCAAGTGCACCTATCATAAGTAATACCGGATATTCGGGGGAATATCGAGATCGTATATTTTTCGGGGCGGGTTGATTATCTCTACTCCTCCCGGAGGGACTATTATCTTACCGAAAAATTTAAGTTGTCGGATTAACTAAATAAGGCGTCTATAAGAAAGAGTTGAAGATAGATTTAGAAAAAGATCGATGAATATTTAACGCTCAGTATCGAATTACGTTGGGACTAAAATAAATTTATATAACTAGAGATCTTAGGTTTCAATTCAATTAAAGGTGAAACTTGGTCGTGGAGGTTCCAAAAGAATGAGCTCACATATCTCTAAGACTATCACTCACCTGAACATTAAGACTATTAGACCGAGCTCTCGTTTCGCGAAGGATTCCTCTTAATGCCCGCTTTACGCTAAGAACCCCGCTATTGGGGGGAAACCAAACCGGCAGAATTCTGCGCCTCCTCTCTCGAGGTTTAGTATGAAACTCTCTTTACCCAAGGGTGATCGGTACATACGCACGACCTCTCGACTAGCTAGCTTATGGTTAACGGAAATAAAGCTCACACATCGATATGTGGTTCTATGCATCGTATACCCGGGGTAGACCTTAAGTTCTTAATTAAATAGAAAAAGAAGTCCTTTAATTATTTAAAAAGATTTTTATGTCTCAACGTGTAACGCCCCAAAACTCGAATAAGAATGGGTAGTGTTTTTGAGAGCTTTGGAGCCACTGTGGTTTCACACCGCCTGTGACACGGGTGTGTCCAGAGCCGTGTCCTTTTCTGGAATTGGCTGAGTTTTATCGAGTGTTGAACACGGCCTGGGACACGGGCGTGTCTAGGTTCGACATGGGCGTGTCCAGGGTGTACACGGGCGTGCCCAAAGCCGTGTTCTACTCTGCATTTGTCGGGCTGTATCGAGTGAGAAACATGCCCTGGGACACAAGCGTGTCCAAAGCCGTGTCCTGTTTAGGCGTGACGATTTCAGCGTCGATTGAGGCACACGGCCTGTGATACGGGCGTGTCCATGGTTGACACGGGCGTGTTCAGGGTTAACACGGGCGTGTAAGAGACCGTGTCCTGATTCGGAGATTGACAAATTCTTTTATGAATGTGAGACACAGCCTGTCACACGGGCGTATCACAAGCCATGTGCGGCCCCCGGTAGATGATTTTAAAGGTCAATCTAGGTCGTTCATTTCATTTTAGAGGGATCTGACGGCCTAGAATCCCTCCTGTCGGTATAAGGCCAGGAAATGAGGGTTTATGCCTCATTTCATTTGGCTATTTCTCTTTCTAAGAGGTAGAGAGAGGGGAGAGCAAAGGGGAAAGGAGAAGGAGGAGTTCCGGTCATTGTTGGAGCTTCAGAGCCACAAATCGCGAGCCGAGCCCAGATCTGTGGAGGCGAGTCTGTTGCGGTGGTTTTCATCCAGCTACTTTTCCATGGCGCCGAAGCGAACCTCTAGGGTAACGATTCTCTACTTAGACATGTGAAGTCCTATTCCTTTTGCATAGGAAACTCTCTCCCGCGAGTGGGTGGCAAGCGTGAGATATTCCTTCAGGTAGATATGGTTTATCCCCGTAATCTTGCATATAGAGTCCGGAATCAAAGTACGGGCATAGACATCATGTGTGAAGCCTATCCGGACATGTTGGTCTGGATCGGTGATGTTTTCATTATGCATGTATTGCCAAAGAAGACTCCGTGCCGTTTTGTTTTTCGGGCTTCTACGCGGTAGATTGCGGCAGGGAGACTTGGGGACTAACCCCAATGAGCACCTAGAAAACTAGGCAGAAACGTATTTATGCCAGGCACCGCGCAACGTTAGTAATACCGCCGGCGGTAGCTCTGTTATTGTGAGGCCTGTCCCTTTGAGACCTGGGGGCTAGTGTTGTGAGGCTATGTGCTCTGGGAGACCAGTTTGTTTGGTCTGCGAGCCAACCATGTGCATAACCGGGTTATGTACTGTTGTATGATCGATACTTCAGGATTCGGGGAAGCTTGTCCCATGTTGATGACTTAAATTGACATGGGGATGTGAGCAACGGGTGAGTGGAACTGTACCCGCTCTATGTGGTTCGGTTAAAGAGACCTAATGTACGTAGCACTTACCGATGGCATAGAGGGCGGGTCTTAGGCTTCGGCCGAAAAGACTAAAATGCTCATAATATTTGTCATCCTGGGGGCGGTGGTGAAGCCTCGGAATGGACCAGATTCACCGAGAATGTGCCCTGAGTGCACGGGGTGTGTGGCTGTGCATGCCTATGCCTATGGTGAAGTGTGCTTAAATTGTACTTTCACTATCATGTTTGAGTATACTAATGAAATGCATGGAAGGAGCACCGCCGCCCCGGTTAAGGGTGGGGTCGTTATAATTTGGTCAGTTTTAGCTGACCGTTGTCTTGTTTTGCCACCGTGCGGTGGATTGTTCTTATGCAGGAACATGTGAGCCTAGTGGCAAGTAGCGGGCTGAAGCCCTTTGTGTTGTGCTGGCCCTTGAGGGCCAAAGTGAAGTGTTTTATCTTTATACTGTCATGTATGGCCGTCCTGCGAGCCGAAGTATGTAAGAAACTTTTATTGATCAAACTAATGTCAGGTCATAAGGCCAAAGGTTTGGTGTATGTTATTTCATTCCTAATGTGGTTGTAGTGGACATTCATGTGTTTTGTTTGAGTTCTTATAACTATTCTAAATGTTTCTGATAGAATGCTCTGAGTTAGGATGTGTATTCATATGATGTTAATTTTGTATTCCTATGTAATTCCACTAACTGTCTGTAGAATATGGCGTGGGGCCCCGGTCAGACCTTCTATTATATTCCATGTGATGGATGTGAGTGTTAAAATTTGGTATCAGAGCAAGGCATCGGTCTTGCTTATTTAAATTCGTGGATGAATTCTTTTAAGGGGTGGTGAGCATATGTATGTGCTTCATCGTTATAACATGAAAAGAACTCATGAATGTCCACTTAGGAATGAAAATAGACATGTTTGAGGAACCTGCGTGTTCCTATAATTGCTTTTTGTAATTTTGTTTGGTCACTTAATAGTATGTTGTATGACTATAGGTGACTAGGAGCGGTGTGCGGCAGTCGCAACAACATTTCATGGAGAGTAGTGCACCTAACGACGTGCCTGCGACCCCTCCTTTTGCAAAAACCATTGGGATGGAGGTTGAAGTTGTGTTCGCTATGTTCAAAACCCAACATGAAGGGCATGTGCAGCCCCCGATCCCTGGGATGGCTGCAGTACTGATTGGCGCGCTGGAGCAAAGGGCGTGTGGTAGAACATCAGAGTAGCAGTTGAATATGCTTTTGACTCAGGGAACGCACTCAGTGGATGAGTATTTGCATGTGTTAGTCTTGATAAGGAGATACTTAGGGTCTGAGATGGAGAACGAACAGACCACAGTTTATAGATTTTACAACGGTCTCGTGATGATTTACGACTGCTGTTGGTAGGACCAAAGCTACTTGGATTCCAAGCATTGGTGGAGTCGGCTAGATCTTTGGAAGAAGATTTGGCAAAAGTCAACCAAACGTCAGAGTTCAGGGTACCAAACTCTGCAGGTTCAGCAAAGTCTGGACACCGCGGGAAGTGGAATAAGAGATTTAGAACATCTACTAGTCGAGCTCCGTATACTTGCTATACTTGTGGTAAGTTAGGACAGTTAGCCTGAGATTGTCGTGGTGATGCCCCAAAGACAAAGAAAGCTAAGTCGGGAGCCATTGCAGGATGACTTCCACTTACTTGTTATACATGTGGCAAGATAGGTCATATTACTAGAGATTGTTGGAGTGGTACTCCGGTGGCAAAGGGGGTATGTTCTGGAGCAACAGTTGGACAAGACCCAATTAGATGTTATACTTGTGATAAGTCGGGTCATATGGCTCAAGACTGTTGGAACGGCAAATCAGAGCGGAAGTCAAGGGAAACTTATGCTAAAAAGGGAAAGGCGGTAGAGTCAACCGTATCCCATCGAGCTCCAGCTCAACCGAGACCTATAACCTTGGCCAGCAGGAGGCCATCAAGCAAGGAGACATGGTGTCAGGTATGCGCTATAGGTTAGCATTTGTGTTTTTCCTACCTTACGTCTTATGCTTTGGTTATATGATTGCTATGTTTTACGGTTTGTTATGAGTTTGGACGTTCCGGCTCGAAAGCTGTTCAATACAGGGGTTTCACACTCCTTGCTATCTTAGATCTTCGTGTCTCATAACGGAGTACCTACTTCAGTGGTGAAAGGTAAGTTGGATGCGTTGTTACCGAACGGGTGTTCGATGTGCGCGAAAAGAGTTTGTTGCTTGAGAGTGCGAATAGGAAGTCAAGCCTTTGACGTGGAAGCGTCTATTCTACCTAGTGGAGTTTGACGTAATCTGTGGCATGGACTAACTCTTGGAGAGCGTGCTTATATTGTTTTACAAATCAAAGAAGTCGCGCTAGGACTGAACACCTAGTGCTAAACTAAGTTAAAAGTATGTTAGTATATGGTGCCAGGTGCCAAACCAATGTCGTGGTCTCCTTACCACTTACCACCGAGGGAAATGGAAGAGTTGAACACATAACTTCAGGAATTGACAGAGCAAGGGTTATGTGCGTCCAAGTTCGTCGCCTTGGAGCACGCCGGCTCTCTTTGTTAAGAATAAATACGGAAGCGTACGACTATGCATTGATTACCGGGAGTTGAATAAGCTAACGAAAAAGAATAGGTATCTGATCCCAAGGATTGTTGATCTGTTCGACCAGCTGGTGGGGTCGACTGTGTACACAAAGTTACATCTGAAATCCGGATACTATCAGCTGCGGAAAAGGGAAAGTGACATTCCCAAGATGGCTTTTAGCACACGTTATATGCATTATGAGTTCACTGTCATGCCGTTTGGGCTGACGAATGCGCCATCCGTGTTTATGGATTTGATGAATAGAACGTTCAGAGAATACTTGGACCAGTTCGTGATAGTCTTTATCAACGATATACTGGTATACTCGCAGTGTGAGGAGGATCATTTCAAGCACCTGCATATGGTATTGGAGACATTGAGGAGGAACCAACTGTATGTCAAGTTCTCCAAATGCGAATTTTGGTTGTCCTTGGTAGCATTCATTGGTCACGTGGTTAGTGGTGAATGTATTGTGGTACATCCGACAAAGATAGTTGCTATACGGGAGTGGCCTGTGTTGTCTACGGTGGCGGAAGTCCGGAGTTTTCTGGGGTTTGCCGACTATTACAGGCGCTTCGTGGAGAACTTCTCATGGATAGCATTGCCCCTCACTACTCTGACAAGGAAGGATCAGAAGTTCATTTGGTCGCCTGAATGTGCACGAGCTTTCGAAGAACTAAAGTGTCATTTGACCACGACACCTATGTTATGTTTGCCTTATGGTTCTGAAGGCTTTGAGGTTTACACTGACGCCTCTGGGAGTGGGTTAGGTTGTCTTCTGCTTCAGCACTGGTCGGTGATAGCCTATGGATCACGTCAGTTAAAAGTGCATGAGAGGAACTAACCGATCCATGACTTGGAGTTGGCAGCCGTGGTATTCGCTCTCAAGCTTTGGAGGCACTACCTGTACAGAGTGAAGGTCGACATTTATTCAGATCACAAGAGTCTGAAATATCTGATTGATCAGAAGGACCTTAACATGCGCCAGCGTATGTGGATGGAGTTCCTGGGGGACTACACCTACAAGATTCATTATATTGTCGGGAAAGGGAATGTTGTGGCAGATGCTCTGAGTCGTAGAACTCCTGCACAGGCCAACTGGTTGCAGATGCATGACGAGCCGCTCATTCATGATTTGGAAGCTTTGGAGATCTCGTGTGTTGACAAGGGATCTAGTACTAATGTATGTTTGAGTTGGACAGAGGTTCAATAGGATCTCGCGGACAGGATTCGACAGGCCTTGGAGTTGGACGTAAGCTTGAAACATCACTTGGAAGAGTCCGTAGATGGGTCTAATGACTAGTTTTATGTTGACGACGGCCTTGTATGGAAAGGTGGTCGGTTGTGCGTCCCTAGTGTTGGCAAATTATGAGAAGAATTGATGTATGAGGCGTATTTTACCAAGTACTCAATTCACCCTGGGAGCACAAAGATGTTCAAAGATATGAAGAGGTTGTTCTGGTGGCAAGGCATGAAGAAAGACATACCGCTATACGTGGCGAAGTGTCAGACTTGTGCCTTGATGTAAGTCGTATGTCAGAAGCCAGGGAGATTTCTAAAGTCCTTACTTATGCCGGAGTGAAATTTTGATGACATATCTATGGATTTCGTGCACGGTTTGCCGAGATCGCACAAGGCTGAATGGGATAATAGAAGACATGATTTGTCTGTGTGCATTGGATTTTGGTAAAAGGTGGGAGGACCATCTTTACATGATTGAGTTTGCATACAATAACAGCTACCAAACCAGTATTCAGATGGTGTCTTTTGAGGCTCTATACGGAAGGAGGTGTCATACACCCTTGGCTTGGGTAGAAACAGGAGAATCGAAGCTTTATAAGCGAATAGAGGTTGAAGATACTACGATGATGATTCGGTTGATTTGGGAACGGCTACTGATTACTCAAGATAGATAGGCCAAATACTACAACGCCGAGCATCAGAATGTGGAGTTTGTGGTGGGAGACTGGTATAACTCAAGATAAAGTCGTTTAAAGGAGTATCAAGGATTCGACGCTTAAAGAAGCTAAGTTCGAGGTATGTTGGGCATTTTAAGATCTTGGAGCGAGTTGGTGAAGCCGCCTATCGGTTGGCTCTTTTGGTAGAACTGAGTGGATTGCATGATGTATTTCACATTTCGGTCCTACGCAAAGCCATGAAAGAAGCAGCGCAGGTGGTTGTTGCGGATCAAGTATTAGTCGATAGTGGGCTAACAACGAAAGTTAGACCCATTTGGGTCGAGGATATGGAGTTCAAACAATTGCGGAACAAAACTATCAGGATGGTTAAGGTCCGATGAGATAATTGTGGTCGTGAGGAGCTTTCGTGGGAGCAAGAGCAGACCATGCTTGAGGAGTATCCCGAGCTTTTCTACTCAGGTACCATTTAACTTTGTGTACTTTTCCATTATGTAATTTCGGGACGAAATTCTTTTAAGGGAGGGAGAATTGTAATGCCCCAAAACTCGAATATGAATGGGTAGTGTTTTTGAGAGCTTTGGAGCCATTATGGTTTCACACGGCCTATAACACGGGTGTGTCCAGAGCCATGTCCTTTTCTGGAATTGGCTGAGTTTTTTCGAGTGTTGAACATGGCCTGGGACACGGGCATGTCCAGGTCGGACACGGGCGTGTCCAGGGTGGACACGGGTGTGTCCAAAGTCATGTCCTGCTCTGTGTTTGTCGGGCTGTGTCGAGTGAGCAACACGCCCTAGGACACGGGCGTGTCCAAAGTTGTGTCCTGTTCAGGCGTAACAGTTTCAGCGTCGATTGAGGCACATGGCCTGTGACATGGGTGTGTCCATAGTTGACACGGGCGTGTCCAGGGTTAACACGGGCGTGTCAAAGATCGTGTCCTGATTCGGAGATCGACGGATTCTTGTACGAATGTGAGACACATCATGTGACACGGGCGTGTGACAAGCCATGTGCAGCCCTAGGTAGATGATTTTAAAGGTCAATCTAGGTCGTTTGTTTCATTTTAGAGGGATCCAACGGCCCAGAATCCCTCCTGTTGGTATAAGGCCGGGAAATGAGGGATTATGCCTCATTTTTTGGCCATTTCTCTTTCTAAGAGGTAAAGAGAGGGGAGAGAAAAGGGAGAAGGAGAAGGAGGAGTTCCGGCCATTATTGGAGCTTCAGATCCCCAAATCGCGAGCCAAGCCCAAATCGACAGAGGCGAGTCCATTGTGGTGGTTTTCATCCAACTAGTTTTCCATGGCGCCGAAGCGAACTTAGAGAGTCACGATTCTCTACTTGGACATGTGAAGTCCTCTTCCTTTTGCATGAGAAACTCTCTCCAGCGAGTGGGCGGCGAGCGTGAGATATTCCTTCGGGTAGATATGGTTTATCCCCGTAATCTTGCATATAGAGTCCAAAATTGAAGTACGGACATAGGCATGGTGTGTGAAGCGTATCCGGACATGTTGGCCTGGATCAGTGATGTTTTCATTATGCATGTGTTGCCGGAGAAGACTCCGTGCCGTTTTGTTTTTCGGGTTTCTATGTGGTAGATTGCGGCAAGGAGCCTTGGGGACTAACCCCAAGGAGCACCCGAAAAACTAGGCAGAAATGTACTTCTGCCAGGCACCGCACGACATTAGTAATACCGCCGACGATAGCTCTGTTATTGTGAGGCTGTCTCTTTGAGACTTGGGGGCCAGTGTTGTGAGGCTGTGTGCTCTGGGAGCCCAGTTTGTTTGGTATGCGAGCCAACCTTATGCATAACCAGGTTATGTACTGTTGTATGATCGATACTTCGGCATTCGGGCAAGCTTGGCATGCGTCGATGACTTAAATTGGAATGGTGATGTAAGCAACGGGTGAGTGGAACCGTACACGCTCTATGCAGTTCGGTTAAAGAGACCTAATGTACGTGGCACTTACCGTTGGCATATAGGGCGGGTCTTAGGATTCGGTCGGAAACACTAAAATGCTCACGATATTTGTTGTCCTGTGGGTGGTGGTGAAGCCTCAGAATGGACCGGATTCACCGAGAATGTGCCCTGAGGGCATGGGGTGTGTGGTCATGCGTGCCTACGCCTGTGGTGAAGTGTGCTTAAATTGTACTTTCACTATCATGTTTGAGTATACTAATGAAATGCATGGAAGGAGCACCGCCGCCCCGGTTAAGGGGCGGGGTCGTTATAATTTTGTCAGCTTTAGATGACTGTTGCCTCGTTTTGTCACTGTGCGGTGGATTGTTCTTATGCAGGAACAGGTGAGCCTAGTGGCAAGTAGCAGGCTAAAGCCCTTGGTGTTGTGCTGGCCCTTAAAGGCCAAAGCGAAGTATTTTATCTTTATACTGTCATGTATGGTCGGCCTGCAAGCCGAAGTATGCAAGACACTTTTATTGATCAAACTAATGTAAGGTCATAAGGCCAAAGTTTTGGTGTATGTTATTTCATTCCTAATGTGGCTGTAGTGGACATTCATGTGTTTTGTTTGGGTTCTTATAACTGTTCTAAAAGCTTTTGCTAGAATGCTCTGTGTTAGGATGCGTATTCCTATGCTGTTAATTTGGTATTCCTATATAATTTCACTAACTGTCTGTGGAATATGGCGTGGGGCCGGCCGGACCTTCTGTTATATTGCATGTGACGGATGAGGGAGTTACACAACGCTCTTCGATGTCGAGGGCAAAGAGCGATTAGCCACTCATCGGGATGAGGACGGCTTATGAGTTTGGTGAGGCGTGAGTTCTAAAACTAAGCGCTGAAGCATTATAAAAAACATAAAATAATCTAACATTAGCAAGAGAAAAGCTTTACAAAAAAAAACGCACACACTCGTCCAAAGCCATAAATAAAAGAAAAAGCTAAGTTACAAAAAGGGAAATTACATAATTGAAATAACAAGTTCTACTCAAACGAGAAGGCGGGAAATTGCAAGTCATACTCAAACAAGTAGGCGAGAAATTAAAGCTGAAAAATGCAAGTCCTACTCAAATGAGTAGGCGGGAAATGAAAGCTGTAAAATTGCAAGTCCTACTCAAACGAGTAGGCGGGAAATAACAAGTCCTGCTCAAATGAGTAGGCGGGAAATGAAAGTTGTAAAATTGCAAGTCCTACTCAAACGAGTAGGCAAAAAATGACAAGTGCTACTCAAACGAGTAGGCGGGAAATGAAAACAGTAAAAGCTAACTCATAAATGCACACACTCTACTTGAAGGAAAACAATGAAAACCTAACTCATACACTCACACACACAAGCAAAAAGGAGAAAAACAAATTGATCAAAAAATTAAAATAATTATATTTTTACCGTTAGAATTTGTTGAAAATGCATAAAAAGTAGAAATAAAAATTAAAGGTGCAAAAAGATTTTCAAATAAATGCAAAAATCAAGTGTTTGAAAAATTAAAATAACAACTAATCCATTCTTATAACGTTATAAAAATGATTAAAAGGTGGAAGAAAGTTTAAAAGAACCAAAAGTTTTACAAGCTAAAAAAAACTAAGTAAAAAAGGGATACAAACCACTATAAAATCATTTTTATAAATCCATAAGAATGAATGAAAAGTACAAAAATCCTAAATATAAACAAATCTAAGGGACATGATAAGAAAAGCCATAATAACAACTAGTGAGTTTGAAGAAATCTAAAACTAAGCTAAGCAAGTTGATGATTTGAAAACGTAAAAACGACAAATCAAACTCATACACACACAAACTCATATTAAAAAGAAAAATGAAGATACATAAGATCGCTGAAAGAGAGACACTCAGAGACATTCCAGTACAATATAAGGATGAAAAGACTAACATATTTTATTAAGTAAAAAAATCGGATTACAAAAGCTAAAACAAACACAAAGAGGAGGCGGAAAAATTATCCTTACATAGCACAAAAGGTCTCCTAGCAACAGTCCAACAATGAAATGAATCAAAAAATTTGAACCCTTGGACCTTACAAGAACTTCTATTTATAGGTAAAAAAAATCGGATTACACTTCCTGGTCACTGGCATGTGGGGGGGGGGGGGGGCGTGTCGGTACTGGAGTTGACGTGAAGCCGAAAATTTATTGGCGGTAAACTTCGGTGCTTCTTCTGGAAGTTCCACGTAGAGGTCACGGGCGTGACTGCCGGTCATGGGCGTGTAGCATGGGCATGATTGGCAAAGCGTCGAATCCTTACCTCGCTGGCGGCGTCTTGTCTGGAAAATTTAAGGCAGTCACGGGCGTGCGACGAATGACACGGGCATGTCTGGAAGGTGTAACTGCCGAAGGTGTCGAGTCTTTGCCTCATTGGCGACGTCTTGTTTGGAACAGATGACACAGGCATGACTGGACACCTGGCTGGAATTTGATGTCGGCATCAACTGTTTGGATTGGGTTGAAAACTACAGGACAGACACGGGCGTTTTAATCTGGACACGGGCGTATACACTCTTTCTTTTCACGAATTCTCGACAGGTAGCAGTTTTCCAAATGCGTAAAAGTGACACGCCCAGGTCACGGGCGTGACCAAATCGACACGGGTGTGTACTTTGAAAATTTCGACTTTTTTTTGAAATTTCTGAAAAATAAAAATAAAGCTATGTTAGAAGGGAATATATAAAAAAGAACATTTTATTGAAGAAAATAACTATAAACAACGAAAATCAACTAAAACTAACTAAATAAAGTACATAAAAATACGAATATTTACAACTCATCACCCATGCTCGCTCGCATGTCGGCCAACTCCTTATGATTCAGCTGTAGGAGATGATCGGTCATCAGTAGTTGCAGATCCAGCTCGTTGATCATGTGAAAGTGCGCCTCATAGGCCGACAGCTGGTCCTGCAGATCCTCCATCTTTATCATCCTCACCTCCAGTGCCGAGATTTGGCGATGAGGCTCACAGATGGAGAGTTGATCGAACTTGGACTCCAGCTCGATGTAGGCGAGGGCGACAGCGTGACGATATTTGTGAGCAGAGAGCCCGAGGGCGTCGATGAAGGCCGCTCCAAGGGTTGTATGGAGACCTGTCAAGACTAGAGGAACTCGCCAAATCAGTTAGAAGCCGATATAAGCAATTAGACCAGTTCAACAGTATTCGAGCTACCTTGCCGAGGAGATCGAGATCATCGAGGGGACGGGCTACGACAAGATGATTTTCGCTGGCCTGACGACGAGCTTCCCAGGCACTTGGCGGCCTACCCCTGTCCGTGACCTCCAATGTCGTGATCTCCAATCCTCAGCGAGAAGAAGCTCGACCACCTTTTTTCTGGATCTCGCGTCAAGCTCTTCAGCGGGATCCGACGAATCATGACTTCAGGGCAGATTTTGGTGTAAGCTTCGTTGATCGGCGGTAGAGGAGGCGGTGAAGGTAAAGGAGTGCTCGCCCTCGGTTGATATGTGCCTGAGGATAGACAAAAGTCTCATCATGATCTCATCGGTTGAAATTCATGTCTAATCATGAATGAGTTTGCGTATAAAATGATGTAGTGTCATCATAAAGACCACAATATTTTGATATTTTTAAAGCTATACGGTGACATATCGCGAAGGATTTGTCATTTCTTCTTCCACACGTGAAACGTACGTTCTATAACATTACGCAATGATGAGTGTGCCTGATTGAACATTTCCTTTAGTCCTTCTATCAGACGCTCACCACGCGCAAAGACTGTCAAGTGATACCTTGTTTCTGCAAACGATTTAATATACCCTTCTTGCAAGGGATATCCAACATCAATCAAGTAGTATTTTCCTGCATGTTATAAATAATTTTAATAACATATTGTTGGAGAACCGCGCGACGCACTTCGTAGACAAGGCATACTCAACCGTCTTAGCCCGTGAGCGGTCGAGCATGTCAATAGTCAAAGATAAACTAGATATTGGGACAAACACTTGATGTCGTGGAAAACCCGTAATCGAGATGAAAAATTACGTGATCGGTACGGTGCTGACCAAACTTCCACTATATGAGCATTTCTTACAAAGCTTTTGGGAGAAAAGCGAGGGTGACAGTCTGCACCTCGTTACAGTTTATGAAAGGGGAGGAGAGTGAGCGACGAGTGTCATCGACCATCATGCTACTTTCGCGATATTTCAGTTCTTGTTACCAGGAGATGTGGGTGCTTCGTTCCTTCGGTGTTATCTTGATGTGGCGGCTGAGGCGACTTCATGAGTCTCCCCTTGACTTGCGTTCTCGCGAACCTCGTCTTATCTTTGCGGTCTTCGCCTTGCTTTGTGGTGGCGGTCTTGAACGTAGATCCTGTAGAGATAAGGGGGGGGGGAGATAAAAGAGTGAAACAGAGTGAACCGAAAAAGATCCTTTTTAAGTAGAACTAGGCCTATTTATAAATTTTAACGAGGGCAGTCCGGTAATTTTGCCTAATAACTACCAGACCGGCCAAAAGAATCTCTCGGAAATGATCACATGGATCGTCACTTTTGGTAAGTGACAAGTTTGTCCCCGGACAAGGGAAGGCCCGCCCGCGAAGAATAGCAGCCCGATGACGCCGTCGCGAGAGGCCAGCTGCCGCCCCTCCACATGGATGGCGGCTGGAAAGAGATGTCGGCCGCGGATAGGCCTCACGGAGGCGGGCGACCTCCGGCGGGCCTCACAGGGGTAGGCCGCAGTGAGGCCCCCCGGATCCGGGTGGCCTTAGACGGCCCTAGCGATGGCCGACGGCGGGGAAACTGCACAAGATCGGGAGGCCTTGGTCGGCCCCTGGCGAGGCCGCCCGGGATTGGGCGGCGTTGGCCAAACCTTTGTGGAGCCGGCTGCGGCGAGGCCTCCCGAGATCGGGTAGCCTTCGTCGGTCCTTGGCGGGGCCGGCCGCAACGAGGGCGCCCGAATCTGGGTCGCCTTGGCCGCCCCTTTGCAGGGCTGGCCTCGACGAGGCTGCCTAGATCCAGACGGCCTTGGCCGGCCCTTGTGAGGGTCAACCTCAATGAGGCCACCCGAGAATGGGCGGCCTTCTCCGGCCTTCGCGAAGGCCGACTGCGGCGGGACCGCCTGTATCCGTGCGGTTAGAGAGAGGCGGACGGCCTGGGTCAGTGCCAGCCAGCACCACGATGTGACAGAGGTTGGGTCGCACACGCGATCCGGCATGCTGTAGTTATTAAGTATATCGACCACGCATGTCACGACATATCTCAACAAAAGCTAGAATGCGCTTTGGGGCGAATCATGATGCTACAGGCATGGGCGGAAAGAAAATCCTTGTCTATACGGCATGAGCAAAGAAGCTGATAATAGGTTTTAAAATAATTATTTTGAAGGAAAATAGTTATTTTTATGCGAACGCTTTAAAATATAATAGCGTGAAAAAATGTACATGTATTTTATAAAAACTCATAATACAAATTCAGATACAAATTTTATGTAATGATAAACTCGGATGAATGAACATGCAAATAATATTAAGTTATAGTACATATATTATCTAGCGTAGCAGTTATTCATGATATACTCATAATTATTATATAAAAGAAATGTCTGACGGTAAAGGAAAAGAAACGAAACACAAAACCAGAAGCTCGATGTAGTCTTGCTCAGAGAGCAGGCGGCGCAGGCACAAACGCTAAGGAAAATCCAAAACAAGAAAAAAGCTTCAGAACATTAAAAAAACTCGGAACAAAGTAAAATAAAGTAAGTGCAGAGAAAATAAAAATGCATGAGTACCAATTTTTATGAAGCAAAGATAATCAAGACAAGCTAGTAAATCAATCAAGCAGAAACAAGTTAATTTATTAGACTACTCCGAAGTATAACATATAATGGCTTAAGCAATATCATAAATTGTAATCAATGAATAGTGTAGGTGTTATTAGTAGGTACATATGGTTCACACTCAAGTTCAAGTGTCAGTCTTATTAGAAAAATTCCTTCATGTCATGACCATGCAAGTAAGGAGATGCATTAATTAAACACTACATTTCAATGATTGTTTATGATATTATTGAGTTAAATGATCCATATTTTAGTGATTCTAACAGGAACAAATTCAAGTAAATGGAAAGATCAGGTGAAAAATAGACTTTACTCATGTCTTACAACCAGACAAACATAAGAAAAGATTCGATAACATCAAAAAACTAGGGAGTGAATTTGAACTTTGCGGGTTCGAGGGATTAAGTTATCATTAACAAGAAGGTTTTTTCAAGTAAATCGCACGGGTAAGTTGATATGTATCGATCCTGGGATATCAAATATTCATCTAGATTAAACCATTTTCAGACACAAATATTTTTTTCAAGTAAAATGTGTATATAATACGAGCATGACATAAACCACCAATCATTTAATTTCTAGCAAAAAATCTTAACAGTTATCATTCAAAATAATTAATATTCATGTTCAAAAACCTACCAGTACTCAAATTAATCAAAAATCTACTATTTTTCGAATTATTCATCAAATGAGACCAAATTCATCAAAGTGAGATTTCAATTAAATCACCTCCTTATGATAACTCATATCATTTCAAATAAATTAAACCTCAAACTATTAGCTTGTCAAATTAGGCATTCAAGTTCTAAATTTATTTGTAGAATCATATATTCAAAAGTGAAGTCTTAAAATCATAAGAACAGACATTCATTTAAGTTCAATGATTGCAATAGAGAGAGAGAGAGATTTCTACTTGCCTTAATGTTGAAGCTGAATCTGACGGACGCGGCTGAGCGGCGCAAGCAAGATTTTGAAACCCTAACTGAACCTTTTTAAGAACAAGCAAGAATGATATTGATGTAGGGGAAATACATATACTAGCACAATTAATTAATTACAAAACCTAAAACACAAGAGAGTTGAGCAATTTACCTCCCTCAAAAGTGAGAAGAGAAGAGATTACTACGCGGAAACGGAAACTTAGTGGCGCTTAGGCTTGGGAAAACCATAATTCGGAGATGACTTGAGCAATCATGTTGATAACTCAGAGGAGCGGCACCGGAAATCACAAACAATTAGGAATTCAATGAATATAAGGGTGCGTACAACATAGATCACAGAAATTATGCAAATTGGGAGATAATTAAACTTCAAGAAAATTAGGGATAATTTGATATAGGTGATGGAGGAGAAATCTTACCCAAAGCATGCCAAATCCAAGCCTAATGAGGAGAGGGGAGGAAACCCTAGGTGCCCATCTTGCAAAACACCAACCAACACTGAGAGAGAAGAGGGTTGTCAGCCCTAGGAGAGGAAGAAATTAAGTTGTTGGAGGAAGAGGAGGTAGTTGTCAGCCTCAAGAAGAGGGTAGAAGGAAAACACAACTGATGTCGGAACCTCCAGAGGAGAAAGATGGCTGATGCCGGTCCCCTAGGAGGAAGAAGAACTGTTGGCCTATAGGAAGGAGGTTGTCGACCCTGATAGGAGGAGCGGGAGGCAGAAAGGAAGCAAGAGGAGGCGTTGGACCTAAAGAAGGTGGTTACCGAACACAGGAAGAAGAAATGGGAGCGGCTGGGCGTGCAGGAGGCGGAATCGGGAATGCGGATGTGCGGCTTGCGGGATGCAGGAATCGCATTGAAATAATCGAGCGTGGGGGTGGCTGGCTCGGGTTTTAGGTTTAAGAGGATAAAATCATTGGTAATTACAAAATTGCCATTGTACTTAAAAATTAAACCCAAAAAAATCCTCTTTTTTAATTACGGGTTGTTACATTCTCCTTTACTTTGAAAGTTTTGTCAAGTTTTGTCCCGAAACTTTCTAAGAATTCTCCGAACTGGGTCTTTTATAACAAACATTTAGACATTATTCATTCTAACAAGGTTTGTAATCCAAGACAAAGAAGCTAACTATCAATATACTGAAATAGAAAGAAGAACAAGCGTGGAAACTTATCAAGATCAAAAGAAAAGTGTTGGATAATTGCAACGCAAATTAGATTCAAGTTCTCAAGCGTACTCATCAGACTTGTCATGCGTCCAAAACACTCTTACCATAGGAAAGGGTCTTCTGTTGAAGCTTGCACACTAGATACTCCACGATCTTATAGAATTTGACTGGATACAAGAGATTGGCTTCAGGGATCATACAAATTTCTTCAATCAGCTCAAAATTGAGAGATAATATTCAAGATTTCGAGAGCAAAAAGATCTTTGCATGAAGCAAATATAGAATACCAAGGAGGAAAAAAAACTGAATGACGATTGAGTGTCGACAAAAGTAAGGCAACCTGGGGACGGAAAAGCACAAAACAACATTGAAGTAATTCAGCAGAGCAATTAACAAGAAGACTCTAATTTCTCTCTGACACTTAAGAGCTGATTAGATGGGGAAAATAAGGGGACCGCATAAAGATTGATAGATAAGCTAAACAGAATAGACTGGTTATGAATATCGGGCATTTGAAACTAGAGATTCTAAGACATTCTATACTATAGGCTACATAAATCATGTAATAATTATAACATTTTCATTGTACAACTCTAGATAAAGATCATGCAAATGCAAGTATAAGATCATGTGTGATGTCAAACAAATAGTAAAATTCATGTGTGTACAATCATTAATTTTGTTTTTAGCTTGACATTTATGTAATGATTTATGATATGAATGCAAATGAATGGATACACATATCATGCTAAGCGTCCATTTCACTTAACATGTCATACATATTATGATCTAATGTCATCGCACTTGAAAATATTAAACTATCTATATCCATTTAATATTCACAAGCGATGTATATCCTTGTGAAAATTCATATGCAAAAAATGTTAAGTTTGTCCATAACCTCTTAACATTCAGGTGCATACTACTCATGCTTATGTGTATGTAGTGTGTGTGTGTGTGTGTGTGTGTGTGTGTGTGTGTGTGTTTCAGTCTCGAACAACAGATAATGACAAGGTGTGTGAAGAAATGATGCACGTAAATATATATTTATATAATATAATTCAAAACAGGTGATAATTATAAAATATTTTATCTTTAAAAACTAACCTTCCTCTGCTATCAACTGTCACGAGTCGTCTCAACAAAAGTCAGAGTGCCATTTGGGGCAAGTCGTGATGCCACTGGCATGGGCGAAAAGAAAATCCATTCCTATAAGGCAAGAGCAGAGAAGTTGATAATAGGTTTTGAAATAATTAATTTGAAGGAAAATCCTTGTTTAATACGTAAGCTTTAAAATATAATAGTGTGAAAAAATGCACGTGTATTTTATTAAAACTAATGATGCAAATTCAGATACAAATTTTATGTAATGACAGACTCAAATGAATGAACATTTAAATAATATTAAGTTCTAGTACATATATTATCTAGCCCAGCAATTGTTCATGATTTACTGATCATAATTATTACATAAAAGAAATGTCTGATAGTAAGTGAAAAGAAACGAAACACAAAACCGGAAGCTTGATTCAAATCGGGCTCAGAGAGCAGGCGGCGCGGGCACGAATGCTAAGACAAATCCAAAACAAGAAGGAAAAATCTCAAAACATTGAAATAACCTGGGCAAAGTAAAATAAAGTAAGAGCAGAGAAAATAAAAATGCATGAGTACCAGTTTTTATGAAGCAAAGCTAATCAAGACAAGCCGGTAAATCTGTCAAGCAGAAACAAGTTAATTTATTAGACTACTCCAGAGTATAACATGTAATGGTTCAAGCAATATCATAAGCTATAATCAATGAAGAGTGCAGGTGTTTTTAGTGGGTATGCATGATTCACACTAAAGTTCAAGTGCAAATCTTATGAGAAAAATTTTTGCTTGTTGTGACCATGCAAGCAAGGAGATGCACCAATTAAACACTATCTTTCAATGATTGCTTAAGATATTATTGAGTTAAATGATCCATATTTTATTGATTCTAACAGGAACAAATTCACTAAAATTTAAATATCAGGTAAAGAACAGATTTTACTTAAGTCTTGCAACCAGACAGGCATAAGAAAAGATTCGATGACATCGAAAACTTGGGAAGGAGTTTGAACTTTGCTGGTTCGAGAGATTAAGTTATCATTAACAAGAAGGTTTTTTTAAGTAAATCGCAGGGGAAAGTTGATATGCATCGATCATGAGATAACAAATACTTATCTGAATTAAACCATTTTCAGACAAATATTTTCCAAGTAAAAAATGTGTACGATACAAGCATGACATAAACCATCAATCATTTAATCGCTAGCAAGAAATCTTAACATTTATCATTCAAAATAATTAATGCTCATACTCAAAAACCTATCAGTCCTCAAATTAATCAAAAATCTATTATTTTTCGAATCATTCATCAAATGAGACAAAATTCATAAAAGTGAGAATTCAATTAAATCATCTCCTCACAATAACTTATGTCATTTCAAATAAATTAAACCTCAAACTATTAGTTTGTCAAAGTAAGTATTCAAGTTTTAAATTTATTTGTCAAATCATATATTTAAAAGTGAAGTCGCACGACAACATTTTTGATTTTTAGCAACACTTGTAAATAGTTGCATAAAAATGTTAAGTGTTGCCAAAACAGTGAAATTGTTATCATAGAAGGTGTTGTCTATACGCGTGTTGCCAAAAATCTAAAGCGACAATTTTCATATTTTTAGGCAACACTACAAAAATTGTTGTCTAAACTCTTATTATAGGTAACAGTTCTTTGGTGGATCTAGTACATTTAAAAACTATTGCCAAAAGCAACACTTTAATTATTGCTAAAAAAAACTGAGACATTTAAAAAAAAACCCGCCAATGCCGCGGCATTTTATGGGTGTGGACGGCAGCACCTATGAAATTATGACAACTTTTCAAGGTCAGGCATAATATAAATTAGCCCAGACAAAACACAAATGTCGACACACAAACATATATCTTGCAACCACTCATACCAACACACATGAAAAAGATTTTTATTTTGCCAAAATCTGCCAAAAATAAGTAATTGTTTAGAAAATTTTGAGAAATGTATGATAAGCACGATTACGTTCATATTATATGTAGAATGATGTGATTTGTTTCATACTATGAGAGCAGCCACAAAACTATAGATGCGAGAAAAGGATGATAAGCTCAACTCCTTGTTTCCTTGTCGCCGCAGAACTCCAGATGTGCTCTATTTCATGTTGTGAGAGCTACAGTTAACATGTTGCTTACTGGATTAGAACATATCAGGTAGGATTTTTTGCTTTTTTAGCAAGATGTATGCCGTGAAATACTCTCTGTATTTGCATAAACTGATTGTTATATAAAAGAGTAAAATTTTGTATAGGAAATGCACCGATTCACTCACAGGAGACAAATTAAGTAAGATAGTTATAGGGTGCCTAATACCATTTGAGAAAGCTATGGATGCATCTATAAACATATCACATTAATTTTATCAAGAACTAAAACATGAGGGGAAGAGGAGCTGTGGGGATTATATCATTTGGTACAAACATGTACCTGGACATACAAAACACAGAAAAAGCATTAAAGAAGTGTTAGGTGATGAAGAGGAATATACCCGTGAGCACAGATAACATGCACAAATATGAAAAAAAAAATACATCAACACTCAAGCCTTTTATCCCATTATAGCGGGGTAAAAAATATGCATGATATAATATAAAAAGCAATGCAATTTGAACTTTCAAATGATACCATTCTGATTATAAGTAGCTAGGTGGATAAAGAAGTTCATTCAACACGTAAAAACAAACTGGAGATATAGAGGTTGTATCTGGACGTGGCAATTTGTATAATCAACACAAACTTAAAAGATGATCCCATAAAATTGCAAAAAACTCGTTTGCAAAATTGTGGTAAATAGACATGTTGATGCGCGGAAACGGCACCGGGGGGACAGCTATCACCGAGGGGGTGTTTGGCCTCACTGGCTTGGTGAGGAGGAAGGAGAAAGTTGCGGAGGAAGGGAGAGGCTGGAGAGAAGAGGCGAGTCTTGATCAACAGAGAGGGTTGATCAAGAGAGGAAGAGGAGGGAGACCAGGAGCGGTCGAGCAGACAGTAATTGCAACGGTTGCGCTTGCAGGTTGGATGCCGAGGAGAGCTGAGCTGTGGGCAAGACTTGCTGAGCAGAGGAGCAAGGCTTGCTGAGCAGAGGAGAGGAGAGGGGGCCGCTAGCAGCGGCAACAACACACTTCGCCCGTCGCGGCCTAAATGTCACTTCTGCGACGGGCTTTCCTTTGATTAATAGCTAGAGATTACAAGCTTACAAGTACACCTTTACAACAAAATTATTAAAGGGGTACAAGGAGAAGCTGGCGGCTAAAAGAGAAGAAAGTGCCAGAAAATAGAGAGGAGGAGCTGCCAGAAACTAAGTAAAAGAGTCTGCCAGCTGCTGGAGGACTGGGAAACTGAGTCTGCAGAGTCTGTTGGCAAGCTGCTGAAGAGATATGGAGGACTGCGCGGACAGGAAATCTGAGTCCACAGGGCTTGCAGGAAGGGTGATGACGGACTGCGCGGACTAGAAAACGGAGTCCGCAGGGGCTGCTGACAAGACTTGTCTCCACCTCCAGGATACCTGAATGAGAGGCTTCAGGGGGTACTTATAGGCCCAGGGAAGTTCTTGAAGAAGCGGGGCCCAGTGACATCAGCATGACGACCTGCGCGGACTCCGCGGACTGGGAATTTGCGTCCGCCACCTTGATCGATGAAGACTGCAGGAGGACCTGGAGAGGACTGGAGGCCGCCCCCTTGCGGGCGACCTGGGCGGACTCCGGGAGGAGTCCTCCCGGCAGGCCGGAGGCCGCCCCCTAGCGGGCGGCCTGGGCGGGCTCCAGGGGGAGTCCGCCCGGCGGGCCAGGCCGCCCCCTTGCGGGCGACCTGGGTGTACTCCAGGGGGAGTCCGCCCGGCTGGGCGCCGGGGCCGCCCCCTAGCGGGCGGCCTGGGCGGACTCCAGGGGGAGTCCGCTCGGCGGGCCAGGCCGCCCCCTTGCGGGCGGCCTGGGCGGACTCCAGGGGGAGTCCGCCCGGCTGGGCGCCGGGGCCGCCCCCTAGCGGGCGGCCTGGGCGGACTCCAGGGGGAGTCCGCCTGGCGGGCCAGGACGTCCCCTTGCGGGCGGCCTGGGAGGACTCCAGGGGGAGTCCGCCCGGCGGGCGGGAAGAGGCCGCCCCGGGTGGGCGGCCTCGACGGACGGCGGCAGGAGGCCGCCGCCTCTCGGGCAGCAGGGAGGTCGCCCCTGGTGGGCGGCCTCGACGGACGGCGGCAGGAGACTGCCACCCCTTGGGCTGACTAGGAGGTCGCTCCCGGTGGTCCTGTTGGCGAACTCCTGCAAGGAAAACCACTGCACGATTAGCGGACCTAACCGCATGTCCCGCGAGGGTGAGCCATGGGAATAGTCCGCCGTCCCGCAGGGCACGCGGTTGCCAGGAAACCTAGGCGGACAGGGAAAACTATCCGCCTACGCGGGGACTTGTCGCGATCGAAAGGGAGAATCTAAGGGTCGCGACTGGCCAGCTGGCCACCTTGGGAAGGATTGCCGATTTCTGTGTTAACATAATCCCCGCACTTTTTCAAGTTCCGAAGGGAACTTCGAAGAAGTTGGAGACCCACGAAAATCGTGATCCACCCCAAAGGAAAGAGAGGGGGAGGCAAGGAGAGATAGAACCTGAAGTCTCTCCTTACAAGCTTGGTGTTTCCTGTCTATTTTCCTGCAAGAGGAAAATTAAGGGTAAGCACGTATTGGTGGTACATCGAGTGTGTACCTGAGTTTGATTTTTGCAAGACGAAGAAGGCGTGTCTTCTATTATGCTCTGCAAAATAATAGTGAGGGAAAACAGAAAGGTATAATAACTTGCAAGTACCTGGAAGGGGCTTGCAAATCTTTGGTGTTCTCTGCAAGAGAAGAGTTAAGGGTACGCATAGTGCATGGAAGTAACTTGCAAGTACCTGAATGGAGCTTGCAAGTGTCGCTGACCTCTGCAAGAGGAGAGTTAGAGGCTGATATTGTATATAAAGATAAGCTGCAAGTACCTGGATATGACTTGCAGTTGTCTGCTAACCACTGCAAAGTGAAGAGTGAGCAGCAGAGATAAAATAATGATTTAAACTGCAAGTACCTGGATGAGGTTTGCAGGTGTCTGTTGTTCTCTACAAAGAGAAAAGTTAGAAGCCGACAATATGCATATGAAAGGAGCTTGCAAGTACCTGTGAGCAGGCTTGCAAGGGTTTGCTAACCTCTGTGAGGAGAGAGGGATTAAAAGCAAACAAGACGCGAGGATGACCGTACCAGAATCATAGCAAAACTGTTGATATGATTCAATTAATGATTGACGCCATTAGACTTTGACAAGAATAATGAGCAGCTCTGTGAAACTCCATATGATAGAGCTTGAGCAGGCAAAATACATGAGATGAGCATAAGCGAAGTGATTGCTGAAAATCTTTTGAGATAACCCATGAAGGTTGATGAGATAGGGTCGATATGACCAGGTAGCAAGAGAAATGCTCGATGACCATTATTACGAAGTCCAGATAAATGAATCGAGCGCTAGCTGTTGACATGAGTGGATGGACATGATCAAAAGGAATGCCAGAATCCTTTTGGTAGGTTGGATTAACCTGTTCACCTGTGAAAGGAGGGAAGAGAGAAAAGGAGGTCTACACCCGGAATGATTAAAGTGGGTTGAATGCTGCCACAGGTGTTCCCCGTGGGCCTTATGCATCACTTGCCCGAAAAATCATCCCGAGTATAGTCCTACTCAAAACGTGCTGGCCGCGCATCCTCAAGGAGGGGGAAAAGGAAAAAGAAGTCCATATTCGGACTGACTAAAGAGGGTTGAATGCTGCCACAGGTGTTCCCCATGGGCCTTATGCATCACTGGCCTGAGAAAATCATTCCGAGTATGATCCTGCTCAAAGCGGGCTGGCCGCGCATCCTCGAGGAGGGAAAAAGAGAAAAGTAAGGGAAGGGTCCTGAGAAGGACCGCTAGAAGGAACGCTCTCTCGCCTTGGGTACAAGCATCACTGATCAACGAGACGGGTTGCGCCAAGAGGCCTATCTTATCTGTATATTGATCAGTGGAGTTGAGAACCCGAGAAGGCACGGATCGAGGATACCGGAGAGTGCTTCGGCCACCACAGTTGAAGGATGAGCAAAGAGACAAGGCTACGCTTGGTCGCCATTGCTTGTCCAGCGAAGATCATCCTAACCGTAATGTATCCTATAGGACGCACAGCAGAGCTAACACATGGGGCTCCCCATGCACACACTCTGTGTCAGATGCTGGCTAGGATCCTAAGTCTGAAGCCCATTCCCGCGATTGACCTGCTCCCACTGCACACATGGGTATACTCCCGCCATGTGTGGTCGTAGCGGTTGTGCGAGAACAAACTACAGAGGGAACGTTTCAGGCTCGGCGAAATCTCATTGGTGTAACGATCGCTAAGAGAGGGAGAAGGAGCAACACAAGAAGGGAACTGTGTCAGTACGGGATCCCTGAATAAAAGCTTTGCTGGAAAGCAAGTAAAGAACACTGAGAAGTGTTGTAATGAAAATGTTTGAAAGAGAGAGAGCAAGGGTTGAGATAACCCCTGAAGGTTGCAAGGAGTTCCGGAGAACTGTGAAGTCCATCGCTTTGGAGGACTGCGAGTCCTTGCTAGATTAGAATAGCCTTCCCAGCACACCCTCGTCGTCGGCATCGAAGCATTCGACTTCTTTGTTAACAACGAGGAGAGGAGGCTCTTCGACGTGGTTCACCCCTCTTGAGGAGCAAGGAGCGTCTGCAAGTTCTTTGCCCCTTGAAGTTGCTTGATCAGGGCGCTCCTCTTTGAGAAGCAGGTCATGCATCTTTCCCTGCCGAAGCATCCTTTGCACAAGCTGGCGGAATGCTCGGCAGTCTTCCGTTCGATGGTCTGATTCTTTGTGAAATTCGCAGTAGGGCTCTGAGTTTCTAGACCTCTGATCGGATGGCCGATAGGGCTTCTTGAAGCTTGCCCTATCTTTCATGACTTGGATCACTTCTTGCACGACGTCGTCGAGATCAGACTCACGCAAATCATCGTCCTGCTGCTGTTGAACAGCTGCTGCTTGCAAAGACGGAGCTAGCGGCAACAACGGATCTTGAGAATTGTCACGGCTCTGGAAGGAGTATCGCTGGCGATGAAGCCTTCTCTCCTTCCTTGAGTAAGTTGGGAAGTGATTGCGAGGAGACCTTGGAGGATGCTTGCGAGAGGGATCCTCCTCGGATAGAAGCTTGGAGACAAAGCCTGGATTGCTCTTTTCACCTCGTATGTATGAGTTGGCTAGAGCGATCAACTCTTGATAAGTCCTTGGAGCACGGACGTTGGCTTCAAATTTGAGAGGCCCTTCACGAAGATCGTGGATAAGTGCCACTCGGTACATTTCTTGATCAGTAACTTCGATGTCCAAAATCTCTCTTTGGAATCGATCCACAAACTGAGACCAAGTCTCATTTCCGCGCTGCTTGATCTCAAAGAGGGCTTCAGGACCGCCCTTTCTCTTAGTTGACGTAGAGAATCTGAGAAGAAACTCCCTTCGAAGATCAAGGAAGGAAGCGATGGAGTGAGGACGGAGGCCATAGAACCAGTCCCTCACTTGCCCATCAAAGGAGGTAACATGAAGCTTGCACTTGGTTGCATCTGAGAGAGTCTTGAGAGCAACGGCTGACTCAAAAGCTTGGAGGTGCTTTACTGGATCTGTCTCTCCAGTGTAGGTTGGTAGTCGAGGCTCTCTGAAGTTTGCTGGAGTTGGCTCATGGCGGACACTCTCCGCGAATGGTGAAGGTTCTTCTTGCTCTCCTACAGCATAAGGAAAGAAAGGAGCATAAGCTGCAACTGCAAAAGGAGCATGAGGATAACAAGGAAAAGTTGTTGCAGGAGGAGCGGGGGCAGGAGCTGAAGGGTAGGGATGACTTCCCTGAAAGTTGAGAACTCTAGCAGGACTTCCCCGGGCTGCTTCCCGGAAGAAGTTATGACGAGCAGCAAACTCTTCATCTTGAGTTCGCAAAGGAGCTGCAGGCCCTTGCGGAAAGGTTGGAGTGTACGGCAGATAGAACGGCGGGCAAGCTTGAGAATAAGCTTGTTGATGCTCTGCTGTTGGTGTTGGGTTGATTGGAGCAGCTGGAGTAGCTGCTGGATGAGCGTCCAATCGCTGCGTTATAGCAGCAAGAACTTTGTTGATCGCCTGGAACTGTTTAGCATTCTCACGGCGCGACTGCTCAAAGGCTTCCTAGAGAGGATCTTCACTGGGACTTGTAGCATGGTTCTCGGCTGATTGATGGTCTGACATGGTTTACTGTTGCTTTCACTGCCTGTTCAGATCTGAAGGTTTGCGCGTGAGCTGTTCGGATCCATGCTCACCGCACCAAATGTTGATGCGCGGAAACGGCACCGGGGGGACAGCTATCACCGAGGGGGTGTTTGGCCTCACCGGCCTGGTGAGGAGGAAAGAGAAAGTTGCGGAGGAAGGGAGAGGCTGGAGAGAAGAGGCGAGCCTTGATCAACAGAGAGGGTTGATCAAGAGAGGAAGAGGAGGGAGACCAGGAGCGGTCGAGCAGACAGTAATTGCAACGGATGCGCTTGCAGGTTGGATGCCGAGGAGAGCTGAGCTGTGGGCAAGACTTGCTGAGCAGAGGAGCAAGGCTTGCTGAGCAGAGGAGAGGAGAGGGGGCCGCTAGCAGCGGCAACAACACACTTCGCCCGTCGCGGCCTAAATGCCACTCCTGCGACGGGCTTTCCTTTGATTAATAGCTAGAGATTACAAGCTTACAAGTACACCTTTACAACAAAATCATTAAAGGGGTACAAGGAGGAGCTGGCGGCTAAAGGAGAAGAAAGTGCCAGAAAACAGAGAGGAGGAGCTGCCAGAGACTAAGTAAAAGAGTCTGGCAGCTGCTGGAGGACTGGGAAACTGAGTCTGCAGAGTCTGCTGGCAAGCTGCTGAAGAGCTGTGGAGGACTGCGCGGACAGGAAATCCGAGTCCGCAGGGCTTGCAGGAAGGGTGATGACGGACTGCGCGGACTGGAAAACGGAGTCCGCAGGGGCTGCTGGCAAGACTTGTCTCCACCTCCAGGATCCCTGAATGAGAGGCTTCAGGGGGTATTTATAGGCCCAGGGAAGTTCTTGAAGAAGCGGGGCCCAGTGACATCAGCATGACGACCTGCGCGGACTCCGCGGACTGGGAATTTGCGTCCGCCACCTTGACCGATGAAGACTGCAGGAGGACCTGGAGAGGACTGGAGGCCGCCCCCTTGCGGGCGACCTGGGCGGACTCCGGGAGGAGTCCGCCCGTCAGGCCGGAGGCCGCCCCCTAGCGGGCGGCCTGGGCGGACTCCAGGGGGAGTCCGCCCGGCGGGCCAGGCCGCCCCCTTGCGGGCGGCCTGGGTGTACTCCAGGGGGAGTCCGCCCGGCTGGGCGCCGGGGCCGCCCCCTAGCGGGCGGCCTGGGCGGACTCCAGGGGGAGTCCGCCCGGCGGGCCAGGACGCCCCCTTGCGGGCGGCCTTGGCGGACTCCAGGGGGAGTCCGCCCGGCTGGGCGCCGGGGCCGCCCCCTACCGGGCGGCCTGGGCGGACTCCAGGGGGAGTCCGCCCGGCGGGCCAGGCCGCCCCTTGCGGGCGGCCTGGGCGGACTTTAGGGGGAGTCCGCCCGGCTGGCGGGCAGAGGCCGCCCCGGGTGGGCGGCCTCGACGGACGGCGGCAGGAGGCCGCCGCCTCTCGGGCAGCAGGGAGGTCGCCCCTGGTGGGCGGCCTCGACGGACGGCGGCAGGAGACTGCCACCCCTTGGGCTGACTAGGAGGTCGCTCCCGATGGTGCTGTTGGAGAACTCCTGCAAGAAAAAGTACTGCACGATTAGCGGACCTAACTGCATGTCCCGCGAGGGTGAGCCATGGGAATAGCCCGCCGTCCCGCAGGGCACGCGGTTGCCAGGAAACCTAGGCGGACAGGGAAAACTATCCGCCTACGCGGGGACTTGTCGCGATCGAAAGGGAGAATCTAAGGGTCGCGACTGGCCAGCTGGCCACCTTGGGAAGGATCGCCAATTTCTGGGTTAACAAGACATGTAAAATTGAAGATCTTAATTAGCTAGTATATACCTTCAACCTTCAGCATTCTGTTTGCTTCCTGCAGTATTTGCTCCAAAATTGAAGATGATACATTTAAAGTAAAAAAATTTACACAACTGGCTGTCGCAAAATCATTGTTCAGCAACAATCAATCCATACCCAATTTTTTGCTGGTGGGGAAGACAAAATGCTTAATGAAGAAAAAAATGATATATTGCACCGAACTCCTGGCTAATGAAATCATCAAACTTTGCTCATAAAAATATTATGATTAATTGTGCTCGTTAGGGAACACCCAACCATAACCGCAGGATAAATCTAAGGAAAGAGTACTAATGAAATCGAGCGGTGTATAGATTCTATTGATGCTAGTTGGCCGCCAGATTTAGGGGAGGCAAAGGAGGAGCGAGGGATTGTGATTTGTGAAAATGCAATGAGCAATTGGAGTTTATTTCGGCCGTATATTAGGAACCACCAAAATCATGCGCGGAGTTAATCATGAAAGGAGTTTATTTTGGTTTAAAAAGTTGTCCACCCAACTGTCGAAAATAAAAGTGTGATAAGAGAAAGAAGAATAGCATATTGTCTTATATATAATAAAGATAAAAGATAAATATATATATATACATATTGAAAATTGTGAAGTGAAAGTGGAGGTTGATCGAATAGATCGCGCGGCCTGGGCGTACTGATGATGCGGTCTGGGTTAACTGATGGTGCGTCCTGTTATTGCGACCTGGTGATGGTGTTCTGTCAGTTCGGCCTGTGGTTCTGCAGTTGGCTGTTCCTTGAAGTAACGGGGCGGATAGTTGGTGTATCCGCGGGATTGTGGCGGACTCTGTTCGAGTTTGCGGAGTTCGTTGTGGCGGACTGCGCTTGGAGATCGCAAGATTGACATTGGCCCATGCCCTTGATCTCTGGTGGTGTGGTTGGTGATAACCGCGTTCATGGTGGCGGACTGTCTTTGGAGCTGGCGATCTGGCTTCTTGACCGCCGAGCTCGCGCCAGGTGTGTGTTGGGTTGCTGGACTTGGTCACATGTTGTGACAAGACCAGTATATTCGCAGAGTCCGCAGAGTCCGCTGGTTGACCGGGCGATCCGTGCATGTTGGTTGTGGACTCGTGTGGCGGGCTGGTGCGGTGTTAGCCAGCTGTGCGGGCTGGTGTTGTGTCCGCGTGTAGCGTGCGGACTGATGTAGTGTGCGGTTTGTCGTTGTGTCTATGTGCTATGCAGCGTGCGGACTGGTGCGGTGTCCGCCGGGTAGCGGACTAGCTTCCTGACTTGGTGCCTGGCGAATGGGCTGATGTCCGGCCTTGTCCTTGCGGACTCGGCGGACTGTGTTATGCTAGCTGTGAGCTGGGTGGTGATTTTATCCACTAGGGCGGTGGTCATACTCTTCAACCCGCCTATAAATAGGACCCCCCGTCACTTCAACGGTAACTGAATGAATAGTAAGTTGAGCGCGGATTAATTGATGCGGCCTCAGTTTTCTAGTCCGCGCGGATTGAGAAAGATTAACTGTTTGTTGTTTGCAGGTTGTGCGGCTAGCGCTGTAAAGCCAGAATTCTGGTTCTGATTGCGGTCAAGAACCAGCGGAGCGTGCGGTTACAATCGGCGGGTTGCAGCAGGTCGCACTTTGCGGCCAGCCAGTCTTCTCTCCAGCAATTGAAGTTCAAGTTCAATAACCTGTTCGCCGGTCTCGGCGGACTAGGCGGTCTGTTATTTTAGTTCGGCGGCGGCTTGTAGAGCAGTCGTCTCAGCAGAATAACGGGTAGTCCGCAGACTTCGCGGAATCCGTAGATCAGTGGTGCAGCAGTAGCGGCTTGGCGGTCTCAGCGGACTCGGCGGTTTCTGGGGCAGTCCAACCGGCTTGAAATTTTTTGTTTACTTGTATACTTTTCTATTGTACTTTGTGAAATCATGTCTCGCCATGTATACCTAGTCTTGTAAAGTTGATAGTTGATAATACAAGATCTGTGGTTGCTCTCTGTTGTTTCTGATTACTTAGCTCAGTTTATGGTTGGAGTGTTCTTGCGTCTGGTTCCCGCTTTCCGCTTGATCAAGTGGTCAGCTTGATAGCTCTGGAAGTTTTTGCTTGATACCAAAACTACCGGTTGATCAGCTTATGAAATTTCAACATGGTATCAGAGGGAACAGTGGCTTGAGCAGTGATCAACCTCAGTTGTGCTCGGCGCTTCTGGAAGCTAGTGATCAGTAGTTGGTGCAATGGAAGGAGCTTACGCAAGGGGTCTTGGCATTGAACTTCTTACAACGACTAACTTCAAGAAATGGACGTCGTGTATGAAGAGCTATCTTCTGGGCGAGGAGTTGTGGGAAGTCGTCGGTGGTGACGACAAGCAAGAAGTGACTACTACAACTGGTTCTGCTGAGCAGGTGAGAGTTTGGAGGAAGACTAATGCAAAGGCAGAGTTTGCTCTCAAATGAGATGTCTCACAGGAGCACTCTGATCACATCTTAGGATGTGAGTTTGCTGCTGAGATTTGAACAACCATTGATGGTTTGTTCAATAGAAAGAATATAGCAAGGCTACAGTTCTTAGAGAATGAGTTGGCTAAGGCAACTCAAGGAGATCTTTCCATCTCGAAGATCTTTCTCAAGGTGAAGAACTTGTGCGCTGAAATATCAGCATTGGATCCTGATGAGCCCATTTCTGAAGCTAAGTTGAAGAGGAACATAGTTCGCGGGTTGCGGAAGAAGTATGTGGCCTTTGTGACTTCCGTTCAAGGATGGGCGACTCAGTCATCTTTGCTGGAGCTGGAAAATCTGTTGGCATCACAGGAGAGTTTGGCTAGGCAGATGGCTGGGGTGACTATCTCTGAAGGAGGTAGTGAAGCTCTCTTCACTGATAAGAAGAAGAAGAAGAAGAGATGGAAGAAGAAGAAGAAGTCTGCTGCTGAGGATGGGCCTTCAACTTCCTATCAGAAAGAGAGGAGCATTGCTCCTAAGAAGAACTGGAAGGAGTTGAAGTGCTACAAGTGCAATCAGCCAGGACACTTCAAGCACGACTGCAAGGTCAAGCTGCAGCTTGGGCATGTTGCAGACAAGGAGGGAGCTGGTTCCAGGCTGAGGAAGTCGGGTAGGGAGGAGCCTTCTTGACAAACACGCGTGTTCGTGTTCTTTACACCGTCGACTACCAAGATGACTGGATAGTTGACTCGGGGTGTGGTCATCACCTCACTAGAGACGAGTCGAAGTTCTCATCGCTGCAAGTATTCTCAGGTAATGAAGCTATTATTACAGCTGATGATTCTGTTCATACTGTAGAAAAGGAGGGCGTTGTTTCTTTGGATAGTGCTCAGGGTCCACTTACGTTAAGGAGTGTGTATCACGTACCTGGCATGAAGAAGAACCTCTTCTCGGTGACCAACGCAGTTTACGCGGTCTATCATGTTCATGTTTGGCCCAACAGAAGGTTTCTCCGCAATGTATCAGCCGTAAAGGCTGATGTTGCTCATGTAGGGAGAAGAGTAAGAGAATTGTTTGTTTTATCAACAAACTCTTATGTTGATCGGATGAGGGCCAACGATAGCGCGACTATCTGACATGAAAGACTATGACACGTTGGGATGGAAAAGCTGAAAGCTATGGTGATGAGGAGCCTTGTGAAATGCTTGTCGAAGTTGTCGTCCTACAGAGATTGTCACGTTTGCGCAGGGTGTCAGTGCGGTAAGGCTCATCGCCTTCTGTTTGATAAGTCGCAAACAAGGAGCATGACACCATTGGAATGCATCCATGGTGATCTGATGGGTCTAACGGTTACCGCTAGTCTTGGAGGCAGCAGATACATGCTCGTGTTGATTGATTACTACTCAAGATACACTTAGGTGTATTTCATGAAGGAGAAGTCAGCAACTTTCCAATTGTTTGTGGAGTTCAAGGAGCTTGTGGAAGGCTGGCTTGGCCTGCGAATCAAGAAGTTCAGATTGGACAACGGCAGTGAGTTTGTTTCATCTGAGTTTTCTAGCTTCTACAGGAAGCACGGGATCCAGAGAGAGCTTACTTGTGTTCATACTCCACAACAAAATGGAGTAGCAGAGAGGAAGATCCATCACTGGACAGAAACTTACAAATGTTGGCTTCATGCAAAGAGCATTCCCAAGTCTTTTGGGGTGGAATGAATAGTCTGCGCAACCTACGTCATCAATTGGATGCCTCTGAGTCCGATCAACATGAAGTCTCCCGTTGAAATGATGTTCAAGGAGAAGCCGGGCGTAGAACACATTCGGGTGTTTGGATCAGCCTGCTATGTTCACATCCGGGTGCTCAGATGACCAAGCTTGATGCAAAGGCGAGGAAGCTCATCTTTGTGGGCTATGATGAGCGGAAGAAGGGTTGGAAGTGTATGGATCCTGCGACAAGGAAGTTATTTGTATCAAGAGACATTGTGTTTGATAAGTTGCCGTCGTATGGAGGTGGTTCTGTTGAGCTGCAGGAGAACAAGGTTGATGAAGAGCAGATGGAAGCTGCTGAAAATCTTCAGGTGGATCTGTCTGTGTCACCAGGAGCTCTAGATGTTTCAAGCTTTAGGGCAGAAGCTTCTGGTTCGGGAAGCAGGGGGAGCGATGCTCCAAGTGTGCACGGGAACGGAGATGGTTCTGAAGAAGCAGCGGAGGTGGTGAGCAAGAAGCAGACTCTTCGGAGATCGAAGAGCACCATCAAGCCACCAGCTCGGTATTGCGAATGAAATACAGTGAGCTTTGTGTCTTGTTTCTTTGCAGGCCTCCTGGATGAGCATGTGTGAGGCCCTCATTTTAGATCCCACAAAATTCTGTATCTAAGCTATTTACAAGACATTCATCCCAGGTTGAAGTAAGGTTAGTGAGTAGAACATAATACACATAATAAAAGCGTACCTCGTACCTTGAAGCATTTACTGAGTCGTTTTTGTTTCTATGCAATCCACTTTACTTTACCTTGCGTACCCAAAGTCATGGCAGTTACCCATGCACATTAATTACAAAACTTCATTCCAATTCCCTACTCTTAGCAGCCAACTAAGAAGAACAAAAACCTATGGAATACATGACTGGCCAAGAGGAAAACACATATTAAACCCTATATAAGTAGGAAAACCATTAAATTTGACTCACTTGGCTGACCACTACCCACAATCAGCAAGCTTAAGAAGCAAAAGACTCTCATAGCTATTAATTATTAAATTCCAAGCATGCATAGTTATGCCCAAAACGTAGTCACAACCATGAGAAATAGTTAGAACTGGAAGGAAGAGCAGCATCAGATCAACTACAGTTGCAGTAGGAGACGGCCAAACAACACCAGGTATGTTAACCCAGAAATCGGCGATCCTTCCCAAGGTAGCCAGCTGGCTAGTCTCGACCTTCAGATTCTCCCTGAAGTTCGCGACAAGTCCAAGTGTAGGCAGACAGATTCCTCTGTCCGCCCAGGTCGCGTAGCAACCGCGTGCCCTGCGGGACGACAGACTATTCCCATAGCTCACTCTCGCAGGCCGCGCGGTTAGGCCTGCTAACCGCGCAGCATTTTTTCTTGCAGGAGGCAATCCAAAGCAACAGGGGGCTATCTTTGAGATCTATCCCTTCAGTCTGCCAGGTCGCCCAGCCAGTGTCAACCCTGTACCAATTCAACCGTCGTGGGCTCGGCGGACTCACGCTCCGACTTGCCATCAGAGGGTTTCCTCCCCTACAGGGGCAGCCTGCTCCTCAGGCCGCCTCCTCTGCCTGCCCAGTGGCGGCCCACTCCTCGGGCTGCCCCCTCAGCAGCCCTAGGGGCGGCCTGCTCCACAGGCCGCCTCCTCTGCCTTCCCAGTGGCGGCCTGCTCCTCGAGCCGCCCCCTCAGCAGCCCTAGGGGCGGCCTGCTCCCCAGGCCGCCTCCCTTGCTGCCCCCTTGGCGGCCTCCAGAGCCCGGGGCGCCCCCCTTTGGCGGCCTTCAGTGCCCAGGACGCCCCCTTGGGCGGCCTCCAGTCCCGGGCCGCCCCATTGGGGGCCTCCAGTGCCCCAGGACACCCCCTTGGGCGGCCTCCAGTCCCAGGCCGCCCCCTTTGGCGGCCTCCAGTCCCAGGCCGCCTCCTCTGGTCAACTTCACTGCTCGCCGAGTCCGCGCAAGTCTCCATGATGACGTCATTAGGACCCGCTTCTAGAAGATCCTTCCCCGGGCCTATAAATATCCCCTAATACCTCTCATTTATGGGGGGGAGAACAAGGCGCAGGAGGAAAACTGCAGCTTGCCAGCAAGCCCCGCGGACTCAGTTTTCTAGTCCTCCACAGCTTGCCAGCAAGCCCTGCGGACTCAGCTTTCCAGTCCTCCACAGCTTGCCATCAAGCCGCGCGGCCTGCCAGCAGCCTCCTTTCCTTAGCCTTTGGCAACTCCTTCCTTAACCGCCAGCTTCCTCCATTGTACCATTTATTTCTTTCTTATGTAAAGGCACTTCGAGCAAGCTGTAATCTTGTTTCTTGATTAAAGGAAAGCTCATCGCAAGAGTGGCATTGAAGACGCGGCGGGCGAAGAATGTTGTTGTTGCTGTTAGCGGCCCCTCTCTTCTCCTCTGCTGAGGAAGCTTCTCCTCTGCTGAGCAAGCTTCTCCTCTGCTCAGCAAGCTTCTTCTCTGCTGAGCAAGCTTTTTCTCTGCTCAGCAAGCTTTTTCTCTGCTCAGCAAGCTTCTCTGCTCAGCAAGCTTTTTCTCTGCTGAGCAAGCTTCTCCTCTGCTAAGCAAGCTTCTCCTCTGCTCAACAAGCTTCTTCTCTGTTGAGCAGGCTTTTTCTCTGCTCAGCAAGTTTCTCTACTCAGCAAGCTTCTCCTCTGCTGAGCAAGCTTCTTATCTGCTGAGCAAGCTTCTTATCTGCTCAGCAAGCTTCTTCTCTGTTGAGCAAGCTTTTTCTCTGCTCAGCAAGCTTCTCTGCTCAGCAAGCTTTTTCTCTGCTGAGCAAGCTTCTTCTCTGCTGAGCAAGCTTTTTCTCTGCTCAGCAAGCTTCTCTGCTCACTGAGCTTTTTCTCTGCTCAGCAAGCTTCTCCTCTGCAGAGCAAGCTTTTTCTCTGCTCAGCAAGCTTCTTCGCTGCTCGTTAAGCTTCTCCAATGGTCAGTCGTCTGTTCGATAGCTCCTGATCAACCTTCCCAACCATCAGACTCGGATCAACACCCTTCTCTCCTCTATCCCGCAACCCTTGAACAAGTGTTTGCTCCACTCTCGAGCACTCAGTAGATTTCTCCTCTCCTCTATCCCCGCAACGTTCTTCAATCACCTTGCCCGTGAGATCGAACACACCATGTTAGCTGTTGGTGCCCGCGACAACCTTCCCCCTTCCGTTTCTGAGCATCAACAGTTAACACGCGACCTTCAGATCCGAACGGACGGTGAACAGCGACAGTTAGCCATGGCAGACCATCAACCAGCCGAGAACCTTGCTCCAAGTCCTAGTGAAGATCCTCTCTGAGAAGCATTCGAGCAATCGCGCCGTGAAAATGCTCGGTAGTTTCAAGCAATCAACCAAATTCTTGTTGCAATCACACAGCGATTAGACACTCATCCTGCAGTAGCTCCAGCTGCTCCAATCAATCCAGCATCCGAGACTCCTCAAGCATATCCTCCGGCTTGCCCACCATTCTATCCTCCTTACACTCCAACCTTTCCGCAAGGGCCTGCAGCCCCTTTGCGACCTCAAGATGAAGAGTTTGCAGCTCGTCAAAACTTCTTCCGGGAAGCAGCCCGGGGAAGTCCTGCAAGATTTCTCAACTTTCAGGGAAGTCATCCTTACCCATCAGCTCCTGCCTTTACTCCTACAGCAATTTTTCCCTTTTATTCTCCTGCTTTCTTTGCAGCTACAACTTATACTCCCTTTAATCCTTATGTTGTAGGAGAACAAGAAGTGTCGTCACCGTTTATAGAGAATGTTCATCACGAACCAACTCCAACTAACTTCAGAGAGCCCCGGTTACCGATCTACACTGGAGAGACTGATCCAGTGAAGCATCTGCAAGCCTTCGAATCAGCCATTGCTCTCAAAACCCTTTCAGATGCAACAAAGTGCAAGCTCCTTATAATAAACTTTGATGGGCAAGTGAGAGACTGGTTCTATGGTCTTCGCCCTCACTCCATCACTTCCTTTGCTGATCTGCGAAGGGAGTTCTTGCTCAGATTCTCTACCTCAACCAAGAGAAAGGGCGGTCCAGAAGCCCTCTTTAAGATCAAGCAGCGAGAGAATGAAACTTGGTCTCAATTTGTTGATCGATTCCAGAGAGAAATCTTGGATATCGAGATTGTGGGTCAAGAGATGTATCGAGGAGCTCTTATCCATGGTCTCCGTGAAGGGCCTCTCAAGTTTGAAGCCAATGTCCGTGCTCCAAGAACGTACGAAGAGTTGATTGCCTTAGCCAACTCATACATCTGGGGCGAAAAGAGCATCCCAGGCTTCGTCTCCAGGCTTGTATCAGAGAAAGATCCTCCTTCTCACAACCAACCTCTGAGATCTCCTCGGAAAGATTTCCCAACTAACTCAAGGAGGGAAAGAAGATTTCAACGCCATCGATACCCCTTCCCAAGCCGTGATCGTGCTCAAGATCTACTGCTACTACCACCAGCTCCATCTTCTCAAACAACTGTAGTTTACCATCAGCAAGGCGATGACTTGCATGAGTCCGAACTAGATGAGGTCATGCAAAAAGTAAGCCAAATCATGAAAGATAGGGCTAGCTACAAAAAGCCTTATCGCCTGGCTGATCAAAGATCTAGAGACTCAGAACCATACTGCGAGTTCCACAAAGAGTCAGGCCATTTGACCGAGAACTACCGAGCACTCCGCCAACTAGTGCAAAAGATGCTCCGGCAAGTACTTGCCAACTAGCGAAGACACTTGCAAGTTTCTTCACAGGTACTTGCAAGCTATTTTCATATTTTGTCTGCTCCTAACTCTTTCCTTGCAGAGATCAGCAGACACTTGCAAGTTTCTTCACAGATACTTGCAAGATATTATCATATTATATCTGCTCCTAACTCTTTTCTTGCAGAGATCAGCAGACATTTGCAAGTTTCTTCACAGGTACTTGCAAGCTATTTTCATATTTTGTCTGCTCCTAACTCTTTCCTTGCAAAGATCAGCAAACACTTGCAAGTTTGTTCACATGTACTTGCAAGCTATTTTCATATTTTGTCTGCTCCTAACCCTTTCCTTGCAGAGATCAGCAGACACTTGCAAGTTTCTTCACAGGTACTTGTAAGCTATTTTCATATCTTGTCTGCTCCTAACTCTTTCCTTGTAGAGATCAGCAGATATTTGTAAGTTTCTTCACAGGTACTTGCAAGTTACTTTTATATATCATTTCTGCTTCTAACTTTTCTTTTTCAAAAACCAACAGACACTTGCAAGTTCCCTTCAGGTACTTGCAGCTTGTTTTTCTTTCTCGCATACTCCTAACTTTTCCTTTTGCAGAAAATAACAGGTGCTTGCAAGCCTCAATCAGGTACTTGCAAGTTATTATGCATCCATTTTCCCCCACCTTCATTTTGCAGAACTCAATAGAAGTCACATCTTCTTCGTTTTGCAAAGGCAAACTAAAGTACGTGTGAAGTGTACCTTCCATACATGCCTACACTAACTTTTCCTTCGCAGGAAAAAGACAGGCAGTAGCAGCCTTCTTAGGAGAGACATCAGGTTCTATCTCCCCTTGCCTCCTCTTCTTTGGGGTGGATCACGATTTTCATGGGTCTCCAATTTTTTTGAAGTTCCATTCGGAACTTAAAAAAGTGCGGGGATTATGTTAACCCAGAAATTGGCGATCCTTCCCAAGGTAGCCAGCTGGCTAGTCTCGACCTTCAGATTCTCCCTGAAGTTCGCGACAAGTCCAAGTGTAGGCAGACAGATTCCTCTGTCCGCCCAGGTCGCGTAGCAACCGCATGCCCTGCGGGACGGCGGGCTGTTCCCATAGCTCACTCTCACAGGTCGCGCAGTTAGGCCTGCTAACCGCGCAGCATTTTTCCTTGCAGGAGGAAATCCAAAGCAACAGGGGGCTATCTATGCGATCTATCCCTTCAGTCCGCCAGGTCGCCCAGCCAGCGTCAACCCTAGACCAATTCAACCGTCGTACGCTCGGCGGACTCACGCTCTGGCTCGCCATCAGAGGGTTTTCTCCCCTACAGGGGCGGCCTGCTCCTCAGGCCGCCTCCTCTTCCTGCCCAGTGGTGGCCTGCTCCTCGGGTCGCCCCCTCAGCAGCCCTAGGGGCGGCCTACTCCACAGGCCGCCTCCTTTGCCTGCCCAGTGGAGGCCTGCTCCTCGGGCCCCCCCTTAGCAGCCCTATGGTGCTCCCCAGGCCGCCTCCCTTGCCGCCCCCTTGGGCGGCCTCCAGAGCCCGGGCCGCCCCCCTTTGGCAGCCTCCAGTCCTAGGCCTCCCCCTTGGGCGGCCTCCAGAGCCCAGGCCTCCCCCCTTGGGCGGCCTCCAGAGCCCAGGCCGCCCCCTTGGGAGGCCTCTAGTCCCTGGCCGCCCCCTTGGGCGGCCTCCAGTGCCGAGGCCGCCCCCTTGGGCAGCCTCCAGTCCCAGTCCGCCCCCTTGGGCGGCCTCCAGTGCCCAGGCCGCCCCCTTGGGCGGCCTCCAGTGCCCAGGCCTCCCCCTTGGGCGGCCTCCAGTCCCAGGCCGCCCCCTTGGGCGGCCTTCAGTACCCCAGGCTGCCCCGTTGGGCGGCCTCCAGTCCTAGGCCGCCCCCTTGGGCGGCCTCCAGTCCCAGGCCGCCCCCTTTGGCAGCCTCCAGTCTCAGGCCGCCCCCTCTGCTCAACTTCTCTGCTCGCTGAGTCCGCGCAAGTCTCTATGATGATGTCACTGGGCCCCGCTTCTAGAAGATCCTTCCCCGGGCCTATAAATAGCCCCTGATTCCTCTCATTTATGGGGGGATAACAAGGCGTAGGAGGAAAACTGCATCTTGCCAGCAAGCCCTCGGACTCAGTTTTCCAGTCCTCCACAGCTTGTCATCAAGCCCAGCGTACTCAGATTTCCAGTCCTCCACAGCTTGCTATCAAGCTGGGCGGCCTGCCGGCAGCCTCCTTTCCTTAGCCTCTGGCAACTCCTTCCTTAACCGCTAGCTTCCCTTATTGTACCCTTTATTTCTTTCTTATGTAAAGGCACTTCGAGCAAGCTGTAATCTTGTTTCTTGATTAAAGGAAAGCCCGTCGTAAGAGTGACATTTAAGCCGCGGCGGGCGAAGTCTGTTGTTGTCGCTGCTAGCGGCCCCTCTCTTCTCCTCTGCTGAGCAAGCTTCTCCTCTGCTGAGCAAGCTTCTCCTCTGCTTAGCAAGCTTCTTCTCTGCTGCGCAAGTTTTTTCTCTGCTCAGCAAGCTTCTCTGCTCAGCAAGGTTTTTCTCTGCCCAGCAAGCTTCTCTGCTCAGCAAGCTTTTTCTCTGCTGAGCAAACTTCTCCTCTGCTGAGCAAGCTTCTCCTCTGCTCAGCAAGTTTCTTCACTCCTGAGCAAGCTTTTTCTCTGCTCAGCAAGCTTCTCTGCTCAACAAGTTTTTTCTCTGCTCAGCAAGCTTCTCCTCTGCTGAGCAAGCTTCTTCTCTGCTCAGCAAGCTTCTTCTCTGCTGAGCAAGCTTTTTCTCTACTGAGCAAGCTTCTTCTCTGCTAAGCAAGCTTTTTCTCTGCTCAGCAAGCATCTCTGCTCAGCGAGCTTTTTCTCTGCTCAACAAGATTCTCCTCTGCTGAGCAAGCTTTTTCTCTGCTCAACAAGCTTCTTCGCTGCTCATTAAGCTTCTCCAATGGTCAACCGTCTGCTCGACAGCTCCTGATCAACCTTCCCAACCATCACACTCGGATCAACACCCTTCTTTCATCTATCCCTGCAACCCTTGAACAAGCGTTTGCTCCACTCTCGAGCACTCAGTAGCTTCCTCCTCTCCTCTATCCCCGCAACCTTCTTAAATCACCTTGCCCGTGAGATCGAACACACTCTGTTAGCTGTTGGTGCCCGCGGCAACCTGCCCCCTTCCATTTCTGAGCATCAATAAGGTAATCTGCTAACAGTCGGCCAAACTCTCATAACATTCTACCATACCCATGCATGGAAGGGCCAACAACCATCCAAACAAGATCTCAAATATGAGAAAATTCAAGATGGCTTTACAGTGAAATACACCCCAAATCAAGAACAAATAAAGAAGAAGAAAAACTTATAGTGGAGTTAAACAAATCCGGGTCTCGATTCAACACTAACAACACGAGTCAAGATAAATACCAGTCCAAGAAGAACCTTGCCAAGCCTCGATTCCAGCAACAACTAAAGGATCTTGTGAGATTTCATGAGTTGAAGAGAGGGAGGGGAGAAGCGTACAGGAGGAGATCGGCCCCATTCTAGAGCCCTAGCTGCGATATGGGGAAGGATGAGAGTAAAGGTGTGTATCTTGGCGGAAATATAAGGGAGAGGAAATATAATAATGTTTACTGCCACCGCCATGATCGCCGCCTCACCAAAAATTAAAACTAAGGCTAACTCATTTTTGTAAGCTGTACCAAGCTCATTCCACCAAAATGTTCATTCCACAAAATGAAACATATCAATTTAACCTTCAATAAACCCAATCAACAGAATTCATTCCTTCAGAAGCTATTAATAACTACTAAACGACACATGCACTATCCCACAATTTCTAAAAATCGAACACACATAGTACAGAGCCACCAATATCATTTTATAATATTTTACACACATATATAAATGTATAAACGAAATACCCATACCACCAAAATGAATCGAGCGCCAAAAAGAGTCAAAAGAATGTGACTGCACGACGACGCCGAATCGACACTGTTTAATTTTTATTCTCATCATAGGGGATATTTATCATCAAATTTTATTATCCGTTTGAGTTACATCACGTTTTGGGCCGTTACAGCAGGAGCCTTCAAAGTTTGAAGAAGCCACTAGAGTCAAGGAATGGGACGATGTATGGATGAGAAGATGGCTGCCCCAAGAAGAACGAGACTTGGGACTTGGTGCCCAAGGTTGATGGCGTTACTCTTGTAACTTGCAAGTGGGTCTACAAGCTGAAGAAGAAGTCGGATGGAAGCATCGAGCGATACAAGGCTCGTCTTGTAGCTCGAGGGTTTTCGCAACAGTACGGCGAGGACTATGATGAGGCGTTCAGTCCTGTGGCGAAGATGACTTCAGTACGAGTGTTGATAGCTTTGACGGCTTGCCAGGGCTGGAAGATGTGGCAGCTGGACGTAAAGAATGTCTTTCTTTACGGGGAGATCGACAAGGACATGTTCATGTATCAGCCGCTTGGTTACGTATCTGAAGAACATCCGGACTACGCAAGCTTTTGAAAACCGGACCGGACCGGCCGGTCCGACCGGTCGAACCGCGGACCGGACACACAACCGGTCCGGTTCAGCTAAGAAACCACATCCATATGTGGACCGCCTGGGAACCGCAGAACCGGGCGGGCGGACCGGCGGGCCGGGAACCGGGAGGGTTTCAGGGTAACCGGGCGGGCCAAAGACAAAAATTTAAATAATGAAATTTCGAAACCGTGGGGTTTCGAACCCAGACCACTTTCTAATTCAGGAAGAAGTGGATCACTGGACCGCTTAATTCTTGTTGTTTTAAGTTGTGTATTATTATATTAATATAAATATTAATGTATTCATAAAATAAAACTATATAAATATAAATTAAATATTTCCTAGATATATTATTATAATAAATTATTAAATTATCTTTTAAAAATTAAAGTGTACGATATATTTAGGCTTTCTTTGGCACGACGATGACGGTCATAAATCATAAACGCGGTGGTTATGAAATATCTTTTTTTATCACTCATCTTATCTAAGAAACTTCATCGACTTTTATGTTTAAAAGTCAAAATTAGTTTTATTTTTTTGATTTTGATTGTGGTATTAACCATTGTCATGTTAAACATCGATTTTATTACGGTGGTGTTTTTGTCCAAACTCAATAGAGGAAAAACGTTGCGTGAGACAGAACTTTAAAAGTATACTAATATAGTGATAATTTATACATCATTTTCATTTGTATCACAATATAGTCATAAAAAATTAATAATTTATATGCAAATTTTTAATGTTGTGTGAATTAATTTTTTTCTAATATATATATATATATATATATATATATATATATATATATATATATATATATATATATATATATATATATATATATATATATATATATATAATATATATATATTATATATCATTAAAATTTGATTTAAAAATATACACATGTGGTGCTAACAAATATATTATTTTTATTTGTATCAAAATATAATGATAAATAACAAATATATATATGCAAATATTTATTATAATATTATTTTTTTTATTTTCTAATATTGTTATATATATATATATATATATATATATATATATATATATATATATATATATATATATATATATATATATATATATATATATATATATATGTATATAATGGACAAAAGGTCCAACCGGTCGGACCTTGAACCTTTGATCTCACCAGTTCGATCTCCAGTCCGATTCTCAAAACCTTGGGACTACGTCTGCAAGCTCCAGAAAGCCCTTTATGGTTTGAAGCAGACTCCTCGAGCCTGGTATGTGAAGATTGCAGAATACCTCCAGTTATGCGGCTATCTTGCTTCAAATTCAGACTCGAGCTTGTTCGTCAAGAAGAAGGGGGAGCTTCTGGTCCTGCTGCTGTTGTACGTGAATGACATGATCATCACAGGGAACTCCAAGGAGGAGGTAGCTAGGCTCAGGGCAGAGCTAGCTATAAGATTCGAGATGAAGGACTTGGGTGAGCTCCACCACTTCCTTGTACTCGAGGTGGAGAGGAAAGAGAGCGGCTATGCGGAACAGATCGTTTAGCGATTCGGCATGCAGGAGGGGAAGAATAGCTTTACTCTATTTGATTCATGCATCAAACTTCGGCGGGATGAGGAAAGGATTCTTCTGGATCCTTTGGTATTTCGGGCTCTAGTTGGGAGTTTAATCTACTTGACGATTACGATGCCAGTCATTGCTTACGCGGTGGGCCGAGTAAGTCGATATATGGCGGAACCCAGGAAGCCTCATCTAATGGCGGCTAGCAACATCCTGAAGTACGTGAAGGTCACTTCTAATATGGGTCTCCTTTATAGGAGAGGCACGGGTTTTACTCTTCAAGGATACTCAGATGCTGATTATGGGGGAGATTCAGACGACCGGAAGTCAACATCTGGTTATATCTTCACTTGTGGATCAGGCAGCATCCTTAGTGTAGCAAAAACCAGGACTCGGTGTCCGTCTCTACTCTGGAAGCAGAATACAGGCTTCGGCCTTAGCAGCTCGGGAAGCCATCTGGCTCAGGAGACTAGTAGAGGGCGTTTATGAAAAAGTGCGCGGTGCTACTCTGCTGTGCGGTGATAATGAAAGTGCCCTGAAGCTGGTGAATAATCCAGTTTGTCACGCACGGACCAAGCACATAGAGATCGAGCAGCACATCATTCGGGAGAAGGTGTTGGACGGATCTCTTATGGTGGAGCATGTGCGGAGTGAGGACAACATCACGGACATCTTTACGAAGCCGTTGTCGAAGGTGTTGTTTACACGATTACGAGGACTGCTGGGCTTGATCACCACTTCTCACTTCAAGGGGGAGTGTTGAAAATTGTTAAGTGAAAGTGGAGGTTGAACGAGCAGGGGCGGACTGATGGTGCGGTCTGGGTTAACTGATGGTGCGGCCTGGGCGGTCTGTTATTGTGACTGGTGATGGTGTTCTGTCAGTTCGGCATGTGGTTCTGCTGTTGGTTGTTCCTTGAAGTAACTGGGCGGATTGTTGGTGTATCCGCGGGAATATGATAGACTCTGTTCGAGTTCGCGGAGTCCGTTGTGGCGGACTGCGTTTGGAGATCGCGAGATCGGCATTGACCCATGCACTTGATCTCTGGTGGTGTGGTTGGTGATAACCGTGTTCATGGTGGCGGACTGTCTTTGGAGCTGGGGTGGTGATTCTATCCACTAGGGAGGTCACCACACTCCTCACCCCGCCTACAAATAGGACCCCCCCCCCCCGTCACTTCAACGGTAACTGAATGAATAGTAAGTTGAGCGCGGATTAATTGTTGCAGCCTCGGTTTTCTAGTCTGCACGGATTGAGAAGGATTAACTGGTTGTTGTTTGTAGGTTATGCGGCTAGCACTGTGAAGCCAGTAGTCTGGTTCTGATTGTGGTCAGGAAGCAGTGGAGCCTGCGGTTATAATCAGCGGGTTGCAGCAGGTCGCACTTTGCGGCCAGCCAGTCTTCTCTCCAACAATTGAAGTTCAAGTTCAATAACCTGTTCGCCGGTCTCGGCGAACTAGGCGGTCTGTTCTTTTAGTTCGGCGGTGGCTTGCAGACAGTCGTCTCAGCAGAATAACGAGTAGACTGCAGACTTCGCGGACTCCGTAGATCAGTGGTACAGCAGTAGCGGCTTGGCGGTCTCAGCGGACTCGGTGGTCTCTAGGGCAGTCCGCCCGGCTTGAAATTTTTTGTTTGCTTGTATGCTTCTCTATTTACTTGGCAAAATCATGTCTCGTCATGTATACCTAGCCTTGTAAAGTTGATATTTGATAATACAAGATCTGTGATTGCTCTCTGTTGTTTCTGATTACTTAGCTCAGTTTATGGTTGGAGTGTTCATGCACCTTGTTCCCGCTTTCCGCTTGATCAAGTGGTCGTTTGATAGCTCTAGAAGTTTTTGCTTGATACCAGAACTACCGGTTGATCAGATTGTGAACTTTCAACAATATATATATGCTTGTTGTAATATTTGATTTGAGTTGTAGGCTATAAATAGTCAAATGGTTGCCTTAATAATATACAAGAGTTTTATTTCAACTTGGTATCCGGGGCATGGGGAGCTGAACGTCGCTGCTGTCGAACGCCTCATCCGACGCTATTGCATGCTCGCTTCCGCCTTGCCATCGCCAACGCCTCCTCCGCCAGAGGAGGCCGTTTGCTCTACCGCCGGGAGGAGGCCATCCGCTCCCTGGTCTTCTTCTGATCGGAGGATCTTGCCTCTAGGGCTGCGGGAAGACCACCTCCAGGGTTGCGGGAATATTGATCTCGTAGCCTCTGGAGGCCGCTATCGCTGCTTCTAGGGAGCCGTGGGGGGAGGCGTACTACTGCAAACCCTAGGGGGTGCCGACCGCCGACCTTGTACGGCAGCTTCGTGTTCCGACCACCGACCTTGTACTGCAGCTTCCTGTACTCGTACCGCCGCACCTAACTGGTCTTTCTCGTGTCTCTGTGCCTCGTCGCGTCCCTCGAGATGCAGTGATCGGATCCAGGGCAGGATGATATATTTTTTAATACCGAATGAGACGCAGTGATCAATAGGAAGTTGATCCATGAAGCCGAAGGAGGGTACGATGGCAGACGTATTCAAGATGTTGGGCCCGGACGAGTTGGCCACATTATTGAGGGCTTTTGGTTCATCGCAATGGCCGGCGAAGCTGGACCTTCCCCGATCAATTTTAAGTTGGATGGACTGACGACCTACCTGAATTGGTCACGTCGTGTGAAGAAGATCCTAACAACAAATAAAGTTGGGGGTTTTCTGACAAGCGCGTTGAAGAAACCAGAGAACTCGGTTGGAGATGAGTGGGAGTCGGCTCATATGACCATGTTTATGTGTCTTCTTAGCTCGGTTGTTCCATCGATTGTCGCCACGGTAGATGGCCTCGAGACAGTCTGGAGATCTGGGACAAGCTGAATAACACATATGATGGTGTGGGGAACACTCTACGTGTCTTCCAGGTGAATGGAGAAATCGATGACATTGTTCAGGAGGAGAAAATGGTGCATGAGTATGCCTCCGAGTTGGAGAGACTATGTGTAGATTACAATCATGCCTCTGGTGGGATGTGTTGTAGCGATCCACAGTATCGGGCTTCCAAAATCATCGTGGAGGAAAGGATGATGAAGTTCCTGAAGGGGCTAGATGACAAGTTCGATCAGCGGAGAGCTCTACTTCTGTCGGGTACGATGATTCCTACCCTCTCGGAGGCCATCTCTACTATTGGTTCAGGAGGAGAAGCATCTAAAACTGCAGGCAGGGATAGGAGGGCTCATGCCTATGAAGTCAGCACTAGCAGTTGCGGCTCCTAGTATTACTGGACAGAGGGAAGAATCCCGACAGTGCTACAACTGTAGTGAGGTCGGCCACCTAAGACATCCATGCTCCAAGCCGCCCAAGGAGAGAGACTCGGGTGGTGGATGGGGACATGGTCGTGATTGTGGTTGTGGTGGTAGAGGAGGCTATTGGGCCAATTTAGGTATGATTGAGAGTCTGGAGGAACTTGGTGTTATCTATACAGAGGAGCAGACCCTACTTAGCATGATGGAGGGTATCAAGTGGAAGAAGACGGACGAGGGGAGTGTACAACCCCGTATCCGGTGAGTGGGCCCGACAGAAACCAGACAGGCGGCCCCCCTTTATTTCTGAGACGGGCAAGCACCAAGGGGGAACGGAGCTCGGCAACCTCCAGCTCTCTCAGGCAAGCCCGGCACATTCTACGCGAGTTCGGCCAACCTCGCGAGCTCGGCGCTCGACGAAATGAGCTCGGCGTTCGTCGAACGGAGCTCAACGATCGTCGTTCCCTCGACCTTTTTGCCGACCTCCAGATGGTTCGCCGACTCCGGACAACTTGGCGGATTCGCAGCTCACGAGCAGGGAAGTTCGTGCCCGTGCTCGCCGCCATTGCCGAGTAGTGACAGCTGAGGGCTACTCGCCCATCGATCTATGAGGTATTTTTTACTATTTTGCCCCGCTGGCCTGCCCATAGCATTTCAGAACAGCAGAGTTACGCTGTTGGCAGGCCAACCTGGACTGCACATAGCCGTTCAGGACAGCGGAGGTTGGCTATTTGCAGGCCATTTTAAGAAATCTATAAATAGGCCTCAAGGGGTACCTCAGAAAGCATGCTTCTTGTGCCCCCTTGCTCTATCTCTCAAGCGTTTTCTGAGGATACCTTAGCTCGGTCTTTGGCTAAGGAGAGGAAGCGCTCTAAGATCTTCCAGGTGTGTGGTAGGTCCTCCCGCCGAGCCCTTGGGTCAGTTCTTCTTTGCTTACTTTGTTGCTTTGCTTGTAGGAGAGAAGTAGTTGCGTGATCACCCCTTCCCCAAGGGTGAACTCCACAAGAGTCCGAATCTTCGGTTTCAACAATTTGGTGCGGTGAGCGTGGAGCGTGGTCAATATAGAAAATCTTCAACGAGCTCGATGACAGGAGGACAAGGATCTGACAGGTCGGACTCCCCCCCCCCCACCTCTGGCCACGGTGGGGATGTTCGAAGATTTCAGAAACGAGGAGCTGGGCCTCGTCAAGTGCGCACTCGGCGCGCGGGCCAAGTGCTCGACTCCAGCTGCCCAGATCGCAGCCGCCCAGTCTCTGGGCGAGGATGCCCCCGGCAGGCAAGCTGGGAAGGAGGTGGCCGAGGAGGGCCGAGGGTGCGAGCTCCCCGGGCACGTGCTCTTCCCCGGCTCGGCAGGCGGAGGCCGGATCGGCGAGCTGGGCCCACGAGACGCGCCAGCTCTCCCAGTAGGGGGAGGCAGCCCCTTCAGCGAGTTTGTCTCTTCTGTTCCAGTTCCAGAGGGGTTTAGGGAACCCGAGATGTCCTACTATACCGGGAAGGGAGACTAGGTCCAACACGTCCAGTGGTTTGAGGACGTGGTCTCGATTCAGAAGATGTCGGATGGCTTCAAGTGCCGACTCTTCGCCATCACCCTCAAAGACAAGGCGAGGGAGTGGTTTCACCAGCTGCCGGCCAGCTCCATATACTACTTCGAGGACCTGCGTTGGGGGTTCATGTTGAGGTTCACCACCTCGAAGAGGAGGAAGAATGAGTCGGAGTCCCTATTCCACATCAAGCAGGGATTGAATGAGACATTGAGGAGCTACGTGGACCGGTTCCAAGAGGAGGTCACCCAGGTCCAGGAGATGTCGGGCAATAGCCTGATGATGGCCTTCACCCTGGGGCTGCAACAGGGTTTATTCAGGATGAAGCTGAAGAGAGTGCCCTCCTCTCCTACGAGGAGCTGATGGAGAGGGCGGCGAGAGAAGTCGACAGGGAGGCGTCAAATCCGGAGTTCGCTCGGAAGCTGGTCAGGTGGGCCACGGAGGAAGAGAAGGAACCGAGATGCGGAAGGGGGCAGGAAGAGAGGAGAGTCGAGTCCCGATAGAGGGAGCAGAGACAGCTCCAGGGGCAGCAACAGCCCAGGTGGGGGCGTCAGGAGCAGGACCGTCGGTTGGGCTGGAGGCCCGAGTGGCAAGACCAAGGGCCACGAAGAGGATATTAGGGAAGGGAACACCACCAGGGGGGCCAGGATCAATTACACCCCCGGGTTGGAGGCAGGCACAAAGACGTCCCCTCCCCAATCAGGATCAGGCTATGTACATAGCCATGGGGGAGAGGAGGAGAGCAGCGCGGAGGAGGAGAAGAGAGGTCAGGGTGGAGTTGCCTTACTGCGACTTTCACCAGGAGGAAGGGCACGCCACTGCCACGTTCCCGGAGTTCCTCGAAATGAGGGGAAATAAGGAGCAGCAGCAGCAGGGGCGACAGGAAGCGAGGATTGAGGAGGTCCTAACTCGGGTGGAGGAGGATCGGTGCGAAGACTGGGTAGATGTTGGGACTCGGGGAGGGATCAGAGTGATCCATGGGGGTGGTGGTAGAGGCTTCTCGGAGGGCGAGCATCCATACTATGTATCGCTGGAGCGTTGGCTCCACGTCCCAGACCCCACCGCTAGAAGAAAGGATTACATTCTCGAGGAGTGATATGTCGGATCATGAGGATCCATTTTGCGATGCGCTGGTCATCCAGACGGCCATCAAAAATTTCACCATCTCCCGAATCCTCGTCGACAACGGAAGCTCCGTCAACGCCATCTTTAAGAAGGCCTTCAACGAGATGAAGGTGGAGGCGAAGAGGGTGCTAGCCTCGGATGGGCCCCTGTTTGGATTCTCGGGGGAGAGGAAGGAGGTAGGAGGAGTGGGGCTCCATGTCGTCCTGCAGGGGGGGGGGGGGGCAATCCCGGAACTGTAGATTCGTCATCGTGGATGCCCCCAGTAGCTACAGTGCCATCATCGGGAGGCCCCTCGTCAGCGCCTTTCGCTGTGTCCACACATCATTCCATCAAAGCTTGAAGTTCAACGCCGAGGAGATCCAGGTCCGGGTCCGGGGTGACCCCAAAGTATCAAGGGAGTGTTACGTCACCGCCGTGAACTCCATTTCTTGGCAGGAGGGGGCCGAGGAGATGGAGCGGAGGATGGAGGAGGCAGAGTAGGAGGCTGGCAGGGGGGAGATGGAGGTGGAGAGTCGCGCCGAGGTGGAGGCGGTAGGAGGAGATCAGGAGTAGTCGGTCGAGGCGATGGTCGTGGAGGAAGAAGTGGAGGCGGAGGTCCTTATCCCAGAGGAGTGGGATGTTGGGGAATGGGTGGAGCAGTTCAGGCTGGAAGCTACGGAAGAGGTGGTGGAGCTGGAGGTTCTCACCCTTGGAGGCAGGGTGGAGAAGGTCCGTGTCAGCGGAGGGCTGACCCCAGAGGCTCAAGGCAGGATGCTGGCATGTATCCATAAGAACGTGGACATCTTCGCATGGAGCGCAGCGGAGATGCCTGGGGTTGACACAGATGTGGCTTGCCACCGCCTCAACTTGGACCCGGGAGCACGCCCCGTCCAGCAAAAGAAGAGGTCCACGACGGACAAGCTGGCCGAGCCCATCAGAGAGGAGGTGGCAAAGATTCTCAAGGTCGGCTTCGTATCTGAAATCCAATACTCTGGTTGCGTCTCCAATGTGGTCATGGTTAAAAAAGGAGACGACTGGTGGCGTATGTGTCGATTTTTCCTTGCTTAATAAATCTTGTCCTAAGGACTGTTATCCCTTGCCTCGGATCGACGCACTGGTTGATTCAGCAGTCGGTTTTTCTGTAATGAGTTTTTTAGATGCATTTTCAGGTTACCACCAAATCAGGATGCACCCATCGGACATCAAGGACGTCTCGTTCATCATGGGGGATGGGTGTTACTGCTACAAAATGATGCCCTTTGGGCTGAAGAACGCAGGGGCGACCTATCAAAAGATGATGGATAGGGTCTTCCGGAAACAGAAGGGGAGGAACCTGGAGGTGTACGTGGATGATCTCATGATCAAGACTCAGGATGTGGACTCTCACCTCCAGGACCTAGAAGAGACCTTCGCCACCCTACGCAAGTACAAGATGCGGCTGAACCCCCTGAAGTGTGTCTTCGGGCCAGCAGGGGGAAGTTCTTAGGGCACCTCCTCACCCCCGCAGGGGTCGAGCCAAATCCTGATAAGTTCAAAGCTATCATGGAGCTAGAGTCGCCGAGAAATACTAAGGAGGTGAAATGATTGACGGGAAAGCTGGTAGGATTGAGCCGGTTCCTCTCCCGAGTCGGGGAGAAGTGCTCCCCCTTCTTCAAAACACTAGGGGGGCAAAATTTCGAGTGGACCAAGGAGTGTGAGGAGGCATTCCAAGCTCTTAAAATGCAGTTGACACGGGCTCCGTTGCTCCAAGAACCAAAGGAGGGGGATGACCTATTTTTGTATCTCGGGGTCGGAGCGGAGGTCTTGAGCTCTCTCTTGGTGCGTGAAGAGGGGAAGAAGCAGCTCCCCATATATTACGTGAGACGGGTCCTGAGGAATACCGAGCTCCGATATCCAATCTTGGAGAAGCTGACTTTCGCCCTGATCATCTCGGCCTGAAGGTTGCGGCCCTATTTCCAGGCACACTCCATCCGAGTGGTGACTGACCATCCCCTCCGCAACATCTTTGAGGGGGTGGAGCATTCAGGCAGGTTGGCCAAGTGGTCGGTGGAGTTGAGCGAGTTCGACATCTCCTTCGTCCCCCGCCTCTCGATCAAGGCTCAAGCGATGGCCGACTTTTTAGCCGATTATGTGATTGAGGTGGCGTAGGAAGAGCTCACTCGTCCGACTCCATGGAAGGTGAAGGTAGATGGCGCCTCGGGGAGGCATTCCCTGGGGGTTGGGGTGATCTTGGAGAGCCACCGGGGAACTAGAATTGAGCAAACGGTGGTGGTACACTTCCCCATCACCAACAACCAAGCCGAGTACGAGGTCGTGATAGCGGGGCTGCGCCTAGCCAGGGAGCTGGGAGTGTTGGACGTGGAGGTCCTCACCGACTTCATGGTGGTAGCTTCCCAGATCAATGAGGAGTTTGAGGCAAGAGAACCTACCATGCGATTATACCTGGCCAAAGTGAAGGGGGTCGTCGGCACATTCCAAACCTTCTCCATCCAACACGTGCCGCGGGAGGAAAATGAACAGGTCGATCAACTAGCGAAGCATGGTCCCCGGGTGGGGGGAACTATCACCGACCTATTCCGCCCTTCCATCGAAGAGGGAGAGCTTATGGAGATAGATCAGCGGCCCTCGTGGGTTTACTCGGTCATAATTTTCCTCTCCACGGGAGAGTATCCGGAGGGGGTAGACAGGAAGAAGATCAGGTACAAATCGGCGTACTACCTTCTCTGGGACGGGCAGTTGTACTGGAAGACTCTCTCGGTAATGTTGGCCCGTTGCGTGGCCGAGGGGGAAGTACAAAGAATTTTGGAAGAAGTCCACTACGGGGAGTAGGGGTGCAAGTTGAGCCGGCTCGAAATCTCGATGAGCCGGCTTGAAAAAAGCTCGACTCGAGCTCGAGCCTGCCGAGCTCGAGCTCGATTATGAGTCGAGCTCGAGCTCATCTAATGTTGTTCATGAGCTCGCGAGCTTTTTATTTATACATTTTTCTATAAAAAAAATAAGAAAAATAATAAGAAAAATAAGAAAATAAAGCTCATAATCTAAAAAGCTCGCGAGCAGCTCGAGTTCGAGCTCGCGAGCTCGAAACTCGAGCTCGAGCTCGATAAGTTGGCCTTGAGCTCGAGCTCGAGCTGAGAAAAATGAGCTCGTCGAGCTCGAGCTCGAGCTCAAGCTCGAGCTTGGAAATTTTGCCAAGCTCGACTCGAGCTCAAGCTCGAGCTTGGAAATTTTGCCAAGCTCGACTCGAGCTCGACTCGTTTGCACCCGTACCGGGAAGTGTGGGAGTCACTCTGGGAGTCGGACCCTGGAAGGAAGGATCGTCAGGCAAGGGTACTTCTGGCAAACCCTGGGCCGCGAAGCTGCAGAGTTCACAAGAAGATGTCATAAGTGTCAGATGTTTGCCCCATCTAGATATAGCCGGCTCAGCGACTCAAGAGTATCACAACCCCCTGGCCATTTGCCATTTGGGGGATAGATTTGGTTGGACAGTTCCCCCATGCCAGTGGACAAAGAAGGTTCATGTTGGTAATGATCGACTACTTCTCAAAGTGGTTGGAGGTGAAGGCACTGGACAAGGTGACTTCCCAAGTCATCAGGAACTTTGTTTGGGGGGAGATCATCTGCCGTCATGGGCTGCCCCAGGCCATTGTCACGGACAACGGGCCTCAGTTCGTCAGCGCAAAATTCACCAGCTTTTACGGGCGGCTCGGGATCGACCTCAGGTTTGCCTCGATTCACCACCCCGGAGCAACGGGCAGGTGGAGGCCTCGAACAAAATTATTTTAAACCTCCTAAAGAAGAAAGTAGAAAATCTGAAAGGAAGCTGGGTGGAGCAACTTCCTGCGGTTCTCTGGGCCCTGAGGACCACCACCAACACAGCTACAGGAGAAACTCCTTTCAAGCTCTCCCATGGGTGTGAGACAGTACTCCCCGTGGAATTCGAAGTTCAAACGCCCCAGGTGGTCGCGGCCGGGGAAGGCATGGAAGAATGGAAGGCCGAGAACGAGGAGGAGCTACGGCTCTCCCTTGACATGGTGGAGGAGCTGCGCGACCTCTCCACCATCCGACAAGAAGAGGTAAAGAGGAGAATGGCCAAATACTTTGACAAGCACGTTAGAGTCAAACAGTTTGTGGAGGGGTACTTGGTGCTGAAGAAGGTGGATGCAGCGGGAAGGTCGGCAACCGTGGGGAAGCTCAACCCCAGCTGGGAAGGTCCGTTCATTGTAAAAGAAGCATTGAGATCAGGAGGGTATCGACTCTGAAATGTGGAGGGCGAGTCCTTAAGTCTCACCTGAAGCGGTGATGACTTGGAGCGTTCTTATCCTGAGACATGTAAGCGGTGTTTTTGTTCTTAATAAAGTCCCTCAATGTGCCAATTTTGCTGTAACAACTCGTATGATAGGATGTATTCATTTAGTGGACCCCGAGCAGATCCCGCTGTCAGGCTCTCACCTAGCTGACAGGGCTGAATGTCACTTGATGGTGTCTACTCGGACCGCGAGCAGATCCTGCTATCAGGCTCTCACTTAGCTGGCAGGGCTGGATGTCACTCGATGGTGTCTACCAGGACCCCGAGCAGATCCCGCTGTCAGGCTCTCACCTAGCTGGCAGGGCCGGATGTCACTCGATGGTGTCTACCCGGATCCCGAGCAGATCCCGATGTCAGGCTCTCACCTAGCTGGCAGGGCTGGATGTCACTCGATGGTGTCTACTCAGACCACGAGAAGATCCCGATGTCAGGCTCTCACCTAGCTGGCAGGGCTGGATGTCACTCGATGGTGTCTACCCAGACCCTGAGCAGATCCCGCTGCCAGGCTCTCACCTAGTTGGCAGGGCTGGATGTCACTCGATGGTGTCTACTTAGACCCCGAGCAGATCCCGCTGTCAGGCTCTCATCTAGCTGATAGGGCTAGAAGTCACTCGATGGTTTCTACTCAGACCCCGAGCAGATCCCGCTGTCAGGCTCTCACCTAACTGGCAGGGCTGGATGTCACTCGATGGTGTCTACCTGGACCCCGAGCAGATCCCTCCGTCAGGCTCTCACCTAGCTGACAGGGTTAGATGTCACTAGATGGTGTATACCCGGACGTCGAGCAGATCCCGTTGTCAGGCTCTCATCTAGCTGACAGGGCTGGAAGTCACTCGATGGTGTCTACTCAGATCCCGAGCAGATCCCGCTGCCAGGCTCTCACCTAGCTGGTACGTCTGTAAGTCACTCGATGGTGTCTACCCGGACCCCGAGCAGATCCCGCTGTCAGGCTCACTTAACTGGTAGGGCTGGATGTCACTTGGGAGAGTCCTATACTCTTCAGATAGTGTCCAAGGAGTTTGGCATTTTTTCCAAAAAAACAGGGGGAAAAAGCTCTGCACAGGCGAGTCAGGACTCGCCAAGTTCAGCTCGGCCTCGGCAGAAGGGCGGCAAGCCGGGTCCTTAGATCTCGCTGAAGGGAAGAGAGCTCTGGCAGAACACTTCACCCCCTCTCAATATTACTTGGGAAATTTTTTGATTTTGGACTTATATTGATAAAGTTATGGGCAGCTCGCGAGCGAGTCAGGAGTAGTGTGCCCAGTGTGATGGATAGTCCACCCCCGGATCATCTACGAATTGGCGAGCTCTCAAGTCCTACTCTCGGGAGCGGGTCCAAATAACTATCCTAATCGCAAAACCTATCTGCGCGAGGTCGCCAGGGGTAGGGCTCGCAGGCAAGCCGGGCGCAGCAAGAAAGTCCAAATAGAAGAAAAATAGATTATGGCAAAATGTATTCAATTAAATAATGGTAATTACACAGGGACTTCTCCTCGGCGAGATTACAGGAAAAAAGAAAAAATGTATACATCAGCCTTTGCCCCCCTTGCCAGACTGGCGATCCTCCCCCCCCCCCCCTCGTCAGGAAAATCCTGGAAGCCCTTCCCGAAGAGCGCGTCGAGGCTATCCTCCTTTTCGCTGGGCGGCGTCGCTGGGAACAAGTTCGACATCAGGTCCCGGACTGAGATCTCCTCGCACCCCACCACCAGCACTCCTGTATCCTTCATCATCTGGAGGGTACATTCTGCGGCCTTGATTGAGTTGATCCGCAGCCTCTCGGTGACGTCGGCCTCGCCAAAGATCCTTGGGCTCTTATACGGGAAGGTGGGCTCGACGTCGCAAGCCGGGAAGAAGATCTCCGCTTGGCGGCGGACCTCGCGGCTGAGGCTCATGTTCTCCTCCTTCAGCTTCGCGTTCGCCCCCTCCAACTCGGTAAGGCGGGCGCGCAGCTGGCCGATCTCCTCTTCCTGCCCGGCAGCGCGAGCCCGCAACTCCCCAGCTGCCTTGGCATCCTGATTTGAAAGGAAGTACGTAAGCAACAGCGCAGAAAATTCTAAGTAAAAGGGGAGAAGGAAGCCTGATACTTACCAGTCCGCCCGCATTTTGGGCGAGAATGCTCTCAGCGATGCCGAGCTGCCTCGCCAGGTCGACGGCCTTATCCTTGGCGACGTCGCGTGTTTGCTCGGCCTTCTGAAGGTGGTTGCTGATATTGAAGCTGCGACGGACCATCATGTGGTGGAGCTCCATGGCTCGCATGTGGATATGCATGCCCTCATGGCCGAGCTGACGCAGGGTCATTCCCTTGTAGGCCTCGGCATCCTAGCGGCCATAGAGGCCGAAGCCGAGTGCGTAGGCATGACCGATGGAGAGCTCGCGGTCAGCCCAAGAGGGGTGGAGGGTGGAGATGGAGACTCGGTGGGCCAGCGCGTCCCACTGGACCATGGGCTCGCCAGTCGAGTCCTTCCACCTCCCCCCAAAGCCGAAAAGGGGGTGTTCCTTCGGCGAGGCGAGCTCGCGGGCTGCCTTCTTCGTCGCGGGGGGAGCAGAGGTCGCCGCAGGGGGAGCAGAGGTCTCGCCACCCTTCTGCCCCTTGCTCGTGATCTCCTTGAGCGGGCTCTCCGGCGAGCATCGGGGATAACCTCGGGCGAGCTCATGTATTTGTGGCTTTGTTGATGTTGTTGATGTTATTTCGCCCGAGGAGCCACTGTGGCTCTCCTCATCTTTTTTGGTAGTTGTTGGCAAAGGGGCGGGCTCGACCCCGCATCTTCAGGTCGCCTCTTGCTGGAGGAGGGTGTGGAGAAAGCCGCCTCATCTCGGCAGGCCGTCGCCGCTGCCTTCTCGCGAGCAAGAGGGTCCGCATATAACCTCGAGTCCGCAAACGGCGGGTTCACGGGGATTATCCACTCTCCTGCATGAAATAACTTAGAAACTTTCCATGAGGTTATGGCGACCTGAGCAGCAGGGAAGAGGACGATACCTTCGCCGGGCAGGATGGGGCGGAGCGAGTTGAGGCCCCTTCGCAGGAAGGCGACCTCGAAGTCTTTGTGGAGGAAGAACTTGTGGAGGTCGGCATCGTTGTCGGACACGGTCGGCGGGCGGTAAATTTCCTCGCCCCTCTGCTGGGGGAGTAAGGGATGTTGCCGAGATCACCCTTGATGAAGGCGATCTTGGTCATCCAGTTGTGATGCTTCTTCGCGATCTCGCGAACCTTGATCAGCGAGCCCCCGAAGTAGGCAACCCCATCTGGAGTCGCCTTGAAATAGAAGAGTTTCCTGGACACGGTCAGGTTGAACTCTATCTGCTCCCGGCGGAGGAAGCTCGCGAACGCCACCATCGCGCCATAGTACTTCAAGATCTGGCGGATTTCCGGCCAGTGGGGGAGTCGCAAACCCACCTCAAAATGCGAGATGGGGAAGGCGAGTTCGTCGTCGTAAAAGGAGTTGATGGCCTCCCCCTCCCTCGGCCGGTGCGCCTCGAAGCCAGGCGGAACATGGTCGCCGAAGAATTCAGCGAGCTCGGCCTCGCTAGTGTTCCCCTCAAAGAAACAGTAGTCCCTGAAGTGCTGGGCGCACTTGGAGCGACTGTCGGCGTCGGGGTTGGTCTTGCCCATGCTCGCAAAAAGGGGGGGTGGAGCGCGAGTACGAAGGTGGGGCGCGGAAAAAGAGAGAAAGCAAGCAGTTAAGGCGGCGGTACGGGGTTGGCGGTGGGCTATTTATAGAAAAAGGAATCTGCGACCAAGCTGTCCAATCGGCCCAGCTCGCCATCCCAGCTCGCCAACCCCCAGCTCGCCGACTTCTGTCGCGTCCCATCCCAGGCCGAGTTAAATACGAAGCAATATACTTATTATTATTCGAATACCAGACACTAGTCTAAAAATGTTTGAAGTTATTACAGGAATTGAGTGTATAAATAAGAAAACAGGGCGCGCGGGCAGAGGGGGACCAGGAGGAGGGCGTCGGTCGGCTCGGCAAGGGAGTCGCCTTCTATCTACCCCGGCCAAGCATCCCCCGTCCCCCAGACTGCCGCGAGCGGAGAAGCTCGCGGATCCGCCCCGAATTCCTCTGCACCACCGAAAGGCCGTCGTCGATCTCATCTAGAAGCTGGGAAGGAGACGTTATCTCGCCAGCCTGGCCACCTCGCACCTCGACAGCGAGACTCACGTAGTCACGTTGCAGCGCCTCATTGACCTCCTACACCTCGCGCAGCCCGCGCACAAGTTTCCTGAAGAACTTGATCCCCCTCCTCGTCAGCTTGTCATTCTCCACTTCAGGGCCCAGATAAGAGTCCAGCGAGCTCGGAGAAGGGAGGGGAGAGTAGTGGGTTGTCCGTGAGTAGTCCTCGGCCGCGGATTGGTTGGGAGGAGCTGTGAAGGCAGAAAAATCAGCAAGGGGAGGTGTCCCGAAAAACCACATGACAAGAATCCAAGGCCAAGTTTACCTGACGAGCTCGGCATCTCCAAGAAGGTGCAGGGATGGACAAATCTCAGGTCCTTCCCGCGGCCTGGGCGGCGCGTTCCCGGTGAGAGGAGGTCGAATCCTGGAATAGGGATGGTTTCCACACCTGACCCCATAGTCAGGGCAGGTCGCTGAGGAGAAGGGGGCGAACTGGCGAATTCGGCTTCTGCGAGTCCACCCCCAAGGTCCCAAAGGGGGGTACGGGTCCCGAGCACGATTCTCTGGAGTTCTGAATCGCGAATCGCTAAGTACGGTCTTGGCTTGCGGGGTTGGGTCTCGCGATGTGGTGCCCTCCATGCCATCCAGCTGGCTGTCTGAGCTGTCGCTGAGGTCAACAATATTCTTGCCCTTTTCAAGGGCAGGCGGAGTGGAGGAGTCGGTCCCGTGCTCCAAGGTGGTTCTCAGGTCATCATAAATGGGCTCCTCCGCTTGAGGAAACGGCTTCACCCTCTTGGCGGAGTTGGGCTCGACCGATCCACCCTGCGGGACGGTGGGTGGAATTGTAGTCAGGGCAGCTACGCGAGCAGCCGAGGTCTGGCGAACCCGGGAGAGCCGCTCTTGGATCTCCTTTGGGATCGACATCTCGGCAGGGATAGAGCAAAGGGAATGGCAACAGTCAGGCAGGTATGCAGGTGTATATATATAGTCACAGGTGGACCCCACCCGAAGATTCCCTCTGGTTCACCACGCACTCGCCGAACACTTGGGGTTGGATGTTTCTTTCTGAGTTTTGCCAAGCTCAAAAAGAGCGGGGATTGTGCACAACCCCATATCCGACGAGTGGGCCCGACAGAAACCAGACAGGCGGCCCCCCTTTTTTTCTGAGACGGGCGAGCACCAAGGGGGAATGGAGCTCGGCAACCTCCAGCTCGCCCAGGCGAGCCCGACACATTATACGCGAGTTCGGCCAACCTCGCGAGCTCGGCGCTCGACGAAATGAGCTCGGCGTTCGTCGAACGGAGCTCAATGAACGTCGTTCCCTCGACCTTTTTGCCGACCTTCAGATGGCTCGCCAAGTCCGGACAGTTTGGCAGATTCGCAGCTCACGAGCAAGGAAGTCCGTGCACGTGCTCGCCTCCATTGCCGTGTAGAGACAGCTGAGGGCTACTCGCCCATCGATCTATGATGTATTTTTTACTATTTTGCCCCCACTGGCCTGCCCATGGCCTTTCAGAACAGCGAAGATACGTTGTTGGTAGGCCAACCTGGACTGCACATAGCCGTTCAGGACAGCGGAGGTTGGCTATTTGCAGGCCATTTTCAGAAATCTATAAATAGGACCCAAGGGGTACCTCAGAAAGCTTGCTTATTATGCCCACTTGCTCCATCTCTCAAGCACTTTCTGAGGATATCTTAGCTCGGCCTTTGTCTAAGGAGGGAAAACGCTCTAAGATCTTTCGGGTGTGTGGTGGGTCCTCCCGTCGAGCCCTTGGGTAATTTCTTCTCTGCTTCCTTTGTTGTTTTGCTTGCAGGAGAGAAGTAGGTGTGTGATCACCCCTTCCCCACAGGTGAACTCCACAAGAGACCGAATCTTCGGTTTCAACAGGGAGCATGGATGGAGCTGGGGGGGTCGCTATGTATGCCCATCCACCTTCTAATAGATCTCTTGCACGGGTATCTATATCTTCTTCCAGGATATCAGACTGGATCATCGACTCAGGCGCATCCCGCCATGTGAAAGGAAATGCAGGAGAGTTCTCCTCCTATACCCATCTAGCCATGGAAGATAACATCCAGACGACGGATGGTATGTTACGGTCAGTGGTCGGTAAGGGTACTGTTAATTGTTCAGGTTCGGTAACACTGTCCAATGTTTTGCATGCTCCTTCTTTCCCAGTTAGTCTTTTATCCATTAGTTCTATAATTATTCAACTGAGACTAGGAAGCACCGGTACGGGTACCAGGTACGATACGTATATCGGTACGGCGGTACGACAAAATTTTAAAATCAAGGTTACGTGTACGGCGGGATACGTTGTATTAAATTTAATAAATATATATGCATATATCAAAAATATAATTATAAATTCTCAGAACAATAAAACAAAAAACATAAATAATCAATTGAAAATAAGTCCATAACTTATGCAATATAACATGAAGTACTTAGATATAAGCTATTCATAATTATTTCAAATAAAATGATGTTCATCACTCATTTTCTTCATCTTCCTCCATATTGTTGGAGATCAAGGCATCTTCAATTTTTGTCTCATCTAACGACAAGTTGGCAACCGTAAGCATGCCAACTCCATCAAAAGGATTTGCACATGCATCTCTTCCTATATCCCACATTCTACTTCATCCTTGACTATAGATTCCATTTTTCCTCGATAATTGAAATGATCATTATTTAGTATTCACAAATTATTGAATAAGAATGAACTAACACTCTAACAGACATGAACTATCACATTCACTAACAAATTAATTGAATTATAATACAGTATTCAGTATAAAAGAAGAAGAAAAAGAACTTACAGTGATTGTCGGCAGAAGAAGAACTTACATTGATCGTCGTCAGAAGAAGAAGAACTTGCAGTGATCGTCGGCAGAAGAAGAACTTATAGTGATCGTCGACAGCAGAGATCCCCGACAATAAGGATCAACAGGGATCGACAGATCGCCAGCATCGGGGATCGAGAGCGGGGCGGGAGCAGGACGGGAGCGGGATGGGAGCGGGAGCGCGGATCGGGAGCAGGGCGGGAGCGGGACGGGAGCGGGAGCGGCACGGGATCGGGATCAAATGAAGCCTAATAACCTAAAATCGTGATTATACCAAACCGGGGCGTGCGGTATGCGTATCCGTATCGGAAATGTACCCGGTATGGGTACGGCCCTATTTTTGACGTATTCGTGCTTCGTAGAACTGAGATGTGTTGTTTCTTTTGATATCTCAAAGGTGACTTTTCAGGTGAAAGGGATGATGCGGATACTTGGGACTTGGACTTGGCATGATGAACTGTGGTATCTGGATTGTGAAGGACTAGATACAGCTCTGATCTCTATGGTAGAGACAATGAGAGGTGGAGGACAGAAGAAAAGTGTAGAGGATATGTTGATACTCCATCACAGGCGGTTGGGGCACCCCTTCTCAGGACTGTAGCTAAGTTGTTTCCTACTATTTTTGATGTAGCAAATAAAACAAAATTGATGTGTGATCCGTGTGATTTAAGCAAGCTTACTAGGAGTTCGTATGCTAATATGGGCTGATGAAGCTTTTCTCTTTTTGATGTTATTCATTCTGATGTCTGGGGATCTTGTACTGTAAGTTTTTTAAATGGTTACAAGTATTTTGTTACTTTCATTGATTGTGCATCTCGTGTTACACGGTTATATTTGATGAAAACTAAAAGTGAGGTATTCACCTGCAACCGAGATTTCCTAAGCTTGTACAAACACAATATAGTGTGGTGATTAAGGTACTAAGGTCAGACAATGGGACAAAATAAACCAACAAGGCAATGGGGGAATACATATCAACTCATGGAATAGTGCACCAGACCACCTGTGCCTACACACCAACACAGAATGGAGTGGCGGAAAGGAAGAACACACACCTTCTAGAGGTGGCAAGGAGTATGATGTTAAACATGAAGGTGCCTCAGAGCCTGTGGGGTTTTATAAATTTAATTTGAATAAGAATTTTGGGTGAGTTGAAAAGAGTTAGTCAACACTTTTAAATGTGTTACAAATTATTTTTCAAGAATATAACATGTATTAATTTTTGTTTGAAGTGAACCGTTAACTACAATATTTCAAAAATGTTCCATTTAATGGATTAGAGAACATTTATTGAATGTTGCACAGAAAGTGTTGCCTAAATATGTTAATTTATTGCAACACTTATAAACTGTTATCTATTCAAGGTTTAAACAAGATTTTATAAATGCTGCAAAGTCAAGTGTTGTTAAAGACTAAAAATGTTGTCGTGTCATAAAATCATAAGAATAGTCATTCATTTAAGTTCAATGATTGCAAGAGAGAGATCTCTACTTGCCTTAAGACTGAAGCTGAATCTGACGAAGGCGGCTGAGCGGCGCAAGCAAGATTTAGAAATCCTAACTAGATCTATTTAAGAACAAGCAAGAATGATATTGACATAAGAGAAATACATATGCTTGCACAAGTAATTAATTACAAAACCTAAAACACAAGAGGGTTGAGTGATTTACCTCCCCCAAAAGTGGGGAGAAGAGATTACCACACAAAAATGGAGACTTAGAGGTGCTTAGGCTTGGAAAAATCCTAATTTGGAGAGAACTTGAGCAATCCTATCGATAGCTCCAAGGAGAGACACCGGAAATCACAAACAATTAGGAATTAGATGATTATAAGGATGCGCACAACATAGATCACAGAAATTATGCAAATTGGGAGATAATTAAACTTTCAAGAATATTAGGGCTAACTGAATAGATGTGATAGAGGAGAAATCTTACCCAAAGCATGTCAAATTCGAGCCCAAGGAGGAAAGGGAAGGAAACCTTAGGCGTCCCTCTCGCAAAACCCCGACCAAAACTGAGAGGAAATAGGTGTCAGCACTAGGAGAGGAGGAAATTGAGTTGCTGGAGGAAGAGGAGGCCGTTGTCGTCCTCAAAACGAGGGTAGAAGGAAAACACAACTAATGTCGGAACCTTTGGAGGAGAAGGATGGTTATTGCTGCCCCCTTAGGAGGAAGAAGAACCGTCGGCCTCTGGAAGGAGATTGTCGACCTTGATAGGGGTAGGAGGCAGAAATAAAGCAAGAGGAGGAGGCGCCGACCCTAGAGGAGGTGGTTGTCGGCCACGGGAAGTAGAAATGGGAGAGGCTGGGCGCGCAGGAGGCAGAATTTAGAATGCTGTTGTGCGGCTTGTGGGATGCGGGATGCGAGAATCTGGTTAAAATAATCGGGAGTGGGGGTGGCTGGTGTACAACCCAGTGTTCGACGAGTAGGACCACCAGGCGAGCGAGACAGCCAGGCGAGCGAGCCAGGGCAGTCGGCCCACACCTGACAAGTAGGCGAGCGAGCCAGGACTGCGAGCCCGCTTCCTCCAGGAAGGGCGGGCAAGTTGCACGAGCCGAGTCGCGTTCGCCAGCTCGCGTCCGCCCAGGCTAGTGGCGGGTTGGTCCCGATTTCCCCTAAGAGTAGGGTGCAGGTATCACATGGTTAACCTAATTAGGTCTGCATATAGCAGTTTAAAACAGCGAAGTTACGTTGTTGGCAGACCACTTTTGGTTGCATATAGTCGTTCCAAACAGCGGTGGTACGCTATTTGCAGACCATTTTCAAAAAACCTATAAATAGACCCAAGGGGGTACCTCAGGAAGCATGCTTACTTGTGTCCTGGTCTTCTTGTGCTTTCTGAGGTATCCTTAGTTCAGCACTTGGCTAAGGAGCGGAAGCGCTCTAAGATCATCCAGGTGTGTGGTGGGACCACCGTGCTGGAGCTTTGGGTCTGTTCCTTGTGCTAAGTCTTCGGTCGTTTAGCTTGTGAAAGAGAAGTAAGTGTGTGATAACCCCTTCCCCAAGGGTCGAACTCCACAAAGACCGATTTTTGATTTCAACAGCTGGCTCGGGTTTTAGGTTTAAGAGGATAAAATCTTTGGTAATTACAAAATTACCATTATACTTAAAATTAAACCCCAAAAAAATCCTCTTTTTTTAATTATGGGTTGTTAAAACACAAATCCTGTGTGCGGCGGTTACCTGTGTAACTCCCATGACTTTAGTGGTGGGAGAGGGCGGTTTTGCTATGTGCAGCCTGGTTTTCCTATAAATTGGGGTTGACCCCATCACATATAAATTATTATTTTTGCAGTAAAAATATTTTTTTCAAAAGTTACCTAGGGGTGGATGAGGGAAGTTACATCAATGATTCGTAACTGCACTCTAAAAAATACGACTATCATACATTGAACCCTCCCAACCAGCCATGACAAAATTGAAGATTGTATTAAAGTCATATACAACCATAACATTCATTAGTTGGAGAGCATGAAGTCCAATGTAAGGAACCTGCTTATCCACTGGGATGTGGGTGTAATCCCCCCCCCCCCTCTACTCAGGAGGTAACCCGAACTTATGCCCAAAACCGTCGCCTTACGGTGACACTAACACACGAGCTAGTCGACACCGCAAGACGTTGATCCTGCCGGGTAGTACGATCATTCAACATATCGGCCAATCGAGAAGAGAAGCATGCAAGTAGTAAAACTAGCAATTCCACAGAGTCATAGCACCATATCAGCATATATGTAATGAAAAGTACAATCTACCACAATGAGTACGGAAACGAGAGAAGGGCTTATGCCCTGTACATAGCAAATCAAATCTCTCTCACAAAACAAATCTATGCAGAAGCAAACTATATCACAAGTATACTCGTCCTCACCTGACGTCGAGTTGCAATAGTAATAGTTGGTGGTATGAGCTCCTCATGTCCTGCCAGCCCGTCCTGCTGGTGCCCCAGCTCCTCGAGCTCCTACGGTCACAACCGACCGTTTGTCATAAAGACTAAGTCATTTTGTCCTCGCCTCACCCCCGAGACTCCTAGGTACCGAGTGGGAGGACGAAGCGGAGAACAACAAGGGATATAAAAAGGAAAACAGGTGACAGTGAATCTATTCTATCATGGTTATAGAATAACAATTGTATCTTTATACTGGAAAGCTGTACTGAAAAGAAGTATCGCGGCAAAGGTAAATTAACTACTACTAAGTTATCATCACAGAAGTATCTTAACTTATATGAATGCTCATACAAACTTATAAGTTAAGGTTTCACAAATGTAACTCATCATATAAAAGAGCTCATACTAATTTATATGATGAGTATCTATGGTGCTTATGTCCTAAGTATGTACGTATGGTATGGTATGCGGGTTATGATTCATACAAGTGCAACTCACCCACACGACTCTGTAATCACAAACCTTTAGTTCTCACTTTTTGGAGTTAGCTTAACTCTCAGGTACTACCGTTGTGGCTACGGCAGCAGCGGAGTGGGCGTCTCCACTTCTAGGCAGGTATACACACTACCATGCCTAGACTTTCTGTACGCCTCTGAAGAACACACCAGAGTCACCACGTACTAAACCGCTGGAAAATCCACCAGACTTTTAGGTCGGATGTGCGTTTTCGTGGATTGTCCTCCAGACCGCGGTATAAACAACCTACTGGCCGCTCAAACCCTCACACCTCACCTGAGTCATCGTACTGCCATCGGTGTGATGATTGGCTTAGTACTGCATGACCCGCCACGAATATGTTCTATACACATGAAATTTATTTCCAACTCGAGCCTCCAGTTCGCAGGACAAAACTCGTCCTGTATTCAAACATCCGAGCCTCCAGCTTGCAGGACAGAAACCTGTCCAATAACCAAACATCTAAGCCTCCAGCTCGCAGGACAAAACTCATCATGTATCCAAACATTTGAGCCTCCAGCTCACAGGACAAAACCCATCTTGTATCAAAACATCTGAGCCTCCAGCTCGCAGGACAAAACTCGTCATGTATCCTCCAACCCTATACGGGTGAGATTGTCACATCGTTCTCTTAACCTATTAGACTACTCTTGTATAATGCTTATTAGGTATGTCAACTTGTGGTTAGTCCTTGGACTATCCATGACATACTCGGTGAAGGGCTCTCGGTGGCACTAGGAACTATGATAGGCTGAATCCCAAAGCTCCCTTTCTCAAGGACACTTACTTTTATTGGTGTTTAGCCATTATTAATACACAACTCTCAATGTTGCTCTTGAGGGAACCTAATGACTTAAGGTATTATTGGGAGAACGATGGTCTTCCGCCAATCTCCTTTCTAATTACTTTCATTGGGCTTTGCACTCTAACACCCATTACTATGTAGTGACCCACTTGACACCGACCAAGGTTTCAACTTCCCAATACGCTTCTCTATGCAACCACCTATCATATCCTTTGTGGGTCCTAGTGTTATGTGTTACTTTTCTAAGCGCAACTCATGACCTAATGTTAACCCGTATTAGATAACTGTCAATTACTTTGGCTAAATGCCCCTAACTATTTATCATGGGTTTGTTATACACATAATATCAATCATTCATAATTTCATCTTTTTTCTAAGTATTTAGGACCATAAATTAATTCATTTAATTAGGTGACTTAGGTCACTTTATACATGAGCTACTATATCCAATGATCCATTAGGCCCAAATAAATTGTCTGGAGTTCGTCTAAGTTAATTATGGCTGTTCATCAAAATTCCTAATTTTTTGACTTGATTGGCCATTTATTTTCTATTTAAGATTGTACTCACAATTATTTGATTTTTCAAATGAAGTACCTAAAATATTCAACTGAAAATTTATAGAAAATTAGTGGTGATCAATACTGCCACAATAATATTCAAGACTGAAACTCATAATCTCAACCAATGATTTGACCTAAAATAATGGCATGCGAACATTATTACCAAAAAGCCACTACTAAGGTTTTTAGCATAATTAATCATTCAAAAATTCTTAAATAAATATACAGGGGTTTATATCATAGAAATAAGAGACTATGCATTTTTTCATAATTTTTTTAAATCATATTACCCCTACTTTTAATTTAAAACTCACAAGGGCAAAATTGTAAATCTATCGAATACACGAGGTATAATACTCAAACAAGCTCATAACTTTTCCAGAGATGCAAAATATCCTATTAGGACTTGTATCAAAATTTTAGAATTTTATAAGGTCAGAAGACCTATATCTCATTTTTATTTCTAAAAGAGCTTGTTTTCCAATAATTCAAAATAATGAGATTTTTGATCCCAAAAATCACAATCTTTCATGGGAGGTACATTTCATCCTAATAAGCCTTTGTCCAAAATCTCATGGACATGCATTGGGCCAAATGGGCTAACTTCTCACTTTCCCGTTTTACTTTTGGCACACAATTTACAAATCTATCTTCACCATGCATGTTAGATTTCCCCAACATACAGAGGTACAAATGGCCTGAAACTTTTATTATGGTCATATAATGACCCAATGGCCATGCCACCCAAATTTAGGAGCATTTGGAGAAGGGAATCTTCCTATATCTCATTTATTTGATAATTGATATTTCTATAAAAGCTATAGAAAAATACATCCCTAAAATTCTGATTTTTGGTCAGTACCTAAGTCTAACCTAATCACATGCATGGACAAAATTTCATGACATGTGGACTTAGTGTTTGGCTTAGGCACTCATTTAAAATCTGCCCTAGTGTAGAACCAGTCTTAGTATAATGACCCTACAGGGAGCTATAGTGCTCCAAATTATAACTTTAGGGTGTCAATTTAAAGGTAAGACCTAAATCTACCTTTTTTCTTATTGAACATAATTTCAGTAAATGCTTCTAGAAGACCTAAATATAGCATGCAAGTTGATTGTATAAACTAGGACAGAAAATACACATTTTATTATTTCATAAAAATCAAGAACATCAAGCCATCTTCTCCAATGAGCCAACTGTCACGATCGTCCAGTCCTATAGCAGCTTCCTTTGGTGCTTCACGACCATCTGGCCACCGCCACCGCTGGCGATTGTCGCCACCACCTCCATTGAGGTGGTGGCTAGCGTTTCTCGGCGATATGGCCGCCGGAGGCCCACCAGCGAACCCGAGCAAGAAGAAATGCTCAGAAAAATCCGCACTTGTTCACATGTTATCGGGCCGATATCTCTCCTAATTGAGCTAGAATGCTAGCATAGAGGGCTGGGGGGAGAAACGGACTTGTAGCCGCGCTTGGCGGCGGGTTTGGGGGCGGTGAGCCATGGCTGACAATGTTTCCGACAAACTATCTTGTTTCCTAGTTTCTCCGCCATTTTTCCTTTCTCCAGCTATCAATCTCCACTCGTCTTGGCTTACTGAAGGTGACAGTGGGGTAGAATGGAGGTGAGGCTGGCTGTTTTAAAGATTTTGACTAAGAGGAGTGACTGAGAGTGGCGAGACATGGCTGGTCATCATTGAGCATGGTTCCTCCATGCTGCCACGTGTCACCATCCTATTTAACCGTCAATCATCACTTTAAATCGGTGTTGACCTTAAGACAATTTAATATTGGACCGTTATTTATTGTTTAAGATAATTTTCTTGAGAACATCAACCTATTAAATAGGTTGTTAAAGAGAACCGGGTTCAAAAACACCTTTCCTGAAAACCCGGTTCAGGCCGGACAAAGCAAATACAGCTTATACAGAAAAATACTCCAAGTCCAAAAGCGTTGAGTGGTGTCGAAATCACTCAACGCCTACAGCTTCCTGACTCTTTTCCAAATTAAGGCGTTGAGTGGCGTTGAGATCACTCAACGCCACATTGAGTGGCGTTGAGACCACTCAACGCCAACATCATCCCGCAGAGTCTAAGTAAAAAGGCGTTGAGTGGCGTTGAGACCACTCAACGCCGCGTTGAGTGGCGTCGAGTTCACTTGACGCTTCGTCGAATGGCATTGAGAGCTCTCGACGCCTAAAGTTTCCTGAGTATTTTCTAAGTTAAATTCGTCGAGTGGCGTCGAGTTCACTCGACGCTTCGTCAAATGGCATCGAGATCACTCGACGCCTAAAGTTTCCAGAGTATTTTCTAAGTTAAATTCGTCGAGTGGCGTCGTGCTCACTCGACTCGCTCGACGCTTCCCGAGCCTGAGTCAATTCTCTTGACTCAAAACGCATGCGAGGGACCTAGCACAAAATGGGATGTTACAGTGAGCATCAACATGTGTCTCGTCGATTGCTCCAATACAGTCCTTAAAGTAGGGCATGTATCGATCGTCATTTAGAATCTTCGTGGGGATATGTGTAAATCAATTGAAATCCTTTGTTTTCAAGGTCAGCCTAGAGGAGGGGTGAATAAGTTTAAGGTCTCTTTTAAATCTTTTAAACCTTTACCTGATTTACCTGTACTTTGTGATTGGTTTGTTTGGCTTTCAAGATGCACACACAGAAGACACAGATATTTTACAATTGATCTTCGGATTATGGGTACATCCATCGTCCCTCTCCGCCCTTATAACAGTGTGTTAGATAAGGCTCTTCTCCAATACTTGGCTCCTTAAGAGCTTACAACTCGATCCCGCGGGACCACTCCGTCTCCTCCAGACCTACTGCTCAGGCATAAGGCCCTATAACTCAGTGATTAAACAACCACCTATCTCAGGCCAATGGCCCTACAACTCAGGCTAGGAGGACATCCCTAAACTCAGATCCAAAGTGGATCCTACACTCAGATCAAATAATGATCCTACCTCAGGCTTTATAACATTGGCTTACAACTCAGATTCTACACAAAATCCTACACTCGGATCCAAGACTGGATCCTACAGAAAATAGAAATGTTGAGAAACAATTAGACACCAGAGAGTTTTCTCTGTGACTGCTGAGCTGATTTCAGCTATATCTTCTTCACAGCAGCAAGTTGAAAAGATCTTCAGTACTGGATGGCTTGTGCTGGAATTAACCCAGAATTAAAATTCTGATCTGTTGTTGAAGATAATGGATCTGAAAGTTTGTATCTTCTTTAAATAACTACCCTGACATGGAGACACTGAAGGCCCTACTTCTCTTCTCAATCAGAAATCTATTTTGAACTTGTTGTCGTTGATGAGAATCGCAACAGCTATCTATTTTTTTTTCTTTCAAGTCAACTGATCAGAACTTGTGCTTCAGGCTCGATTGAACTTGTGCTTCAGGCTCGATTTTAATGGCGAGGAAGAAGACAAAGTTTCACCACTATGCGTAATCAGAAAACCCTAAAAAGCTTTTCTTCCTTTCACCCAATCTTATCCTTTTATAGTTAGCTGACCAACGACTATTTGTACTGTGAACCCAGCCTAAAACGGACGAGTTACCACCTTCCATTTGCAGAAAACGACAACAGTTGTCCGTTGGTGCCATTAAAGGCATACTGCAGGTTTGCCGCAAAGAATTTGAATTGCGTTGACTTTTGCTGACGTCACCCATTCTGAACTTAGCCAAATTCACAAAATCACTTCAGGCGTCGAGTGCGTTGAGTGAACTGGTTTCACTCAACGATTCTACACTTAGCTTATTCTTCAGCCCTTTTTACATCCATGACGTTGAGAGCGTTGAGTGGTTGACCTTCACTCAATGTCATTTGTCTTAGCTCCTTCTGAACTCTGTCAACTGCTGAGGCGTTGAATGAACTGACTTAACTCAACGCTTCTGTACTTAGAAACTTTCCTTCTAAATAGAGGCGTTGAGTGTGTTGACTTCACTCAATGCTTCCAGCCTCAGCCTCATCTTTTGACTAGGCGTTGAGTGAACTGGCTTCACTCAACGCTTCTAGACTTAGTCAAATTCTGGTTTCTTCTTAGGCTTTGATTGTCCAGGCTTATCTCAACGCTTTCTATCATTTGGCGTTGAGTGAACTGGCTTCACTCAACGCTTTTGTACTTGAACAAATTTTTCTGTTTTTACTATTGGGCTTTGACAAAATCAGCATGACGTTGAGTGAATCAGTGAACTGGCTTCACTCAACGCTTTTGGACTTAGAAACTTTTCCTTTGACAGAATCTCTCTGGCTTTGACTGCTTGAGCTTGTCTCAACGCTATCTGTTATTTGGCGTTGAGTGAACCAGCAAAGCGTTAAGTGAGTTGGCTTCACTCAATGATTAAGGAGTTAGCTGATTTTTCTTTGCCAGAAACTTCGGGGCTTTGACTGAGGCAGATTTACTCGACGAATTTGTTGTCTGGCATTGAGTGAGTTGACATCACTCAACGCCTATGGACTTGGCCACTTTTTTATCTTCCATTGTTGAGGCTTTGACCGATCTTCTTGTATTCAGCTCCTTTTGTGTTATTGTGTTGAGTGAACTTACTTCACTTAACGTCTGTGGACTTAGGCAACTTCCTGGATTTACAGCATCCTTCTTTGTGTCCACATGTCCAATCAATATGACAAGTACTATCCTGCATGCATGAACTTAAACAAACATTAAATACAACTCTGTGTATGTCTTTGACTTGTTTGAATTCTTACAAATCTGGGATATTAGGATCAATGGACCCAACAATCTTCCTCTATTTGAAGAAGTCAAAACCCACTATCAACTTTATTGGTCAATGACATGCATAACATATGCATCAACAAAATATACTATAATGATAGAACAGATCTAGGAATATTACCACATTTCCTGCCTGTATGGTGAGCATCACCTACTTCCCCTGAATTGCTGCAAGATATGTGATACCACTTGAAGGCCTTGATTACCTTCACATCATTACCCTGTAAGGGGACATCTTTTTATCCCCCCCCCCCCCACCTGCAATTGCTGCATGATAGTTGATCATCTTTTTTCCCTTGGATACTTTGATTACTTGATCAACCTTTGATGCTACTTGAGCAATCACTTCTCTCCCCCTTTTTGACTTCTGAATAGTCAGGGAGGAGCTGGTCTGTCTTGATTGTCTTCTCCCCCTAGCTGGTTGCAGATGATACCACTGGTGCAGCTGCCAGCTTCCTCTCTTCATGAGGCTAAAATTGCTCCTGCAGCTGCTGCTCTTGCTCCCCCTCAATAGGAGCATCTTCTATCATCATGTTCCTAATAGGCACTTTTGTCTTCATTGTCATTTTAGGTCTTCATCACCTGCAAGAAGAACAAATCTTACACCAAAAATATCCTAGGGAGTAACTGAAGTTATGTTAAGTTCAATATACCCAACTCAAACTTGAAGGTGTTGAACTTTGCTTCATCTAGCGGCTTAGTAAAGATATCAACCACTTGCTTATCTGTGGGGACAAACTCTAGACTGATGTCTTCCTTTTCCACATGCTCCCTAATAAAATGATACATAATTTCTATGTGCTTAGTCGTGCTGTGTGAGACCGGATTCCTAGCAATAGAAATAGCACTAGTAGAATCACAATAAAGATGAGTTCTACTTATCGGGAGGTTATAATCCTGGAGCTGATGCTGGATCAACTGCAACTGAGCACAGCAGCTACCTGCTGAAATGTACTCTGACTCTGCAGTTGATATTGCAACACTAGATTGCTTCTTGCTGCTCCAAGATATTAGTCTCCCACCTAAGAATTGGCAGGATACTGAAGTGTTTTTCATGTCCTCTTTGCAGCCTGAAAAATCTGCATCTGAAAAGCATGTTAGTTCAAAATTTCTATTTCTTGGGCACCATAGGCCAAGATCTGATGTGCCGTTAAGATATCTTAAGATCCTCTTTGTAGCAGTGTAGTGAGATTCTTTAGTGCATGTCTGATACCTAACATAGACACATGTAGCATACATGATGTCAGGTCTACTAGCAGTGATATATAGAAGGGAGTCAATTATCCCTTTATACAAAGTCTCATCAACAGGTTTCTCTGCTTCATCTTTATCTATGGGCATACTTGACCCTATGGGAGTTTTCATGGTGAATACATTCTCCATACCATATTTCTTAATCAACTCCCTGGTGAACTTGGACTGGATATGGACAAGTCATCATCAGTGTGTCTAACTTGGAGTCCTAAGAAGAATTTGAGCTCACCCATACTGCTCATCTCAAACTTCCCTTGCAAAAGTTTAATAAATTTCCAGCAAAGGTTGTCATCAGTAGATCCAAAGATAATGTCATCAACATATATCTGGACTAGGATGATTTTGCCCTTAGATTCCCTTAGGAATATGGTCTTGTCTATTTTCCCTCTTGAGAATTTATTTTCGATGAGAAAACTAGACAAAGTCTCATATCATGCTTTAGGGGCTTGTTTCAACTCATATAGAGCTTTCTAAAGCCTATAAACAAAATCAGGTGAGTTATAGTCAACAAAACTTAGTGGTTGTTCAACATAGACATCTTCCTTTAAATCATCATTCAGGAAGGCTGACTTCACATCCATCTAGTAGACTTTGAATCCTTGGTAGGCAGCAAATGCAAGGAAGAGTCTTATAGCTTCCAATCTGGCTACTGGGGCAAATATCTGATCAAAATCAATCTCTTCTTCTTGTTTGTATCCTTTAGCCACCAGTCTAGCCTTGTTCTTCACTATAATGTCATTTTCATCAAGTTTATTCATGTAGATCCACTTGACTACAATGATATTATGTCCTTTTGGTCTTGAAACCAGCTTTTAGATATTACATCTCTTGAACTGGTTCAGTTCCTCTGACATTGCTCCAATCCAGAATAAGTCTGAGTTGGCTTCTTCAAATTTATTGGGCTCTACTAGTGACAGAAAACTTGAGTAGAGTGTTGTGTTGAAACTCTTGCTTCTAGTTTGTACTCCTTGCCTTGCATCACCAATGATCTGATGTGCTGGATGATCCCTCAGATGCCTTATAGCTGGAGGCAACCTTGCTTCACCTTCTTGAGCATCAGTGGCTCCATCTGGCTGAACTTCATCCACAACTTCTGGGTCTTGTGCACCCTCTGGACAGCACATATCCCTTCCTTGATGGAGAGTTTGTCCATCACTTTCTCCATGCTTGCAGAACTAGAAGAACAGCTAGGCAACTCACTGTTAATCATATTTAATTTATCAAACATCACATGAATTGACTCTTGTACAACTTGACATGTCAAGTTGTAGATTCTATATGTCATGTTGTGGTTGTTGTACCCAACAAAGATCCCTTCATAGGACTTGGCAGTAAACTTGGTCACATAGGACTTTCCATTGTTCAGCATGTAACACTTGCTGCCAAAAAACCTGAAGTAGGATAAGTTTGGTTTTCTGTTTTTCAAGATCTCATAGGGAGTCTTTGTAGGATTTCACATATAGTGGTGGGGAGAATTTAAAAAAAAATATTCCCAAACACCATACAATACACAGGAATCGGATATCCCAAAGCAATGCAAAACAGGCTTAACGAAATAAACCCTAACTCATCACATCTAATCCATCACATGCATTAGAAATTATACCTCTAGAGAACAATCTCTAGGCGGAAGAGGAAAACGCGCCGGAGAAGATAATGGCGATCCCACCGCAACAACGAGGCCGATCGCCTCGCCTCTTGGTTCACCTTGAACCCGAACAGCGACAAATCTCTATTCCGTCTACGGGGAATAGAAACACTAGCTCAGAATTTCTCTCCTCTTGCACCGATGACTCCAAGTGGCCGAACCACACTAGTCCCCGGGTAGGGAAGAGAAAAGTGGAGAGGGATCTAAAACCGCTGTGGAGAAGGAGCAGACTCAAGCCAACACACAAGCTGCGGTCGAGCTGCAGGGCGATGGCGGCGACAAACTTGTCCGGCGATGGAGCAGCGGGCGCCGAGGCTTTGGCGGCGTCAAGCTTGCACGGCGACGGAGCAACGGGTTGCAATGCCGGCGGCAAACTTGCCCGGCGGCGGAGCGGGGAACTGCGCGACGATGGCGGCTGGAAGCACTAGATCGCAAAACCCGTTCAACCCTTGCAATCCTTGCGGCTAGGTTTTCAGCCCGTGAAAGCTTCTGCTCCTAATTCACAGAACCCGGTTTTTCCTATCCTTTATATATATATATATGAAATAAACTTATATATATAAATCTATATATATATATATATTATATATACATACATTTATATATATATATATATATATATATATATATATATATATATATATATATATATATATATATATATATATATATATATATATATATATATACGAGTCGCAGGCATGGGCCTCCGGCCCGATGGCCACGCGCCACAGTATCTGCTCGCCGACGGCGGGCCTCCAGCCCTCGTTCCCTGCGCGACAGTACACGACCAGCAGCTGCGGGCTTTGCCCTCCCCTCACGGCGGGCTCCGCCCGCCCCCGACGTATTAATAAGTTATTAGAAATTAGAAAATAATAATTTATATTTTAATTTTAAAATTATTAAAAATTAATAACTTATTTAATATATATAATTTTTTAAAAAAAAAATTTAAAAATGAAGAAACTGCGTGCGGCACGGGCGGAGCCCGTGCCGCACGCAGTTTCTTCCTGTCGGCCGGCGGCGGAGCCGCCGGTGGCCTGCGCGGCACCCACCGGCCGGCGAGGCCGGCCTCCGGCGAGTCCGCCGGTGGGTGTAGGGCAGGCCGCCGGCGGCTCCGCCGCCGGCCGGGAGGAAGAAAATGGCTGCAGCGAAACTGCAGCCATTTTCTTCCCGACGACCGGCGGCTCCGCCGCCGGCGGCCTGACCGGCACCCACCGGCGGCCTCGCCGGCCTCCGGTGAGTCTTCCGGCGGCCTCGCCGGCCTCGCCGGCCTCCGGTGAGTCCTCCGGTGGGTGCCGGGCAGGCCGCCGGCGGCTCCGCCGCCGGCCAGGCGGAATATTTTGTGCGGCAGCAATTTTTTTTTTTTTGGGGGGGGGGGGATCGGCTTTTAGGAGAAAGAAGATTGGGTTTTTTTTTTCGTTTTTGTTTATATGCACACCAAAATGGATATTTACAGTACAAGATCTAACGATTGAGGATTAAAGCAGTCAAATCTGACGGCCACCTATTTTCCCCCTATTTTCGAACCCACGCTATTGGCAGACCACCATATATCTTTTTAAGATAGTATAGATATATATATAACACACACATATATACATAATCCCATAAAACCAATCATTGTGCACTCCTACCAAAATAATTACGACGACTCGCTCCGTCATAATTCTTCTTTTTGATAGTCGCACAGGAATTCTATCTAAGCATGTCGAGTCACGACATTTGTCATTCGCACTTACTATAGTACTTAGATTAAATGTTCCATAAAATCAAATACTCCAAATAAGCCGAACGGATGCTGTTCCCGTTCATTTGCTGCGACCTTAAAGAGGAACCATGTCGTCGAGACTATAATATAACATCCTATATTATGGACTATAAGAGGCTTTGTCACTGCATTATAGTCGCCCCAACAACATGGTAACTAGGTAACGCAATGAACGACCTGTGTCCATTTCTTTGTCACATGATATCATAAATATTGTGCAAATTTGGACTGTGTCATATCGCACTATATTTTTCTTTCTTGGTCTCACAAGTGAGTTGTATTTATAACTACGTTAGTTATAATGCATGTTATACAACCTCGCTCGGCCAAGGGGCCCGACTATACCATTACAAAAATAATTTGGGGACAAAATGATATTTTGATGTGCACATTACTTACGCGTAAGTATGAACAATGAATCATAGTATATATATCATTATTAGAGGATAGTTTTCGACTATAATCACGTTGCCCACACTGACATGCTAAATCTACACATCTTGTATCTCCAAATAATAGACACATTGTAAGCATTATTGACGCTTAACACATTCCACATAATGCTACAACATAAAATAGGTCACTCTCAATATGTATGAAATCACACGCATACACACTCATATGATTAAACGATAATCATTTATCAATATTTATAGAACTCAAATGTACTTTAATCGATATGACAATCTTAACTCGGCAATCAATGTTCCTTTTTGATTACCACGATTGTGAGGAAAACTTAAGATTACATGACTTAATAAAAACCATGGTTCTATGGTTCAAGACCAAGCGCATCTTCCCAAACCTTACATGATACAAGTCATATAATCAAGGAACAAAATGTTACAACATTCTAAAACATGAACATAAGTAAATAGAAAAAGATAACTTTCAAAACACCACTTTCTTCAGTCTCCCACTTGTTTTCAAAGTTTCTTAAATTATAGAAACTATAAAAGAAAAGGAGTAACCTTAAAATCATCCATCAAGCCACTCTCCATGGTCACGTAACCCCATGGATTCGAAATGAATTTCGCCCTTAGCTTGAGATAAAGGTTTGGTGAAAGGATAAGCTGTGTTGATGTTAGTGTCTATCCATAAAAGTGCAATCTTCCCTTCCTCGATGAAGTCCCGCGTTACAAAATACTTTCTATCCATGTATTTTGTCTTGTGATGCGACCTTGGCTCCTTAATTTGAGAAATGGAGGCACTATTGTCGCAAAACAATTTCAAGGGGGCTTCACTTGTTGGAACAATTCCAAGTTCTTCGAGGAATTTCTTTATCCATACTCCCTCTTTGCTGGCTTCCGCAGCTGCCATGACTTCTGCTGCGGTGGTCGAGTCAGCGGTAGTTGATTGTTTCCAACTACGCCAACTCACGACTCCACCATTCAGAAGAAAAACGAACCCAGATTGAAATTTTCTGTCATCCAGATCTGTCATGAAACTAGCATCTGTGAAGCCTTCTGCAACTAGTTCCTTATCCCCACCAAAAACAAGAAACTTATTCTTGGTCCTTTTCAGGTACCTAAGAATATTTTTGACAACGGTCCAGTGATTAGGACCGGGTGAAGCTTGATGTCGGCTCGTTATGCTCAGGGCATATGCAACATCCGGTCTTGTACAAGTCATGACATACATGATGGAGCCTATGGCTGAAGCATAGGGGACATTCTTCATATATTCAATGTTCGTGTGCGTTGAGGCACAATGAGACTTGCCCAACTGTAAAGATGTCTTCATTGGCACATTTCCCTTCTTAGAGTTTTCCATATGAAACCTTCCTAAGACTTTGTCAATGTAAATACTTTGACTTAGGTCAATGAGTCTTCGAGACCTATCCCTATATATCTTGATCCCCAAGATATATTGGGCTTGTCCCATGTCCTTCATTGAAAAATTAGTTATCAATGAGTCTCTTGTTTGTTCCATTATAAGTATATGATTGCCCATTAATAATATATCATCTACGTACAAAATCAAAAATATGATGTGGCTCCCACTGACCTTCTTGTACACACAAGGTTCTTCCTTGCTTTGAATAAAACCGAGAGTTTTAACCTCATCGTCAAAGCGTTTGTTCCAACTTCTTGATGCTTGCTTCAAACCATAAATGGCCTTCTGAAGTTTACATATTTTCTCGATATTTTTCGGATTTTCAAAACCTTGAGGTTGTAACATGTATACCTCCTCAACTAGTTTTCCATTTAGGAAAGCTGTTTTGATGTCCAACTGCCATATTTCATAATCATGGAAGGCGGCGATAGCCAACATGATTCGAATTGTTTTGAACATTACAGCCGGCGAAAAGGTTTCATCGTATTCAATCCCTTGGACTTGGCTATAACCTTTTGCTACAAGCCTTGCTTTGTAGGTTGTCAAGTTCCCATTCATGTAAATCTTCCTCTTGAAAATCCATTTGTTGGGAATGACTTTCTTTCCATCAGGAAGGTCAACCAAGTCCCATACTTAATTGCCATACATGGATTGCATTTAGGATCTCATGGCCTCTATCCAGGCCTCTGAATATTTCCTTCCCAATGCTTCTTCATAGGTCAGGGGATCTTCAGTGTCCATTACCAATACATCATGAAAACCCATGTAAAGGTCGGGCTTTCTTTTTACCCTAGTAGACCTTTTGAGTTCTCTTTGCTCATACCGTTCACCTTGAGGCTCTCGAATTTCTTCTACAACCTCATGTGGAATTAATTCATGTTCAACACGAGCCAAACAATTTCCTAGTGGTGCATTGCGAAGCTCCTCAACATGAATTTGTGGAGGTGGATTGGCCACACTCCCACTGAGCAAAGGAACTATATGTGAGAGCTCGTGGTCATCTTGAATATCAAAATTCATATCATGATCACATCCTTGTAGGTCCTCTTGAGTTTCCTCAAGTATTATCCTACAATCACATCCCTTCATTCTTTCAAGAAACTCTTTCTCCAAGAATGTAGCACCTTTCTTTACAAATATAATATTTGTTGACTTGTGCTAAAAACTATACCCTTTGGTTTCTCTAGGGTATCCTATGAAAAAACACTTGTCCGCTTTGGGTTCTAACTTTGTCAATTGCATACGTTTTACACATGCCTCGAAACCCCAAATCTTAAGGAACGATAAACTAGGCGGTTTTCCAAACCATGCATCATATGGAGTTTTATCAACAGATTTTGTTGGGACAATATTCAAAGTGAGAGTTGTAGAAAGAAGTGCGTGGCCCCAAAAATATAAAGGTAGATCGGTCTAACATATCATGGAACGAACCATGTAAAGCAGGGTTCGATTTCTCCTTTTGGAGACACCATTCCACTGCGGGGTGCCAGGTGGAGTAAGTTGTGGTACAATACCACACTCCTTCAGGTAAGTAGTGAACATGTTGCTCATGTACTCACCTCTGCGGTCGGTTCTCAAGATCTTAATTCTCTTGTCAAGTTGGTTCTCTACTTCATTTTTGTACTCCTTGAATTTTTCAAGGGATTCACTTTTATGCCTCATGAGATAAACATAGCCATATCGGCTATGATCATCCGTGAAGGTAATGAAGTACCTATAACCTTCTCTTGCACTCGTACTCATTGGACCGCATACATCTGAATGTATCAATTCAAACAAGTTATTCGCTCTTGCACCTTTCTTGCTGAAAGGTGTCTTGGTCATTTTTCCAGCTAAACATGATTCACATGTCCCAATTTCATCTAAATCAAATGAATTTAAAAGATTTGTTTGATGCAATTTCCTTATGTATTTCTCGTTTATGTGACCAAGACGATGGTGCCATAAGAGTGTCTCATTCATATGAGATATCTTGAGTCTTTTGTTATTAATATTCATTACATGTTTATCCTCAACTATATTAAGCAAATACAAACCATTGGAAACAATAGCATTTGCATAAAATAAACCATCCTTCTTAATTGTCATTTGCGAATTAACAATCACAAAACGAAAACCTTCTGCATCTAAACATGATACAGAAATAATGTTTCTCAAAATAGAAGGGACATGATAAACGTTTTTCAAAGTTAAAACTAAACCACTAGATAAACGAAGGTCTAGGGTGCCAACTGTAACCGCGAAGATTCTTGCACCATTCCCGACCTTCAGCACAACCTCTCCTTTCGAGAGCATTCTTTTATCCCTTAGTGACTGCACATTAGAAACTAAGTGAGCACATGATTCGGTATCAATTACCCAATCAAGGATAGTGGTGGTTAAGTTTAAATTCAGTTCAATAACATATATACCTTTAGGGCGCTTGCGTTCAATCTTGCCTTCATCCAAGTCCCATTTGTACTTGGGGCAGTTCATCTTGTAGTGTCCCTTTTCATGGCAATGGAAACACTCGGTGAGATCTGTAGGAGAGTTCTTCACCTTGCTTCCCGTGGAGTTGCTCACATGAGCTCCTCCCTTATTGCCTTTTGAAGGGAAACTTCTACTTGTATTTTTGATTGCACCTTTGCCTTTATTCTTAAAGGGTTTCTTGCTACTCGACGCAACGGCCAAGACAGAATTAGCCTTTGTCTTTCCCATGTCAACCTCAGCAGTTTTGAGGGCATTGTGGAGCTCATTCATGGTCATCTTCCTTTCACGCATATGGTAGTGCATAATGAAATCCTTATAGGAATAAGGAAGCGACCCCAGTATGATATCCTCAGCTATGTCATCTGGGAGTTGAGAATTTAGTTTCTCTAATTTCTCCAGATAGCCTTGCACCTTTAGGAAGTGCACTGAGACAGATTCACCCTCCATCATCTTGCACCTTGTGAGTGCTATGGTGGTCTTGTAGCGCTCTTTCTGAGCACTATCGGTGAACATCTTCTCTAATTGCGCTATGATTTCCTTTGCGGGAGTATCGAGAAATTTCCTTTGCAACTGATCGCCAATGCTGGCCAAGATCAAAGTTTGCACAACACGCTGTTGTTCATTCCACCTCTTTTGTTCCTCCTTTTCAACATCGGTTGGTTTGTCTTTATCCTTCACTTCTGGGCATTTGCTATCCAGAATTTGTTGGAGATTTTCCAAACGCAACATGATGTTCAACTTGAGGATCCAATCAGAATAGTTTGAACCGTCGTTTGCAAGAGGACTCTTATCAATCATGGAACGCAGAAAATTTGGAAGGGTTGACATGATTCTAAAGAAAAGAGAAAACAAAATTTTACTTGAAGTTCATATACAAAAAAAACTGCTATTGCTATGACAAGAAAAAAACACAGCATCGCAAAAGATCCTTTCCAAACAAGCGGACTCATCCATTCATTTGTATAGGTAGGTACAAGCACCAATCATAACCTTTAAGCAAAGCTTAACCCTTATGACTCTTGAAAAACATATTATTTCATGTTCTGAAAAATAAAACACAATAATATGAAAACCTTTTCCCAAGATATTCAAGCGTAGATCTCGAAAATCTTGTTTAAGAAAACTCATTTTATTGGCCAACTAGTGTGGACGCAGTATTCCCACAAGAAGAGCAAATTATGCCTCACACAGATTTAATCTCTTGCGGCCTAATACCAAGCTCACACATGTTCCACCATATCTAGTGATTAGAATCACACTCATGCTCTTCCAGGATCACTAGCTTAGGTGGATAAAATGAGGAGGAAAGGCTCTTAAATCTTTCACTTTGCATTCCAACAGGGAATGGAAGAATTCCAAAAAAATTTACACACGGCATTCTAAAAACTTACATACATCGCAAACAATTACATTCCAGAGTTTGCAAAATAAAAGGAATGCCAAAGAGAAAAAAAACAAAACCCGCTAGTCGGAACCCTAACATTGGATAAGCCCATGTACCCAAACCTACATGATTCATCCAGATCATTTTAAATCCAAAAAAAATAATCTCCTCATGATCCATACTAGGGTGGATTACGCAATATGAATCAAAAGGGCTAGGACATAACAAATCCAAATCATTAGGCACCAAAACTAGCAACTAAGGAGTTACATTGAAATGAGATATCAAACCTGCCTCTCATACCACTGTAGGATTTCACGTGTAGTGGTGGGGCGAATCTAAAAAAAATATTCCCAAACACCATACAATACACAGGAATCGAATATCCCAAAGCAATGCAAAACAGGCTTAACGAAATAAACCGTAACTCATCACATATAATCCATCACATGCGTTAGAAATTATACCTCTAGAGAACAATCTCTAGGCGGAAGAGGAAAACACGCCGGAGAAGATAATGGCGATCCCACCGCAACAACGAGGCCGATCGTTTTGCCTCTTGGTTCACCTTGAACCCGAACAGCGACAAATCTCTATTCCGTCGACGGGGAATAGAAACACTAGCTCAGAATTTCTCTCCTCTTGCACCGATGACTCTAAGTGGCCGAACCACACAATTTGTCGGGTAGGGAAGAGAAAAGTGGAGAGGGATCTAAAACTGCTGTGGAGAAGGAGCAGACTCAAGCCAACACACAAGCTGCGACCGAGCTGCAGGGCGATGGCGGCGACAAACTTGTCCGGCGATGGAGCAGCGGGCGCCGAGGCTTTGGCGGCGGCAAGCTTGCACGGCGACGGAGCAGCGGGTTGCGATGCCGGCGGCAAACTTGCCCGGCGGCGGAGCGGGGAACTGCGCGACGATGGAGGCAGGATGCACTAGATCGCAAAACCCATTCAACCCTTGCAATCCTTGCGGCTAGGTTTTCAACCCATGAAAGCTTTTGCTCCTAATTCACAGAACCCGGTTTTTCCTATCCTTTATATATATATGAAATAAACTTATATATAAATCTATATATATATTATATATACATACATTTATATATATATATATATATAACACATATATATACATAATCCCATAAAACCAATCACTGTGCACTCCTACCAAAATAATTACGACGACTCGCTCTGTCATAATTCTTCTTTTTGATAGTCGCACAGGAATTCTATCTAAGCATGTCGAGTCACGACATTAGTCGTTCGCACTTACTATAGTACTTATATTAAATGTTCCATAAAATCAAATACTCCAAATAAGCCGAACTGATGTTGTTCCAGTTCATTTGGTGTGACCTTAAAGAGGAACCATGTTGTCAAGACTATAATATAACATCCTATATTATGGACTATAAGAGGCTTTGTCACTGCATTATAGTCTCCCCAACAACATGGTAACTAGGTAACGCAATGAACGACCTGTGTCTATTTCTTTGTCACATGATATCATAAATATTGTGCAAATTTGGACTTTGTCATATCGCACTATATTTGTCTTTCTTGGTCTCACAAGTGAGTTGTATTTATAACTACGTTAGTTATAATGCATGCTATACAACCTCGCTCGGCCAAGGGGCCCGACTATATCATTACCAAAATAATTTGGGGACAAAATGATATTTTGATGTGCACATTACTTACGCGTAAGTATGAACAACGAATCATAGTATATATATATATATCATTATCAGAGGATAGTTTTCAATTATAATCACGTTTCCAACACTGACACGCTAAATCTACACATCTTGTATCTCCAAATAATAGACACGTTGTAATCATTATTGACACCTAACACATTCCACATAATGCTACAACATAAAATAGGTCACTCTCAATATGTATGAAATCACACGCATACACACTCATATGATTAAACGATAATCATTTATCAACATTTATAGAACTCAAATGTACTTTAATCGATATGACAATCTTAACTCGGCAATCAATGTTCCTTTTTGATTACCACGATTATGAGGAAAACTTAAAATTACATGACTTAATAAAAACCATGGTTCTATGGTTCAAGACCAAGCGCATCTTCCCAAACCTTACATGATACAAGTCATATAATCAAGGAACAAAATGTTACAACATTCTAAAACATGAACATAAGTAAATAGAAAAAGATAACTTTCAAAACACCACTTTCTTCAGTATTTTTGTGGCTCTTGGTGATAGAAGCTCTGTTAAGGACATGAAATGCAGTGTTAACTGCCTCAGCCCAGAAATATTCTATGAGAGTTGTACAATTCAGTAAGATCCTTCCAACTTCTATGAGAGTCTTATTTTTCCTCTCAGCAATTCCATTTTGCTGGGGTGTTCTAGGAGAGAAGAATTCTTAATGAATTCTTTGTTCTTCACAAAAACTTGTCAAACCTGCAGACTGAAATTCAGTTCCATGGTCACTTCTGATTTTGACCACAGAACTGTCTAGTTCATTTTGTATCTTCTTGACAAAGTTCTTGAAAACATCAAGGGTTTCATCCTTTCTCTTAATAAAGAACGCTCGGGCAAACCTAGAATAGTCATCATTCACCACAAGGGTGTAGACTTTTCTACCAAGATTATGAACTAGCATAGGACCAAATAGGTCCATATGTAGGAGGTACAAGCACCTCATTGAGTCTTTGGTCTCAATGCATTTGAAAGAGGTCTTGGTCTGTTTGCTTTTTTGTCATACAGAGCAGATACCCTCCTTAGTGCATTTTAACTTAAGAGCATTTCTAATTAGCTCTTTACTAAAGAGCTTCACAATGGTCTTGTAGTTCAAATGAGCTAATCTCTTGTGTCATTGGACACAGTATGAGACTTTCTCATTTGCAACTATGCATATAAGAGAGTCTTTGCTTTCACAAAAAAAATTTAAGACAATAGACATTTCCTCTCCTAGTGTCTGTCAAGATGACCCTTTGGTCACTTGACCTCCTAATTTGGCACTCATTCTCGAGGAATGAAATGTCATAGTCAAGATCACATAGTTGGTTTATGCTTATGAGATTTGTGTTGCAAACCTTTAACATAAGCTAACTGTGTGATAGTGGTTATGTCATTTGTTATCTTATCATACCCTTTACTTACTCACCTATCTGGACCACAAAAGATGACTTTGGGTCCATTCTTTACTGGAGAATAGTCCTTTAGAATACTTTTTGTTCCAGTTATATGTCTGTAACATCCACTATCCAAGTACTATATAGGGGTATGACCACTTGGACTAACCTGCAAGACATAAATCTGTTAACCTTAGGGCCCCAATTATTATTGGGTCCTAGGTGCAAGTTAGTCTGATAATGAACCTGTCTACCTGCAGTTCTTCTGACAGGTAAGCTCTCTCTAGCTCTTGGCACACTTGGATTGTGTCAGCAATCAATAGCATAGTGATTCACCTTACCACAATACCAACACTCATGGATATTGTACCTTATTTTTAGAGTTGGTCTTGTAGCTGTGTTGACAACAGCTCTCAATCCAAAAGGTACTGCAGCAGCCTTTTTCTTATATCTCCCAGTCACAGTCTGACTTGGGATATGTCTGGCATTAGAGGTACTTGGAATATCTTGATTCCTACCAGCAGTAGTCTTCCATTCATATGACATACTTTTGATGACCTCAAATATACTCAAGTCTAGTCTGCTAACAGACTTACCCTTGTTCTTATAGTAGGTTGGGAGGTCCTGAGAGAAGACTGCCTCCTTACTCTTAAGGGTTTGGGCTGGTGCACCAAACACAAATGGTTCATGATGGGCTATTTGGATTTCCTCATGGGCTGCCCAGAAAGCACTTGCACCTTTGCTATATCTACCACCATAGTGCAGAACATCTTTGTTCCCACTAGTGGATCTACCATTCTCCCAGTGATCATAAATACTCTCTTGGTCATACCTGTTAGAAGGTAACAAACTCTCTTGAATGAAATAGGAGGCTTGGATGCTAGTAGTTGTACTGGAGCTTTGCCCTTTCCTTTGGGATTGGCAACTTTTGTGTGACCCTTGAAGCTCAACCCCTTCTTACCCTTTTGGGAGGTGAAGGAGTCTATCAAGAGCAGATCTGAACTTGGCTTTGAATAACTAGCCACTACTTTTTTCTCCCTCTCCAGTAGCTCCTCCAGGTCCCTTATTTAGTTTTCCTGGTACTCTATGATGCCTAACTGGATGAAGGAAATAGTTTCTAATTCATTGATTTCCCTCATTTTTAGATCCAACAAGGAAGCTAAGTCTACATGCTGGGAAGCAGCAAGCTGAAAGGAAAGAAATCTCCTTAGCCTGCTTCTTAGCCAGCAACTTGCTTTTCTTGAAGGCATTCAGCAAGACACCATACTTGTCAATAATATAATTAACATCTTCTTCTGATTCAGAGACTCCTTCATCTCTTGATGAATGATCTTCGGAATCTGGGTTGATCTCAAAGCCTAACTAAGAAGATGACTTAGACAGAGAGTGTACCTTTTGTTAACCAGGCTGATTCTGGCTGGATTCTTCATCAGTCATATCCATCAGTCCATAGCAGCAGCTGTCTTCTTCTTCTTCATCCACCTTTGAATCAATATGTGACAGTGATAGAGGGGCCCTGATTCCAATTCTGGCAGCTGGATACTTTTCCTCTTCTTCCAGCATAGCAGCAATTAGTCCAATGTAGGCTTTATCTTCTTCCTCTTCTTCTGACTCTGATGAGGAAGAGTCAGTCCATCTTTTCTGCTTTTTCTTAGCAATGAAGGACTTCTCCTTCTTGCCTTTGTGCTGGTGATGATGTTTCTTCTCTCCATCCTCTCTTCTCTTTATTGGGCAGTCGACTACAACATTTTCTGGCTTGTTGCAGCAATAACAGATAACATTAGTAGAAATCCATTTACTAGGTTTAGAACCATACCTGTCCTCATTGGAGGACTTCTTCTTCCCCTATAGTAGTTCTTGTGATGAGAGGATGAGGAGGGTCTGTTCTTCCTCTACTTCTTTTTCATGAACTTCTGGAATTGTCTGGAGAAGGCAGCAAGGTCTTCATCAGACATGTGGCAGTCTGATGTGCTTGACTCTGAGTCATCTGAGTTAGACTCAGCATCCCTCCTTGGTGGAGAAAGAGCCTTCCTTCTGCTCCTCCTTGAGGCTTCAGCTTTGAAGGCCACAAACTTTTCTTTGGCCTGAGACTTGTTGTTTCTCTCCTCCTCCTTTCTGGCAGTCAGATGCATTTCATAGGACATCAGCTTCCCAAATAATGTTGATGGTGGAGTGTTAACACGCTTTGTCACCTCTCTGATGACACAGATCTTAGTATCCCAGTCTCTAGTTAGAGACATGAGAAACTTGTCATTCAGCTCATAAGTGTTGAAAACCCTGTCATAGGTCATCAGCTCATTTCATAACAGTCTAACCCTCTCCTTCCAGATTTCAAATCCTTCCTTCCTGCAGATTGGAAGTTTCATGATACCCAGCTCCTTATAGTTCACTCATGAACCCATAATGACAAACTTTTTGCTGATCTTGTAGATCTACTTAGACTATTAAACCTTCTTTGAGTAACCTCCCTCTGATACTACTTGAAAAACTTTGTTTTCAAGGTCAGCTAACACCTAAAGGGGGTGAATAGGTTTAAGGTCTCTTTTAAATCTTTTAAACCTTTACCTGATTTACCTGTACTTTGTGATTAGTTTGTTTGGCTTTCAAGATGCACACATCGAAGACACAGATATTTTATAGTGGTTCCCCAAATTATGGGTACGTCAATCGTCACTCTTCGCCCTTGTAACAATGTGTTAGATAAGGCTCTTCTCCAATACTTGGCTCCTTAAGATCTTACAACTCAATCTCGCAGGACCACTCAGTCTCCTCCAGACCTACTGCTCAGGCATAAGGCCCTATAACTAGGTGATTAAACAACCACCTATCTCAGGCCAATGGCCCTACAACGCAGACTGGGAGGATAGCTCTACACTCAGATCCAAAGTGGATCATACACTCAGATCAAATAATGATCCTACCTCAGCCTTTATAACACAGGCTTACAACTCAGATTCTACACAGAATCCTACACTCAAATACAAGACTGGATCCTACAGAAAAGAGAAATGTTGTGAAATAATTAGACACCAAAGAGTTTTCTCTGTGTCTGTCTTCCTGGGCTGAGCTTATTTCAGCTATATCTTCTTCACAGCAGCAAGTTGAAAAGATCTTCAGTACTGGACGGCTTGTGCTGGAATTAACTCAGAATCAAGATTATGATCTGCTGTTGAAGAAAATGGATCTGAAAGTTTGTATCTTCTTTAAACGGCTACCCTAACTTCCAGACACTGAGGGCTCTACTTCTCTTCCCAATCAGAAATCGATTCTGAACTTGCTATCGCTGATAAGAATCGCAACAGCTATCTGTTTTTTTTTGCTTTTAAGTCAACTGATCAGAACTTGTGTTTCAGGCTCTATGTTAATAGCGAGGAACAAGACGAAATTCCACCGCTATACGTAATCAGAAAACCCTAAAAAGCTTCTTTCCTTTCACCTAATCTTATCCTTTTATAGTAAGCTGATCATCGGCTTTTGTACTGTAGGCCCAGCCTAAAAAGTACGAGTTACCACCTTCCATTTGTAGAAAATGACAACAGTTGCACGTCGGAGCCAATAAAGTCATACTGCAGCTTTGCCGCAAAGAACTTGAACTCTGTTGACTTTGTTGACTTTTGCTGACGTCACCCATTCTGGACTTAGCCAAATTCACAGAATCACTCCAGGCGTTGAGTGAGTTGAGTAAACTGGTTTCACTCAATGATTCTGAACTTAGCTTATTCTTCAGCTCTTTCTGCATCCATGGCATTGAGAGCGTTGAGTGGTTGGCCTTCACTTAACGCCATTTATCGTAGCTCCTTCTAAACTCGGCCAACTCCTGAAGCGTTGAGTGAACTACCTTTACTCAATGCTTCTGTACTTAGAAAGTTTCCTTCAAATGGAGGAGTAGAGTGTGTAGACTTCGTGTTGGGTACATTGTAATAAATGTACCTGATTTAAAGAAGCCTCACCCTACTCAATGATATACATCAAAAATGTATTTGATGTGTTTTGAGTTTAGTTGTGCAGGTTAAGTATTTGCAGGGAAAGCTGAAAAGTTTCTAAGTCCATGTGTCGACACCCAGAAGAAAAGTGTCGACACTTAAGAAGACTTGTGTCGACACCCAGAGAAGCAGTGTCGACACTTGGAGTAATTGTGTCGACACCAGGAATGCAGAGTCGACACCAGGAGGAAAGTGTCGACACATACAGGATGTGTCGACACTCATTGAAGAACTGTCCAGTGAAGCAGTGTCGACACTTAGCAGCAGTGTCGACACCCAGAGGAACTTTGTCTACATCAGAAAGTGTCGACACTTGGAGGTTGTGTCGACACTCAACAAATTTCAACAGAGTCTAAGTAAAAGTGTCGACATAATGAAGAATGTGTCGACACACAGCAGAAGACTCAACACATGAAGAAAGTGTCGACACAAAGAGCTGTGTCGACACTCAGCAAAGTTCAACAAATTCTAAGTACAAGTGTCGACACAAAGGAGATGTGCCGACACTCAGCAAAAGTCTCAACAAAAGAAGAATGTGTCGACACAAGGAGCTGTGTCGACACTCAGCAAGTATCAACACAGAAGGCATGTGTCGACACCAAGAAGATGTGTCGACACTGAACAAGTTCAACATAAGAAGATGTGTCGACACAAAGGAGATGTGTCGACACTTACAAGAAATCAACTAAGTACTGAAGAACAAGGAGTTATGTCGACACACAATATCAGTGTCGACACATGATGAAGAAGCTGTGTCGAGAAGTAAATTCTACAACACAAGGAGTTGTGTCGACACCTTGAATGCTAGTGTCGACACTTAGTCTACTTGTGTCGACACTTAGTCTATAAGTGTCGACACTTAAAGACAGACTGTCTCGACACTTTCAGACAGTTACAGATATTTCAAGAAGTGACTGGATGACATGACAGCTGCCATTCCAGCCAGTCTACTGCAACTGTCAGAGTTGTCAGAAAGCTGTTAGAAACCAGATCAGCCAGTCACCATGAAGAAGGCCTATAAATATGCTTATTCTGTCAACAGAAAAAGATGATCAACATCAATAAGAGAAGTTGTTGAAAAGCAATTCATTGAAGACCTTCAAGTGAAGATCTAAGTAGTTGGAGAGGGAGAGCTCCTTCCAAGAAGACAGCTGTTGGAACCAGGCTATGAAGAAGGTTTCAGACCTTGTTCTGATTCTTAAGTTGCAGTGATTGAAGATCAGCTGCAGAGAGTATCAACCCTATTGTGTTCTACATTCAAGAAGCTTTGAAGAAAGACAAGTGAGATTGATCTCAACAAAGTTCATTCAAGAACTCATCAAGAAACCTATCAACACTTCTCTCTCATTCTGAGTTATAGGTTTACACATTGTATTCTTAATTTCTTGTAGTATCCTTACGGATCTGAGTTGTAAGCTTGTAATTATAAAGGCTGAGTGGTAGGGCTTGTGTGCCTGAGTGTAGGAGATCTATTTCTCTGAGTGTAGGCCTGTTGTAGGCTGATTGTAGGCCTTATGGCTAAGTGTAGGTCTTTGGAGAAGACTGAGTTGTAGGGCTGTTGAGCCTGAGTTGTAGGAGTGGGATCACTCTGAGCTGTAGGAACCATTTAGGGTTCTGAGTGTAAGATCTGAGGATCTGAGGAATAGTGGAGGAGTTTGGCCGAATCTAGTACACTACTAGATAGGCGAAGGGGGAAAGTGGATGTACCCAAACCTTGGGAACCACTATAAAATAGTGTGTACTCTGTGTGTGAATGATTCTGTGGTTGCTGTGTTTTATGTTCTGTGAAATCTGTGCTTAAATCTGCCTAAAATTTTAAAAAAGATTAAGTCACCTATTCACCCCCCCCCTCTAGGTGATTAGGTACAATTTCTTTCAAGTGGTATCAAAGCGAGGTTACTCAAAAAGGACTTAACTGTCTGAGTAGATCCTGTTGGCAGATTCAGTATAAGTAAAGTGCAGAATCAAGAAAATCAAGAAAATGGGTTCAATAGAGAATCATAAGGAACTTGGATCCATGAAGTTGCCAATTTGCAGAAAAGAGAACTTTGGCATCTGGAAAGAAAGGGTTAGACTGTTTATGGAAGCCTCGGACCCTAGAATCTATATCACAGTTAAAGAAGGGTCATATATGCCTATGAAGGTATCTGTGTTAGATGCAAATCAGAGAACACCAAAGGACTTTTCTGAAATGACAAAAGATGAGATTATTCTGGCCACTATGGACAAGAGGGCTCAGAATATCATTGTACGTGGCATAGATGATGCTACATTTCAGAACTTAATACACTCTAAGACATCAAAGAAGATGTGGGATACTCTGATAGTATACATGGAGGGTTCAGAAGAAGTTATACATGACAGAAAGTCTTTGTTAAACTAAGAATATGAGAGCTTTAGACAAGGCAGGTCTGATAGTATAACAGAATGCTACAAGAAATTCTATAGGATTATCAATGAGTTGATGTCCTGTGGAAGAAAATTCAGCAATTATGAGCTGAATGATAAGTTCTTGAGGTCCCTAACAAAGGATTGGGACACCAAGATCTGTGCCATAAGGGAAATGGCCAAGTTAGCAGATATTCCTCCTCCAACATTGTTTGGAAAGCTGTTATCCTATGAGATGCAGTTGATGGTAATGAAGGAGTAGGAAAAGACTACAAGAAGTGAGCATAAAGAAAGAGCAGTGGCATTCAAGACAGAAGCCACCAAGAAATACAAAAGTAAATCTCCATCTCCACCTCCAAAGGTTGCTGAGTCTGAGACAGATGAGACAGAATGCTGGAATTCTGAAAGCAATGAGAGTGATGAGGATTTTGCAGTTTTCACAAGACACTTTCAGAAGTTTCTAAAGAAGAAACAGTGGAGGTCAAAGTCATCCACTTCACAGGGAAAAGATGACTATTATCAGAACAAGAAGTCATCAAAGAAAGACAGGAGAAAGCCCAAGTCAAGCAAAGCAACTTTATCAAAAATTGTATGCTATTGCTGTAACAAACAAGAACATGTTGTTGCAGACTGTCCAGAGAAAAGGAAAGAGTCAACTGATAAGAAGAAAACTCAATTCAAGGGAAAGAAGGAAAGGTCTTTTGTTGCCAAGAAGGACAAAAGCCTGTCAGATATATCATCTTTAGAAACTGATTCAGAAGCAGAAGCTTATATTGGACTGTTTGTAGAAGAAGAGGAAGAGGAGTTCATCCAGTTAATGAACTCTATATATGAGCAAGAGGACAATCAGTGCCAAGGACTGATGGCCTTAATAGAAGGTGACAAAATCCAGGATCAGCCTGAACTTAGTCAGGTACAAAATTGTTCTTTAAGTTCAATTTCTAGTGCTAGTTCAGATTCAGTTACATCAGCATCAAGTGATGCCAGTGGATCTGAATCTGAAGGGGATATTCATCAGTTGATTGATGAATATAGAGTACTGTTGCAAGCTTTTAAGAAAAGCAAATCCTTGGCCAAAAGTCAGGCTAAGGAAATTGTCAGTCTTAAAATTGCTGCAACAGATTTTGATAAGTTGATTGATCAAAAACTAAATGAAATGGCCAGGCTGAAGAACATAACTGTTATTCAGATGGGGACTATAATATTTAAGAATGATCAAATCAGAAATCTGGAGATTAGTCTTCAGAAGGAGAGATACATTGTTGCAAGGTTTTCTAAACCAAAGTCTGTTCTACCTTTGATAGATGAATTTGTTCATCAAAAAGGTAAAACTGGATTAGGGTTTACAAAACCTGCTAGGACTGTAAAGTCCAAGTCTAAGGGCAAAGCCCCAGTACTCAACAAGCCTGCTGTAGATAGAACAGCCAGGGTTGTACCTAAGCAAAGGTACAACAAATTTGAGTGTTGTTGCTGTGACAAGGTAGGCCACTTTGTCATAGACTGTTGGCACAATTCTAGTGCCAAGATGAGTAGCAAACTGCCTGTTGGAAGATCTGTAGGTAGATTTGTTAAGAGGCAAACTAACCAGCACCAAGGACCCAAGAATTCTTTGGGTTCTAAGGTTAACTAATCTGTTTTGCAGGTAAGTCCAAGTGGCCATGCCTCAATATGGTACTTGGACAGTGGATATTTCAGGCACATGACTGGAACTAGGGGATTGCTAAAGGACTACACACCAATCATGGATGGTCCTAAAGTCACCTTTGGTGGTTCTGAAAAAGGAATCATCAAAGGTTTTGGTAACATTTCTAGCAACCTTAAAACTATTACTGAAGTGGCTTATGTTAAAGGTTTGAAATATAACCTTATTAGTATAAGTCAGTTGAGTGATTTAGGATATGACATCTCATTTGTCAAAGATGGTTGTCATATCAGGAGGTCAAATGATCAAGAGATCATTCTGACAGGTTATAGAAAGAGAAATGTATATTGCCTAGACATTATGTGTGAGAACAATGTTTCTCCAGTGTGTCTTGTAGTTGATGAGAAAGTCTCTCATTGTGTCAAATGGCACAAGAGGCTAGCCCATCTTAACTACAAGACAATTGGCCAACTTTATAGCAAAGAGTTAGTGAGGAATGGTCCTCAGGTTAAGTGTATTAAAGATGGGATATGCTCAGCTTGTCGAAAGGGCAAGCAGACTAGATCCACCTTTAATAGCATTGAGAACAAAGATGTTGTGAGGTGCTTATACCTCTTGCATATGGATCTCTTTGGTCTTATGCCAGTTCACAGCCTAAGTAGGAAGGTCTACACATTTGTGGTTGTAGATGACTACTCAAGGTTTTCTTGGGTGTTCTTCCTTAGACAGAAATCTGAAACACCTAGTATCTTCTATAGTTTTGTCAAACAAATTCAGAATGAGTTAGACAGTACAGTGGTCAAAATAAGAAGTGACCATGGTACTGAATTCCAGTCTGATAGTATGACAAAGCTATGTGAAGAGTTTGGGATATTTCAGGAATTTTCTTCACCAAGAACACCTCAGCAAAATGGCATTGCTAAGAGGAAAAATAGAACCTTGATTGAGGCTGGTAGAACCCTATTAAGTGATACATCTCTCCCAGAATATTTCTGGGCTGATGCAGTTAATACTGCATGCCATGTAATTAATAGGGCTACCATTACTAAGAGCCACAATAAGACCCCCTATGAGATTGTGAAAGGTAGAAAACCAAATCTATCTTATTTCAGGATCTTTGGTTGTAAATGCTATATACTTAACAATGGTAAGTCTTACTTAACCAAGTTTGCTGCCAAATCCCAAGAGGGGATCTTTGTTGGGTACAGCAACAACAGTAAGGATTATAGAGTCTACAACTTGTCTACTCAAGTTGTAGAAGTCAGTACATGTAGTATTTGATGAAGCTAGACTTATTAACAATAAATTGTCTAGAAGTATTTGCAGCTCCACAGGTGTGACTAAGAAGATGGAAAAGCTCACTATTGAAGAAGGATCTACTGCAAGTCAGCATGTAGATGATAGTGGCTGTTGTCCAGGGGGAGTACTAGATGCACCTTATGCAGAAGAAGACCAAGGAGTGCAGCAAGTTGAAGAAGCTGAAGGAGCATAACCTGAAGCCAAGCTGCCTCCAGCAAGTAGACATTTGAAAGATCATCCAGCAAATCAAATTATTGGTGATCTAAGTCAAGGGGTACAAACAAGGAGCAGAAATCTAAGTGCAGTACTCTACTCCAGTTTTCTATCCCAAGTAGAGCCAAAGAAGTTTGAAGAAGCCATGCTAGACCCTCATTGGATTGAGGCAATGCAAGAGGAGCTGAATCAGTTCAAGAGATGCAAAGTCTGGGAGCTTGTTCCTAAACCAAAAGACTACAACATAATTGGAACCAAGTGGATCTTTAGGAACAAGATGGATGAACATGGAGTGATTATCAAGAACAAAGCAAGACTGGTTGCCAAGGGATATAGGCATGAAGAAGGTATTGACTTTGATCAAACCTTTGCTCCAGTAGCCAGACTGGAGGCAATAAGGATGTTCTTGGCCTATGCAACCTATCAAGGATTTAAAGTATACCAAATGGATGTTAAGTTAGCCTTTTTGAATGGCAATCTGAAAGAAGAGGTCTATGTGGAACAGCCATCAGGTTTTGTTGATTCAACTCAACTTAATTATGTCTATAGACTTAGGAAGGCTTTGTATGAGTTAAAACAAGCCCCTGGGGCTTGGTATGAAACCCTGTCTAGTTTTCTCATTGAGAATAAATTCACAAGGGGGAAAATAGACAAGACTATATTCCTTAGGGAATCCAGAGGCAAGATCATACTAGTCCAAATATATGTAAATGACATCATATTTGGGTCTACTGAAAGTAGTCTTTGCAAAAAGTTTGCAAAACTTATGCAAGGACAATTTGAGATGAGCAGTATGGGGGAACTTAAGTTCTTTTTGGGTCTCCAAGTTAGACAGACTGAGAATGGTTTATCCATATGGCAGTCTAAGTTCACCCTAGAACTGATAAGGGAGTATGGTATGGAATCTTCCAGTACCATGAAAACTCCTATGGGGTCAAGTATGTCTCTTAGCAAAGATGATGCAGGGAAACTTGTAGATGAGACTTTGTATAGAGGGATAGTTGGCTCCCTTCTATATTTGAATGCAAGTAGACCAGATATCATGTATGCTACATGTGTTTGTGCTAGGTACCAAGCTTGCCCTAAAGAATCTCATTTGACAACAGTCAAAAGAATTCTGAGATATCTAAAGGGCACTCCTTATCTAGGCCTTTGGTACCCTAGGAATGGAGACTTTGAACTGACAGGTTATTCAGATGCAGATTTTGCAGGCTGCAAGGAAGATAGGAAAAGTACAACTGGTACTTGTCAATTCTTAGGTGGAAGACTGATATCATGGAGTAGCAAGAAACAAACAAGTGTGGCTATCTCCACAGCAGAATCAGAGTATGTGGCTGTAGGAAGTTGTTGTGCTCAACTTCTATGGATACAACATCAGCTATAAGACTATGGTATTCAAGTAAGTAGAACACCACTATTTTGTGATTCTACTAGTGCTATATCTATTGCAAACAATCCTGTTTCCCATAGTAGGACTAAACACATTGAAATAAAATATCATTTTCTAAGGGAACATGTGGAAAAAGAAGATATTTCACTAGAGTATGTTAATACAGATAATCAACTATCTGACATGTATACTAAGCCTTTAGAAGAAACCAAATTCAATATGTTTAAAATTGAATTAGGTATGATAAACTTAGAATAAGTTTACAGAAATGGCTAAGTAAAATAGTGTCGACACACAGAGTTGTCTGTGTCAAGACAGGGTATAGGTGTCGACACTTCAGAGAAAAGGTGTCGACACATCTAGGAAGTTGGTGTCGACACTTCAGAGAATTAGTATCGACACATACAGAATAGGTGTCGGCACATCCAAGGTGGTGTCGACACTTAAACTTTATGCAGAATTAGTGAAGTAAAGTCTCGACTAAGTGTCGAGCTAAGTGGTGTCGACACATAAACAAGTGTCGACACATATATTCTGTCGACTATACTTGTGTCGACACATAGATGTCGAGACATTATAAGTCTGTGTCGACACTTATCAACAGTGTCGACACAATTTAAGTATGTTGTCGCGCCTTTTCATCTTCGATTCTAGAAAAGTATAAATAGGATTTCGCCATTGTCTGTCGACACGCTCACCAAAGTTTCGAGACCAAACTTGTGTGTCGACACCTCTCTTCTCTAGATTCAAAATTCTTCAAACCCTAATGGCGCCCAAGCTCGAAGAGAACGTGAATGAAGGATATGAACTGGTGCGGCATGCATTTGATGAGGCGGAACCCGCGATCAAAGGTGTGGTAACCCTAGTTACAGAATCTGAATTAGAATTCCTTGTTTCAGAACCCATCAAGATCTGGAAGAAGGAGGTCCTGGAATTTCTGAATGGCGCAACCCTAGATGAATCAGGACTAAAGATTAAGTCAAGGGTTCATGGGGCTAAGGTAAAAGTTTCTCCTAAAAGTCTGAGGAAGGTACTACAACTACCAAGAACCAAGGAGGAAGTAGATGTTTCTACATCTAAGACAAGAGAAGCTTTCAGTTGGTGTGGACTGGATTCCAACCTGAAGATAGGTTCTGTGTTCAACAGAAAAGGAATGAACAACCAAGGCAAATTTTTGTCTGAAATTGTTGGCAAGGTTATCCTGTGCAAGTCTGGAGGACATGACAGGATTTCAGCTTATATGTTCAGCCTCATGACAAGGATTATCTTCCAACTAAATACTGATTGGTCTGGAGTATTGTTTGATAAGATTAAAAAGAGTATGAAGAAGCCCAATCTGGGTAGGATACTAAGTCTATACCTAGCTGGTTGTATACCAGAGGTAATGACCCAAGATGCAGGATCCAAAATTAACCACATGAGAAGAATGGATTTGAGGATCTTCTCTAGGTGGGATAGGGTCTTGACCAAGGAATTGCCAACTCCCGAGAAGGTAACACCCCAGAAAAGGAAAAAATAATCAGCCCCTGTGGCTCAAGAATCATCAAGCAGTTCTGAGGAACAAGTAGTGTTCACTCCTGATGAAGAAGACACTGGAAATGTTGGAAAGTCTCCGGTTAGATAAGAAGATGCAGAGAGGCAGGGGGAGCTACCACAGGCTAGCCCACTTCACCAGGATTCAATCTAGGGGGAGCCTCTTCTAGTTGATGAGCCAACTCCTTTAGAGAGTGAACAAGCTACCCACACAATACTTGAGGTAATATCTGAAATTAATGAATTAAATGTCCATATTGAGGATGATGTTTTGTCTGATTCATTACCTAATGTTAATCAGTAAACACAAACACATAGCCAACCCCAAGATGTTGTCATGGAGGACACATCTGTTGCAGATCAAGTAGTATCTGATCAAGTAGTTGATGAGATCAGGGATTCTCCACCCCTTCATCAACTGGAATTTACCTTAGAAGAACTGTTCCCTGACCTTCTCCAAATTGATTTTGAGAAATAAAAAGCTACTGCTGAGGGGGAGAAAGTTAATATTGAGGGGGAGCAAGTGGAGTTTATAAAAGAAACTGCAAGCAAAGAGATTGAGGTGCCCAAAGCTGTTGAAGGCCTACAAAGGACTGAGAAGGAGTTACCTCCAAGTCCTAAGGACAGAATGACTATTGATAGCACATCTGCATCAGAAGATGAAGAGGTTGCAAGGGCCAAGAAGAGGAAGTTTCAAGTTTTCAAGAGGAGGAGCCAAAACTATAAGAAAGCTCTGCAAACAATAGCACCACAGTCTACACCACAGCCAGCACCATCTACAGATTTTAGTTCTCTGATGGTTGCAATGCAAATAAAGATGGATGAGCAAAGACAGGCTTTGCAATCTTATATGGATGAAGGGAATAAGTCTCTACAGTTTGATTTGGCCCAAGATATTAAGTCCATCAGATTTGAGATGAATCTGAATAAGAAAGAGATGATTGACTGCTTCCATAAAGGAGGGAATGCAGTAGTCTATCTAGCCACTCATCATGAAAAGATCAAAGCTCAAGTAGATGATATTGCAGTGAAGCAAGGCTATGTTCTGGAGAACCAGCTAAGGATGAATGATAATTTAACTACTTCACACAATGCAATAGTCACAGAAATGAAAAATATAGCTGCTAGTCAGACTACATCTAATGCTACTACTAAGGCAGAATTTGATAAAGCATTACAAGAAGGAATCACTGCTGTTACTTCTGCACTTCGGAATTCCCAGAAGTTAATAACTGAAAAACTCTAAAGGTTGAAACCTTTCTTTAAGGATGGAGTAAACTATTTGGATGCCCAAATAAGATTTCAGAAAGATGATTTGAGGGATCATACTGTTAGAGAAGTCATAAAGGGGGAGAGGGTGTTAGTCAAAGCCAGCTCTGATCATACCAAATAGATTTTTTCCAATTCCATCAGAGCCACCCTTGGATATCCTCCATTGTGTGATGATGACAATGTGGCAGAGTCTGAGATTAATCCTGCTTATCTTGGAGGGGTACAAGCTGAAGTGGCTCAAGTAATCTACCCTCCACCAGACTTTGATATAATCCATCAAGAAATACAATCAATGTACAGCCCTCCTGAGGGAAAGCAAAATGTCATCATAGAAAAAGTGGTTCAGCCAGTGCCAGAGGCTATACTGAAAGAACAAGAAGCTTTGTTGCTGAAAGAACAAGAGACTCAGTTGTCTAAGAAGAGATTCAGAGAGCAAGCTGAACTCAGGCCTGACTTTGAACAGTGGAGCCCCACTTCAAGGAATATTATCTAAACTGCATGGAAGGCTTCCAGAGACAATATTGTGGACAGAGGCAAATGGTATTCTGATGTGGAGTGGAGGAAGCATGAGAACAGACAAGAAGCCATTGTGCAGTATAAAAGAAAGGCTAAGATGGGAAAGCTACCTCCTACTGCCCAGGAGCCTAGCATGTACTTTCTCAAGCCTTATCATTACTTTGAAAGGCAGAAGATCAAAGCTGAAGAGTTAAATAATAAGGATCTTAAAGGCAAGAAGCATGCGGCTGCTGAAGATGCTGAAGCCCCTATTCAAGCAAAGATACAATTTGGAAAGGGCATAGTCATCAAGGAGGCTGAGCAGAAATAGAATATAATTTTCTTTAAGTTTACAGTTGTAATCATCACTTGTATTAAAACTTCTGTAAACTTTTGGATAATGAAAATCTTGAAGTTCTTAGAACTATGTGATGTGTGTTAATTCTATTACATAATTGTTCTGAGATATTGGTATATACATGTTTTGTTTTAATAAATGTTTATGTTTTCCCTGATTGTATAATACTGTTTTACATCATACTGTAATTTTGTTATGTATGGTGTATATCATTGACTAAGGGTTATGACTTCTCCAAATATGGGGAGATTGTTGGGTACATTGGAATAAATGTACCTGATTTGAAGAAGCCTCACCCTACTCAATGATATACATCAAAAATATATTTGATGTGTTTTGAGTTTAGTTGTGCAGGTTAAGTATTTGCAGGGAAAGCTGAAAAGTTTCCAAGTCCATGTGTCGACACCCAGAAGAAACGTGTCGACACTTAAGAAGACTTGTGTCGACACCCAGAGAAGCAGTGTCGACCCTTGGAGTAATTGTGTCGACACCAGGAATGCAGAGTCGACACCATGAGGAAAGTGTCGACACATACAGGATGTGTTGACACTCATTGAAGAACTGTCCAGTGAAGTAGTGTCGACACTTAGCAGCAGTGTCGACACCCAGAGGAACTTTGTCTACATCAGAAAGTGTCGACACTTGGAGGCTGTGTCGACACTCAGCAAATTTCAACAGAGTCTAAGTAAAAGTGTCGACATAATGAAGAATGTGTCGACACACAGCTGAAGACTCAACACATGAAGAAAGTGTCGACACAAGGAGCTGTGTCGACACTCAGTAAAGTTCAACAAATTCTAAGTATAAGTGTCAACACAAAGGAGATGTGTCGACACTCAGCAAAAGTCTCAACAAAAGAAGAATGTGTCGACACAAGAAGCTGTGTCGACACTCAGCAAGTATCAACACAGAAGGCATGTGTTGACAACAAGAAGATGTGTTGACACTGAACAAGTGCAACACAAGAAGATGTGTCGACATAAATGAGATGTGTCGACACTTACAAGAAATCAACTAAGTACTGAAGAACAAGGAGTTGTGTCGACACACAATATCAGTGTCGACACATGATGAAGAAGCTGTGTCGAGAAGTAAATTCTACAACACAAGGAGTTGTGTCGACACCTTGAAGGCTAGTGTCGATACTTAGTCTACTTGTGTCGACACTTAGTCTATAAGTGTCGACACTTAAAGACAGACTGTCTCGACACTTTCAGACAGTTACAGATATTTCAAGAAGTGACTGGATGACATGACAGCTGCCATTCCAGCCAGTCTACTGCAACTGTCAGAGTTGTCAGAAAGCTGTTAGAAACCGGATCAGCCGGTCACCATGAAGAAGGCCTATAAATAGGCTTATTCTGTCAACAGAAAAAGATGATCAACATCAATAAGAGAAGTTGTTGAAAAGCAATTCATTGAAGACCTTCAAGTGAAGATCTAAGTAGTTGGAGAGAGAGAGCTCCTTCCAAGAAGACAGCTGTTGGAATCAGGCTGTAAAGAAAGTTTCAGACCTTGTTCTGATTCTTAAGTTGGAGTGATTGAAGATCAGCTGTAGAGAGTATCAACCCTATTGTGTTCTACATTCAAGAAGCTTTGAAGAAAGCCAAGTGAGGTTGATCTCAACAGAGTTCATTCAAGAACTCATCAAGAAACCTATCAACACTTCTCTCTCATTCTGAGTTATAGGTTTACACATTGTATTCTTAATTTCTTGTAGGATCCTTAGGGATCTGAGTTGTAAGCCTATAATTATAAAGGCTGAGTGGTAGGGCCTGTGTGCCTCAGTGTAGGAGATCTATTTCTCTGAGTGTAGGCCTGTTGTAGGCTGAGTGTAGGCCTTGTGGCTGAGTGTAGTTCTTTGGAGAAGACTGAGTTGTAGGGCTGTTGAGCCTGAGTTGTAGGAGTGGGATCACTCTGAGCTGTAGGAACCATTTGGTGTTCTGAGTGTAAGATCTGAGGATCTGAGGAATAGTGGAGGAGTTTGGCCGAATCTAGTACACTACTAGATAAGCGAAGGGGGAAAGTGGATGTACCCAAACCTTGGGGAACCACTATAAAACAGTGTGTACTCTGTGTGTGAATGATTCTGTGGTTGCTGTGTTTTATGTTCTGTGAAATCTGTGCTTAAATCTGCCTAAAAGTTAAAAAAAGATTTAGTCACCTATTCACCCCCCCCCCTCTAGGTGATTAGGTACAATTTCTTTCACTTCGCTCAATGCTTCCAGCCTCAGCCTTATCGTTTGACTAGGAGTTGAGTGAACTGGCTTCACTCAACGCTTCTAGACTTAGTCAAATTCCGGTTTCTTCTTAGGCTTTGACTGTCCAGGCTTGTCTCACCTCTTTATGTCATTTGGCATTGAGTGAACTGGCTTCACTCAACGCTTTTGTACTTGAAACGATTTTTTTGTTTTTCTTCTTGCGCTTTCACAGAATCAACATGGCGTTGAGTGAACTGGCTTCACTCAATGCTTTTGGACTTAGAAACTTTTCCTTTGACAAAATTTATCTGACTTTGACTACTTGAGCTTGTCTCAACGCAATCTGTTATTTGGCGTTAAGTGAACCAGCAAGGCGTTGAGTGAGTTGGCTTCACTCAACGCTTCATGACTTAGCTGATTTTTCTTTGCCAGAAACTTCGGGGCTTTGACTGAGGCAGCTTTACTTGAGAAATTTGTTGTCTGGCATTGAGTGAGTTGACATCACTCAACGCCTGTGGACTTATCCACTTTTTGTTTTCCATTGTTGAGGCTTTGACGGATCCTGCTGCATTCAGCTCTTTTTATGTTATGGTGTTGAGTGAACTGATTTCACTCAACGTCTGTGGACTTAGGCAATTTTCTGTCTTTCCAGCATCGTTCTTTGTGTTCACCTGTCCAATCAATATGGCAAGGACTATCCTGCATGCATGAACTTAAACACACATCAAATACAACTATGTATATGTTATTGACTTGATTGACTTCTTGCAAATCTTGGACATTGGGATCAATGGACCCCACATCGATCATCAACGGGTGCAATAACGTCCTACGAAAGCCTTATTATAGCATTCAGTCCTCATGAAAAATATCAACTTATTGTTTCTGTCGAATGTTAAAAATGATTCAAACTCTGGGGAAATTCCTCTATAGCGAAACTTTTTTTGTGGCTGGAACAACCTAAAATAAATGATAATATATTAACATTAATATATAAATTCAAAAATAAACTAATGATAATACATTCAGCTTGAGTCTCTCTTTCCATCAATTGTTTGACACATCAATTGTTCTCTGTGTTGAATCTCAACCTAAACCTGTCTCCCCGCGCTTGAGTTCTTTCCATAGCTTCCAGTCTTTTTCAATTAATTCCATTTATTTTTTAATCGTGTGCACACATACATTTTCCTTGTACATTTCTGAAATTTAAGGGTCACAATATTCCAACCCTCAGACAAGTGTATCGTTGGTCTATTTCCAAGTTCTATCTTTTCTATATATATAAGTCACAGAATAATTGAAAGCCTTTGATTTCAAGGATAGCTAAATCACCTAGAGGGGGTGAATAGCTTTCTTAGTTCTTAGTGACTTATATTTGATTTTCTTTACTTTAGGAGCTTTATTAGTTGGTTGTATTTTGCTTTCAAGATATGTAACCTGCAACACAACAAACACACAAAATTTATAGTGGTTCCCCTAACAAGGGTACATCCATTTTTCCTCTAACCTATCTAATTATCGTGTTGGACTAGGCACTTTTCCAAAACTCTGTTCCAAAGAGCTTACACCGCATATCCCTCAGGATCTTTCAGTCTCCTCCAAGACTTACAACTCAGCTACAAGGGCCTACAACTCAGTGATCAGCAGATCACATACCTCAGGCCAAAGGCCCTACACTCAGGTTGGGAGGACAGCCCTACCTCAGATCCACTAGGGATCCTACCTCAGAGAGAATGATTCTCCTACAATCTCAGACACAAAGGCCCTACCTCAGACCTGCAACTAGATCCTACCTCAGGCACAAGTGTCCTACACCTCAATGAGAATGACTCACCTACCTCAGACTTAAAACCAAGTCCTACAGCTCAGATTCTCAACAGAATCCTACCTCAGAGCAAATTTGCTCCTACCACTCAGATCCAAAAGGATCTTACAAGATGGAAGTTGGTTGTGTGGTTAATCTTGACACACGAGATGTTTCTCTATGCCAAGGTTTAGGACAGAGGTAAACTCAGTCTCACTATGACTCCAGGACTATATTTCCTGAGTCTACTTTTACCTGAACTGAGATGTACTCAGTCCTAGCTTCTTCTTCTCAACACCAGGGATTTTTCCTGCTGGGACTGAGAAGTGACTGCATCAAAACTTATTGCTTCCTGAGTTGAGAGAATCCCAGCCCAACTTCTTCTCAGCAACAAGGATGTAGATCCTGCTTTGGCTTGTGCTGGAAGCAGCTTGAAGACAACTATTCTGCTTCTTCTTTCCTTCCTGAGCTGAGGAGATTCAGCCCTAACTTCTTCTTCACAGCCTCCAGTAAATATTCTTCTGAGTTGTACAGCTGGATCTGTGAAGAACTTGCTGGTGCAGATGGAAAATGGCACCAGCTATCCTGCTTTCTTCCCTCAGAGATTTGCTCTGATCTTGTTGATGTCAATGGAGAAGACGATCAACTAACTTGTTTAGCTTTCAGACTTGTTGTCTTGAGCTTCTTGTTCTTCAGTCACAACAACAATGGCGATGAAGAGGAATGACACCAACGACCCTTTTATGTAAAAAGGCTTCTCCTTTTATTGCTTTTAACCCAACGGCTCTTTTAGCAGTGGGTCTCACACCATTAATGGTCAGCTGCAACCCTGCTTTAACGCCAACTATCATACAGTACCTATGCGACGCCTTTTGTCATGTACTATAGCCTTCCCGCTATTAGTTTGAATAATATTGATTTGTTGACTTACTGACGTTAGCGTCTGGGACTTAGCCAAAATTAAGCATCAGTAGAATAGGCGTTGAGTGATTGAGCTTCACTCAACGCCAAAGCACTTAGACAGAATATATCTATCTAGGCATTGACAGCGTTGAGTGAGCACTCCTCACTCAATGCCTTTTGTCTTAGCTTATTGTTCAGCCTTTTCTACATGCTTGGCATTGAGAGCGTTGAGTGAGCACGCCTCACTCAACGCCTTGTGTCTTAGCCATGCTATCTGTATTTTAGGCGTTGAGAGCATTGAGTGAGCACTCCTCACTCAATGCTTTCTGCCTTAACCAATTCCATGCTTCTTCAGCATCTTAAGCATTGAGAGCGTTGAGTGAGCACGTCTCACTCAATGCTTTTTTGCTTTAGCCATATTTTCTGAATTATGACATTGAGAGCGTTGAGTGAGCAAGGGCCACAATACTCTTCTCCCTTTCAAGTTTCTCTACAAGATCCTTGATAATAGAGTCCTTATATTTGATGGACTCAACAAGAATATCTATCATGATCTTCAGATGGGCTACTTCCATTACTTTTAGATATAGCAAAGATGAAGTCTCATCTTACTGGGAAGCAGCCAACTGTAGGGAGGCAATTTGATCTGCTTGTTTCTTAACAAGCATCTTTCTTTCTTTGAAAGCCTTCAGAAGTACACCATGATTTTCAATCAATTGATTGATATCATCTTCTGAAAGAAGACTCACATAATCACTTGATGAGAATGCATCAGAGTCTGTACAGGATTCATATCCTGACTCTGAGAATGAATTAGATGGGGAAAATACCTGATTTTGTTCAGGCTAATCCTGGAAGAATTCTTCTTCTAGTGTAGCTATCACCCCATAGCATCTGCATTCACCTTCCTCAGCTTTATCCACCTCTGAGTCATTATCTGAATGTGATAGAGGGGCCCTGATCTTTGCTCTTGTATCTGGATAGAAATTGTCTTCTGCAAGAGCTGTCAACAGCCCAATGTTGTTCTTATTCTCTCTGCAGACTTGGAGCTCCTTTGAGTTCCACACTTTATGGTTTACCCTTGAACTCATAAGTGCAAACCTTTTAGCTATCCTTGGATGTCAACTCAGACTGTCAGGTCCTTTTTGAGTAACCTCCCTCTGATACCACTTGAAAGTCTTTGATTTCAAGCATAGCTAAATCACCTAGAGGGGGGGTGAATATGTTTCTTAGTACTTAGTGACTTATCTTTGATTTTCTTTACTTTAGGAGCTTTATTAGTTGGTTGGATTTTGCTTTCAAGATATGTAACCTGCAACACAACAAACACAAAAAACACACACAAGATTTATAGTGGTTCCCCTAACAAGGGTACATCCACTTTCCCTCCCACCAATCCAACTATCTTATTGGACTAGACACTTCTTCAAACTCTGCTCCAAAGAGCTTACACGTTAGATCCCTCAGGATCTCTCAGTCTCCTCCAATACTTACAACTCAGCCACAAGGGCCCACAACTCAGTGATTAGCAGATCACCTACCTCAGACCAAAGGCCCTACACTCAGGCTGGGAGGACAACCCTACCTCAGATCCGCTATGGATCCTACCTCAGAGAGAATGACTCTCCTACAATCTCAGGCACAAAGGCCCTACCTCAGATCTACAGTCAAATCCTACCTCAGACACAAGTGCCCTACAGCTCAGAGAGAATGACTCACCTACCTCAGACTTAAAATCAAGTCCTACAGCTCAGATTCTCAACAGAATTCTACCTCAGAGCAAATTTGCTCCTACCACTCAAATCCAAAAGGATCCTACAAGATGGAACTAGGTTGTGTGGTTGATATTGACACAAGAGATGTTTCTCTGTGCCAAGGTTGAGGACAGAGGTAAACTCAGTCTCATTATTACTCCAAAACTATATTTTTTGAGTCTACTTTTACCTGAACTGAGATGTACTCAGTCCTAGCTTCTTCTTCTCAGCACCAGGGATTTTTCCTGCTGGGACTGAGAAGTGACTGCAGCAAAACTTGCTGCTACCTGAGCTGAGAGAATCCCATCCCAACTTCTTCTCAGCAACAAGGATGTATATCTTGCTTTGGCTTACGTTGGAAGCAGCTTGTAGACAATAGTTCTGCCTCTTCTTTCCTTCTGGGGCTGAGAAGATTCAGCCCTAACTTCTTCTTCACAGCCTCCAGTAAATATTCTTTAGAATTGTATAGCTGGATCTGTGAAGAACTTGCTGGTGCATATGGAAAATGACACCATCTATCATGTTTTCTTCCCTCAGAGATTTGCTCTGATCTTGCTGATGTCAATGGAGAAGACGATCAGTAAACTTGTTTACCTTTCAGACCTGCTATCTTGAGCTTCTTGTTCTTCAGTCACAGCAGCAATGGCGATGAAGAAGAACAACATCAACGGCCCTTTTACTGTAAAAAGGCTTCTTTTTTTATTGATTGTAACCCAACGGCTCTTTTAGCAGTGGGTCCCACACCATTAATGGTCAACTGCAACCTTACTTTAATGCTAACTGTCGTACAGTAGCTATGCGGCGCCTTTTGTCATGCACTGTAGCCTTCCCGCTATCAGTTTGAATAATGTTTACTTGTTGACTTGCTGACGTCAGCGTCTGTGGACTTAGCCAAAATCAAGCATTAGTAAAATAGGCATTGAGTGAATGAGTTTCACTCAACGCCAAAGCACTTAGATAGAATTATATCTATCTAGGCATTGACAATGTTGAGTGAGCAGTCCTCACTCAACGCCTTTTGCCTTAGCTTACTCTTCAGCTTTTTCTACATGTTTGGCGTTGAGAGCGTTGAGTGAGCACGCCTCACTCAACGCCTTGTGCCTTAGTCATGCTATCTGTATTTTAGGCATTGAGACATTGAGTGAGCACTCCTCACTCAACATCTTTTGCCTTAACCAATTTCCTGCTTTTTCAGCATCTTAAGCGTTGAGAGCGTTGAGTGAGCACGACTCACTCAACGCTTTTTACTTTAGACAGATTTTCTGAATTATGGCTTAGAGAGCGTTGAGTGAGCATGTCTCACTCAACGCTTTCTGCCTTAATCAATCTCCTGCTTCTTCAGCATCTTAAGCGTTGAGAGCGTTGAGTGAGCACGCCTAACTCAATGCTTTTTGCTTTACCTAGATTTTCTGAATTATGGCGTTGAGAGCGTTGAGTGAGCATGTCTCACTCAATGCTTTCTGCCTTAGCCAGATTTTTTTGCTCCTTGGCGTTGGGTGAGTAAGCTCCACTCAACACCAAACTACTTAACAAATTTTATTCTTTTTATCCGGCATTGAGTGAGTAAGCTACACTCAACGCATTTGAACTTAGTCAAATATCAGCACAGATTTTTTGTGGCTTTTACTTATAAGGCAATACTCAACGAATATAGAGTATGGCGTTGAGTGAGTGATACTCACTCAACACTTGTGCACTTAGCCACTTTTCTGCCCATTTATTCTTAGGCTTTTACTGCATTAGCCTCTCTCACAGCCTTTTGTTGTATGTCGTCGAGTGAGTTGACTTCACTCAACGCCTGTGAACTTAGCCACTTTCTCAGCTTGTCACTATTTTGGCTTTGACTGTATAGGCTCCACTCAGCGCTATAAATCATCTGACGTTGAGTGAATGACATTCACTCAATGCCTGTGGACTTGGACAGTTTTTTGTCTTCCACAACTTAGGTAAGTGTTTACCTGATCTAGTCACTTAGGCTACATGTCCAATCATTGTTTCTAGGACATCCCTGCAATCACTAATATTGAGCACAAGTTAGATCGTCACATATATATACATCGTTTGATAGGCCTTCTTCAAATACAGGACATTGAGATCAATGGACCCAACAATAATAATGTTTTATTTAACTCTCAAGTCAATGCAATTACTCAGTTTTTAGTTTTCACCACTGTGCACTAGAAACAGAAGAAGCACAATTAAAAAATAATCTAATGAAATTGATAATTATAATAGTTTAATAGCACAACTAAGAGAATGATATTAAAGTGGTTGTTCTAATTGATGTTAGATGATTTGAAAATAAATTGTCAACACATGTACAAGATCAAAAAAATACCAACTCATCTTAAAGACCTTAAGCTGCCACAATAGTAAATCATTTTGGTTACATCCTTTTATGCATTTTATGCATGGTCAAGTGAACATCAATATACAAGAAATATAATGACATATGTTTGGTTGATTGCTAAGAGAAAAAGGATGCTTTGATCTTGTTTGACGATCATACTTGCCCCGGTAATAAATAGAGATGGATAAGATTTCTTCATAAGGTGAAACTTTAGCACTACAATTCTGTTTAAAACTTACAAAACTAATAAAAAGAAATAGGTGTGAGCAAGATTTTGTTCCAAAGAGAAGAAAGGCACAAATAGGAAACTTCTACTACATAAACAAATAAGAGAATGCTTCAAATGAAATCCAACACATTTACGGCAAAATTTGTTAATGTATATTTGGACGAATAACGGGTTCGGAGGCATAACGGGTCAGTTCGGACACTTGTAGATCCGATACCCGTAGAAACTCCTTGGGTTTGCCTATTTATACCCGCCTAGGGGCAACGGGTAGGGCATTCCACTTTGATCCTCACCCGGATGCTTCGAGCAACTTCCACATTCTCGAAGTAACTGCGCCATGTTGCTCGTTTATCCCGTAACCGCTTCTTCTCCGCTGCTCTCGGTTTTCGGCCACTGAACATCAGAAAATCTCAAGAGAAAGAAGCACGCGGGCGCACTCCTGTTCTTCTGCTGCTCCAGGCACTCGATCGGGAGGAGAAAGTGGCATTCGTGATCGAAAAAAAAAGGTTCTCTTTTTTTTGGCGAGAAGATCTCTGCATGCTTTGATCGGGCCGGACAGAGAAGAGGGGGAATATCGCCATCGTTCTCTGCACCGCCTGCAAGGAGGAGTTTAGCTGCGGGGATCATTCGGAAAAGGGAGGAAGAAGGTTTCGCCGACCGCCGCTGCTTCACTCGGAAAAGGATTCCGATCCCGATTTCGTACGAAAACGATCCCGCCGCCTGGAATATAGAAGACCTCGCCGCCATTTTTTGTCTTCCTGCTGCTGCTCTAACTCAGACGGAGGAAAGGATCGGCCTGCAGGAATTTTTTTTTGTTTTGTACAAAAAAAAATTTGAAATCCTTTTCCTGAGAATTCCTGCGCCTATTTCTGCTGCTGCTCTAACTCAGAAGGAGGTAGAGGATCAGAGGAAATTTGGAAAGAGGATTCCATTTCTGCTCTTTGATTTCTACAAGGAGAATTCCTGCTCCTATTTCAAGAGGAAAAGTCCAGAAATTCTAGTTCTATTGTGGATTTCAAAAACCTTTTCCTGGTGTGTTAAAAGGCCACTTGTTCAGATCAAGTTGCGATCCAGATTCTAAGTTCCTGAAGAAAAAAAAGTTTAAAATTGATGAAGGGAAATTTCTCGTCCTCGGTTCCTATGATAAAATTGGAGAAGTTCACGGCGACCGAATTCAACGACTGGAAGTTGAATACGCAGTTTGGAATGAAGTGCATGAACGTATTCTACACAGTTCAGTCTGATCGTGCTGACGTTTTGGGGACTGACGATGAAGCCCAGTGGATTGCTGATGAGGACTTCTGCCGCGACTACCTGCTGAACTGCTTGTCCTCCAGCCCGGCGAAGACGTACATCAAAATGAAGACCGCCAAGGAAATCTGGGAGGCACTGGAGGAGCACTTCAGGCAAGAGGAGGATCTGTCCAAGGCACACCTGGTGGACAAATTCCACTCCATCATGTTCGACGAGGAGAAGGCGATTCTCCCTCAGGTATCGGATTTTGAAGCTATAGTAGATTCTTTACATAGTGAGAACACTTATCTGCCAGACAGTTTTGTTGCTGGCACGATTATTTTTAAACTGCCCTCTACGTGGTACAACTTTAAAACTGAAATGTACCGCAAGAAGATGCAGGTCGGTCTTAATGACCTCAAGCGATTTATTCGCATTGAGGATGAAAATAGGATTCGACACGCTTTAAAAACTGTTAGCAAGCAGAAAGCTGCGGCTAACATGCTCCTTAGTTCTAAACGCGTGCCAAACCCTAAGAGGACCAGACCCTCTCATGGTAGCTCCCAAGTTGCAGGCCCTAACAAACGCAATAAAAAATTCAAGGGCAAGTGTTTTAACTGCAAAAGTGGGGACACAAAAGTATGCTTTATGTTACCATGGTCATCCTCCAGTTTTGCAAGGATATTCTGATGCATCATGGTGCTCAGAATAAAACGACAGCAAGTCCACTAGTGGATTTATATTCACACTAGGAGGAGCAGCTGTAGCCTGGAAGTCCAAGAGGCAATCTTGTATTGCATTGTCTTCTATGGAATCTAAACTCTACGCTCTAGCTTCAGCAGGAAAAGAAGTAGAGTGGATAAGAGATTTGGTGATGGACATTCCACTATTGAGCCTGAAGTTGAGTTCTATTGCAGTTTACTGCGACAATCAGGCTACTAAAATGATTGCTACGAACATGTTGTTCAATAGCAAAAGAAGGCAGCTACGGATGAAACAAGCCTGGTTGACCTCCCTTACGAGTCAAGGGATTGTGAACCTCGTTGATGTGAGGTCAAAAGATAATGTTGCAGACGCCTTAACAAAGGGCTTAAATAGAGTTCTCACAATCAAAACATCGGGGGAGATGAGATTAAAGTTCATAGAAATATGAAACTTCCTCCTATGTTATGTTTTCATAGTAAAAACCTATAGTCGCAACATTCAAGCATCTAATAATATAATGAAAACCCCAAATAATTTCTTGATGAAAGCCAAAGATGGTTAGATGTTAGTCATTCCACACCTGATGACTTAACATCTTTCTCGTTGTAAGCTGATTTGAGAATTATTCAACTGGGAATAGAAAGTCGTTTTATGTGTTAATCTAACATTAGTGATCATAGCACATTATTCCACATTTGATAATGTTGCAAATGACGGTGTGCCAAGTCATATGATGAGGTACATAGTGGTCACTAATGCGTAAGATAACAACGTTTGATTTGTTAAAATCAAAACTTGACTGGTCCTAGCTAGACTGGATAGAGATACTGACAGTGTTACTTCACTACTGCTACAAGTGCTAAGCTCATTTAGGTAGAGCTAGTTTACTTTGATACGTCACTGCATATGTTTATGAATTCATAGAGTCTGACTCATGAAATTTCTTGCAAGCATAGGTGAAGATGGAGGAGAGAAAGTGGATTTTGACATAGATGATGATGATCTACTCTCTGAGTAGAATTGTTACACGTTTATCTGTACTCATTTTTTATTTTCCAGACTTATTTGTTATGGAGTAGCACATTTATATTTTTGTGATGTTTTATATTATTGTTTAAAACTTATGTACATGTTTTATGTTAAAAATGTGCTAACTCTTATGTAATGTGTAAAGTCGGAAATTTATTTTGATATTCTCCACTTTCTGCACTCCGAAACGTACACGTTATTTGTCACAAATATAGGAGGAGATTGTTAATGTATATTTGGACGAATAACGGGTTCGGAGGCATAACAGGTCAGTTCGGACACGTGTAGATCCGATACCCGTAGAAACTCCTTGGGTTTGCCTATTTATACCTGCCTAGGGGCAACGGGTAGGGAATTCCACTTTGATCCCCATCCGGATGCTTCGAGCAACTTCCACAAAATTAACTAGCAAAAACTTTTGTTTATATTAGAAGATCTTGATCCATGTAAACCTTTTAGAATAAACTTTAAAATGTCTTCTAGGGCTCTGGGGCAGATAAAAACACCTACAAAGTTGCATTAAAATTGCACATCTTCGAGAAATTGCTAAATAACAAAATTTATCAACCTTATTCAGTAAGACTACTTAATTGAAACTTATTGATTTTGATTTCTATACCTCAGTGACTGAAATTTACCATAAAGGAGCAATAGTAGAATTGTCAGGTTTCATGACACCATAGGAGCAGAAAGCATAAGCTCAAGGGCTTTTATATTTACATGAAGATCAAGTAAAACTCTCGTGGCTTATCATGATGATTTAGGCTTCATTTGTTTCGGCGGTGGCGGATCGATCCGGCGGGTGGAAACGGAGTGTTCGAAACGGAGGGGGGAGGTGGCTGCTCCAAACAGAGCTTTTTGGGGCGTTTCTCAAGGCGGGCGGGTGGAAACGGAGCAAACGCCGCCGGAGGTTCATTTGTTTACCCGCCTTCCGGCGGCGTTTGCCCAAAACGGAACTCCGAAACACCCAAACAAATAGAGCCTTAGAAGGATTTGACAATAATTTCTCACCGGAATTGACAATAATTCCTGCAAATCTAACCAGAGCTTATATAGCTACCATAAAATTTGCAGGAATTGACACAACAATATCTCACCGGAGCTTCATACTTCACTTGAAAGGGTTAACTTTTTTTGTTATGCAGGGCTAGGGTTTCCCTTGTAAAATGAAAGCGGGAAGGAGTACATACCAAAAAGGGCTAGGGTTTCCCTTGACCGATGAAAGCAGGAAGGAGTATTAGCAGGAGAAGATCTGATGATCTGGGCGAGCAATGGAAGAAGTCTCTGTTTCAGAAGAAGCGATTCCTGGCGGGGATGGACATGCGATGCAAGCCGCTATGCTGATACTTGAGAAGAAACTTCGCCTGGAGTAGACGGAATGCAGGGCTGTTATGCTGAGCAGCAATGCGTGATGGCGGGAAGCAGTATGCGCGATGCCGCGAACTGTGGTTTTAAAACTGAGGGCTTATTTAGATAATTTCAGTTTCAGTGATGGTTTAACTTATTTTTAAAATTATCTTCACATGAATTTTATTTATTTCATGCCAATTTTTTCTGATTTTTTTTAAAAAATTAGGTATTATATTTGTGAATTTTTTTTACAAATTTATGGATATAATTATTTTTTTTTATTGGGGTTAAATTGATTAAGTAAAATAAAATTAAATTAAAAAATATTCTAAATCACCGTTTTGAAAGGGAGAATGTAGGTCTACCTGACCTTTTCAAAACGAAAGAAAAAGTAGGTTTTAAAGCGGCCGTTTTAAAATGACAACATTTTAGTTGTTCCCAAACACCTTTCCTCCGATCCGTTTAGAACAGAATGCAGTCAAAACGGAATCCCAAATATAGTCGATGCCGGTCGTTTTGGGAAGGGAGGCCTCTCCGGTCGTTTTGGGAAGGTGGCTAGATGTACGGGGTCCGGTCGAAAAGGCGATTGTTACCGCAACCCGTTCTAAAATCTCATAATTTTCAGCGTTTTTTCAAAATAGGTCTTGTATATATAATTTTATGAAAAGTGTTCGACACGAAAGTTGTAGATCTCCTGGATATCTACAACTTTTATGTCGAGCACTTTTTCTAAAAATGCATGTACAATACGTACTTTGGAAATATGCTCAGATTTTACGTCTTTCAGAAATACTCTTTGTACATGCAATTTCAGGCAAAGTGCTCAACACAAAATTTGTAGATCTCGTCGAGATCTACAACTTTCGTGTTGAGCACTTTTCCTGAAATTGCATGTACAAGACGTATTTTGAAAAGACGCGAAAACATAGGGGATTTTGTGGTGTAACTAGCCAACCTATCCAAAAAGGGAAAAAAAACAAATGGTTTAATTACCACCTCAATTATATTACTTTAGAGATCTAATGCCTCGCCCATCTTTTCAAAATGGTTTTGCCAAATATCTAAAGTTCATTCCAGTTGGATCGAAAAAGAGATAAAATGGGAAGTCAAACACAGCCTTAATTATATTATCACCTCAATTATATTACTTTAGAGATATAATGGCTCACCATTTTTCGGCATCTTCCTTCGCCATTTTTCGGCATCCTTCTAGTACGCTCCTCATTTATAAACAATTTTTTTGAGAATAAGCATTTTGAACAAAAATCATTTCAGAGTCCGAAGATTAGTAGATTACAAGGTAATTTGATCTTTAAATAATTAAGTTGTCATTTACATTTTTTCATTTTTTTTGGCTAACACTGGCTTCATTTTCATTGCAATTTAAAAAAGATTTGTGGATAAAAACTTTAGGATTTACTTTATCGATTTAGGTTTTTCGGTAATTTTTTTAGGGTATTGTCATTTATACCTCATATTTGAATATTCATATCCAAATATTTTTAGTTTTCCGCGTTTTTTTTCATCCCCCTACTTGATATTTGTACCCAAAAAAAGAGATCCCTCTCTTCTTTCTCCCGAGAGCAGCCCGTCGGCCCTAAGCCGCGTCCCTCGCGAACCCCGTCGGCGCGACTCCGATCGGCCGCCCTTTCGCCGGCGCGACACGGACCCCGACTCCCCCACTCCAGCGTCGGACCGGGTGCCCTCTTGGTGGTGCGACTCCAGCCCTCGCCCTCCGACGACGGACCCGCAATCCCCCACCCGCTCCAACACCCAGCAACCACTTCTTCTCCTCTGTGCGTCCGACGATGTCCCCGCAGCCCTAATCAGCCACACCCAAACACACATCAGCTCCAGTCCGACGATGTCCTCGCAGCCCTAATCGGTAAATGGAGGTTTCTATGCTTTTTTTTTCGTTTTCTTTTCATCTTCCCTACCACCGGTCGGGCCCCGCCTCCAGCCTGCCTACCACTGCAGTACTGATTTGTTATTTTTTTGGCAGATTTTTCGCTAGAGCAGAGCATGACGTGGAGGGGATATTAAAAACATTTAAAATTATGACATCAAAAATTTTCTTAAGATTTTATGTATAGATATAAATATCAATTATAAGTACAATTATTATTTTTAAGTACAATTATCAATGGATTATAAATATTTATTTATAAAGTATCAATAATAATATTTATTATTATTATTATAAAAGTACACGCGTCTATAGACTCTACAAGTCTATACTTTAAGGACTACAACGAAGAGCCGTTGTGCGAACGGAGGCAATCCGGAAAGATCCCGCTCGGAATATCGTCACCACATTGCGGTTTCTCAACCGATCTCCAACGGTCATATTTTGACAAGGGTGGCCCATCAACACTTTAACGGTCATTTCTCCAGTAATCGCTACCGTTCAATCCTGATCCAAGGATCTTATTTCATCTTCGGAAGCGACAGGGCGATCCCACCATCCCGACCATCTGTGTTTTACCCCACTTGCCCAATGGGGAAGGCCGAGGAGAAGCTCGGAGGAGACGAGGACCGGGAGAAGACGAAGAGCACCTCTGTCACATTTGCTCTTTTTCATAATTACTTAGAAGTAAAGATTTATAGACTAGGATGTAGGTTATGAGCCTAATCAGGGGTCAATTCCTTCTATCTCTGTGTGATTTTCGTGAGGATTTTCGGCCATGGAATTGTTACAAAGCCCAGGCTGCTGTTTTACTGACAGAGCTACCAAATTTTCTGTAAACCATGGCGATTCCATCCCTGTTTTATCGTGGATCACACAGGATCTGGCGCTTGATGAACACAGCTCGAACTGGTAACCATTTCACCATTTTTGTTTCTTCTGGATGATTTCTTCTATTCTTTGATTCTTTCATACAGTTTTATTTCAAGGTTCCTCTTCTCGATTTCTGAAGATACACGGTTTTTTTTATCATTAAAAGTATTCTGCGAGGCTCTGTGTTCGAAATTCTTTTATCGCGTACTGAGTGTGTTTCATTTCGCCTCCGCTTTGGTTTTAAAACAAGAGATTATAGCAAAGGGGGAGGGGGCGAGACGATTTGGTTAATGGGTAGAGATAGAGAAGAACACTTAATTTCACGTGGAAAAACTCTTTTAGTAGAGAATTAGGCTGGGTGCTCTTCCGCTCTTCTGTTGCAGAATTCATTTGAGATTCCGTTTAGTTCCAGGAGAAGATGGGCACGCAGAGACTTGATCTTCCTTGCAGTTTCACAAGGAATGAGGCTATCATGGTCTCCCTCACTTTAGAGAGGCCATCCCAGAGCAGGGGACCCTGTTCTTTCCGTCCGAGGCAAGTAACTCTTTCTTCCTCAGCCATCATAGCCCAAACATCTTCTTGGGAGGGAAAAAGAGAGATCGAAGGAACGCTGTGGAGCAGAAAGGGAAGCTTTAAAAGGTATCATGAATGCGGCTCCTTCGAAGATTCGGCCCTCCATCCAGCCAAGAAGAAGAGAACTGTCAGCAGTAGTACAGAGGTTTTTAGCAGTGAAGATTTCTGTTATGATGATGATGATGACGAAGCGTTGCCTCCTTGCACCGTTGAGGAGTCTCTCAATGCAGACCAGTTTCAAGCAGGCACACGCGGATATCCAAATGACAGATCCGGTTCAACAAGCTCCCCAAGCGACAGCGAGGGTTCATGGCAGAATGACGAGGGAAATTCAACCGGAGTTTCAGCGTTCAAAAGATCAGTCGAGAGCACACGAACAGAACACGAGGGGCTCGAGCTTTTGAATTTGCTGATCGAATGCTCGCAGTCAATCAGCACAAGCAATCACATTGCTTCAAACTTCTACCTTTCCAGGTTGGGCAGCATCTCCTCTCCCACTGGATCAACACCAATCCACCGTTTAGTTGCTTACTTCACCGAAGCATTAGCACTTCGAGCGGCGAAGCAATGGCCGAACATCTTCTGCATCACCCCGCCGCGAGAGCTCGCAGAAGCGAAGGACAAGGATGAAGCCACGGCTCTTCGCCTCCTCAACAATGTCACCCCAATCCCAAGATTCATTCACTTCACCTTGAACGAGAGGTTGCTCCAAGCTTTTGATGGAAAGGAGCGGGTTCACATCATAGACTTCGACATTAAACAGGGTCTTCAATGGCCGAGCCTCTTCCAGAGCCTGGCCTCATTGCCCAACCGGCCTGGCCATGTCAGACTCACCGGCATTGGAGAATCCAAACAGGAAGTTCATGACACCGGAGTTAGACTCGCTGGGTTGGCCCAAACATTAAAACTTCCATTTGAATTCCACTCGGTTGTAGACAGAATACAGGATGTTAGACTTTGGATGCTTCATGTGAAGGAGAGCGAATGTGTCGCAGTTAACTGTGTTCTACAGCTGCATCATGCTCTCTATAATGACAGCCGCATTGTACTTGCTGATTTGTTGAGGCTCATAAGAAGCACCAATCCCTCCATTGTTCTAATGGCAGAGACAGAAGCAGAGCACAACGAATTGAGGTGGGAAAAGAGGTTTGTGAATGCTCTCAAATACTACTCCGCTGTTTTTGATTTGTTGGATCACAGCCTTGCCGAAGATAGCTCATCAAGGCTGAAAATTGAAGAGATGTTTGCGAGGAAGATAAGGAATATAGTGGCTTGCGAAGGGGGCGAAAGGGTAGAGCTGCACCAGAGATTCGACAGGTGGAAAAGGATGATGGAGGATGGACGGTTCAAGTGCGCTGGGTTTAGTGAGAGGGAGATATTTCAGAGCAAAATGCTGCTCAGGATGTATGATTGCGAGAATTACAGTGTGGAGAAGGACAGAGATGGAGGCGGGCTTACATTAAAATGGATGGAGCAGCATCTCTACACAGTTTCTGCTTGGGCTCCCATTGATACTGCATACCAACCAGGTTGACAGGGAAATCTTCTTCAAAATTATTACTTGATTTCAAAATTTATAGGTGGTGACTTATATAGATAAATTTACATAGAACAGGAAGAAATTTGTTCTGATTTTTTCATTCTTTTGTTTTTTTGGCTGAGTTCCAGCTTTTCACCCTTCCATTTGGAGATTTGTAGCAGATGGTGGGATTCTTTAATAGTTATTTTTTTTTGTTGGTTATAGGTGTTGGGAAGGTTATGATCCTTGTCTTCAAAGGTGTCTTTTTTTATTCATTCATTTGTACAAGAATTTTACTGGATATGGTAGAGTTGTATCGTATCTTTATGGTGAATTCCAATATTGGCAACTTTTTTCTCTTTTAAGTTGTTGAAGGCTTTCCTTGGCAAGTGGTACCATAGTTAATTGTTCTTGCGATATTTGGCTAGGACTTTGATTGGTTCGGCGATAATTCAACATGGATCGAGAATTGGGAGCTCACTTGCTCACATGTTTGATTTGTTACTTGTCTAAATTTACTCTTATTTTTATATTAATGGAACGGAAAAAATTTTGGTAGCTCGGCAAGGGAAACACACAGATAAATTTGGTTGTTTAGTCAATTATTCGATTGAGATGGTGGTGTTCATGTGATAATATGTGGCTCTCTTGGTTTCTGTTATGCAATCGGAGCGAGTATCGAGGTAGCGCAACGGAATTAAGTCAAACAAAAATAATCGCGCAAAAATAAAATAACGGAGCGAGATTCCAAGCACACGGACGACCAACAAAAATTTACGTGGTTTGGAGAGAAGCTCCTACATCCACGGGGAGAGCGCGCCGAAAAGATCCACTATAATGATAGAAGTTACAGATTACAGCAGAAACTGATACACGGTCGAGAGAAAAAAAAAACTTCAGACATCAAAACAAAACTATCGCCGCCTGCGCTGCACGCCTGATGTCGGGGATACCTGACTGTATGTATGCGCCTCCGCCGCCTGAGGTCTGCCGTCGGGATGAAATTCGGCCTGGAGTCGCTTCGCCTGAAGCCGAATGGAACCACCGCCGTTGTCACAGCCTGCTGTCGTCGCCTCCGCTGGGTTTGAACAGCGCGATCTCTCTTTCCCTCCCTCTGAATGGATCTCTCGGATTTCTTTTTTCTAATTGCATGATAGGTATGAGGGGAAGGCAGCCCCTTATATAGGAGAAAATCCTCCTCTAAACTAGGAGACAAACTAAATAGGAATTAACCCCAAAATGAGCTCAGTCGGCCATAGGAGATTGCCCTAATATCCCCTTAATGATATTCCTAAAATTGGATTAGCCTGGATTAGGAATTAATTTGGCACACGAATCGTTGAGTTGTCACAATCTCAATAATCTCCACCTTGACACCTCACGCGATGAACTCCACCTCGAAGCGTAACTCTACCTCTAGCCTGGATTTTCCCTACCGGCGATTATGATCCCCCTCTCCTTGGGGTCGCCCCAATCAGCATGCACCAATATGAGACAGGTCAAGACAGTGCTTGAACTTGACTCATGTCACTGATTTGGTCAGCATGTCTGCAACATTCTCCTCTGTGAGCACCTTTAGCAACTGAATGTCTCCGCCAGCAACGAACTCCCTCAGCTTGTCGTAGTGAACAATAATGTGTTTTGTCCTAGCATGATAGACCGGGTATTTGGCCAGACAAATCGCACTCTAACAATCACAGTGCAGCTTCACCGCCTCCTGAGAAATCCTGAGTTCTTTGGCGAGACCTTTGAGCCAGATGGCTTCCTTTACGGCTTCTACTACAACAATATACTCTGCCTCTATCGTAGATAGTGTAACGCCCCGAAACTCAAAAGAGCGACGGGGGACGTTTTGGGCCAGATTTGGAATCTGGCAGTAGGCACACGGCCTGGGACAAGGGCGTGTCCCAGGGCGTGTCAGGCCTGAGTCGATGATTTGGTCGCGAGGTAGACGATTTTGGAGTCGACGATCGTCGAGCAGAGAACACGGCCTGAGACACGGGCGTGTCTCAGGGCATGTCGAGCCCGTTTCGACGATCGGCCCGGGGACTCGACGAATTTCGCTCGACGAAGTGTCGAGACAAGGCACACGGCCTAGGACACGGGCGTGTCAATGGTCGTGTCGTGTAGTCGATGATTTTTGGTCGACGATGTGTCGAGACAAGGCACACGGCCTCGGACACGGGCGTGTCCTAGGCCGTGTCGTGAGGCCGACGAACTTCGCTCGAGGAAGTGTCGACGGTCGAGACCGTGAACACGGCCTGGAGCCCAGGCGTGTTCGAGTGGACACGGGTTAGGACACGGGCGTGTCCTAGAACCCGTGTAGTTCTCGGGTTATTTTCGGTATAAATCGATGGGGGTACACGGCCGTGTCAGGTGGAACACAGGCGTGTCAGGTCGAACACGGGCGTGTTCGATGCTCGTGTGTTGTTCCAGGCGCGTCGATTTTGACGGTGAATGAGGGACACGGCCCTGGACACGGGCGTGTGCCGGACCGTGTTCGGTCCAGATTGTACTTTTCAGGCCCGAATCAAGTCGTTCGTTTCTTTAATCTGAGATCCAATGGCTGGGGGCTATTCCTGAGGGGATATACACGGGATTGGACCCTTGAAACCCTCACTTTTACTTGTGTGGTTCTCTTTCTAAGTGAAGAGAGAGGTGAGAGCCAAGGGAGGAAGAATGAGCTAGATCCGGCCATTGGAAGAGCTTCGAAGCTCCAAATCGCGAGCCGACTTCGGATTTACGGAGGCAAAGAGAGTGCGGTGCTTTTCATCCGCTTACTTTTCCATGGCGCCAAAGAGAAGCGCTAGGGTAACGATTCTCTTCTTGAGCATGTGTAGCTCTCCTTCTTTGCATAGGACGGCCGCTCTCTCGAGTTTGCAGTGAGTTGGAGGCGTTCCTTTGGGTAGATATGTAAAGTCCCCGTTGTGTAGAGTCCGTAAGCGAGAACGGACATAGGCATGATGTGTGAAGCCTATCCGGACATGTTGGTCTGGATCGGTGATGTTGCATTGCATAAATGCCGGAGAAGACTCCGTGCGATTGGTTGTTTTTCGGGTTTTCTACGTGGTAGATTGCAACATGGAGCCATGGGGATTAACCCAAAGGTGCACCCGAAAAACTGGGCAGATGCGTGATCTTGCCAACTTGGTGGCCTGAGAGCCAACTTGAACATAACCGGGTTATGTGAATTGTGATGGAAATGGGACTCGGGAGAAGTTTGACCCGCGCATATGGCTTAAACTGTCGTTGCGATGTGAGCACGGGTTAGATGGAACCGTACCTATTCTATGTCATTTGGTTAGAGCCGTTGGCATAGATGAGGGTCTTTGGTGGTCTATGGCTTAAATTGTCGTGACCCGGGCCAAGAAGACAAAATGCTCATCGGTTTGGCCGTCAAAGTGGCGGTGGTCAGTCCAGAATGTCTATGGCTTCAATTTACGTGATATTTGTCGGTTTACCGAGAATGTGCCCTGAGTGCACGGGGCATGCGGCCGTGCGAGCCTACGGCTGTGATGTTGTGACAATACTATATTGCTCGCTTATGCTAATGAAATGCAGGGAAGGAGCATCGCCGCCCCGAGTTGGGGGCGGGATCGTTATAATTTGGCCAGCATTGCTGATCGTTGCCTTGTTTGCCACCGTGCGGTGGTTTTGTTGTTGCTTGCAGGTGCAACTGGACCAAGAGGTCAATAGCGGGCAAAATCCCAAATTGTAAAGCCGGCCCTCGAAAGCCTAATTGGAGTGTTTACTGCTTTATTCATGTATGACCGGCCTGCGTGTCGTGGTTTATAAAACATGTAATATCAAGTGAATCATTTTGTAAGGCCTTAAGGCTTGTACTTGTGTATGTACAACATTCCTATTTGGTATTAGTGGACATTCATGCTTTTGTGCTGGGTTCTTTATTGCAACTTATTAACCTGCTTCCGCTAGAATGCTCTGTGTAGGATGTTAAGATTGGTTGGATGGTTTCCATGTGTAACCACCTGGTCTGTCTGTGGTATATGGCGTCGGGCCTCAGCCGGACCTACTGCTATATGCTATGCGACGGATAGGGGGCGTTACAATTCGGTATCAGACTACTGGTTTTGGTCGGGTTTAACATGAATTCCTGGCCGAATTCTTTTTAAGGGGTGGTGGGCACATGTGTGTGCGTCATCGTTATAACAGTAAAAGAACCCATGAATGTCCACTTAGGAATGCAAATACACGTGTTTGGGGAACCTGCGTGTTCCTACAATTGCTGCTTGCAATTTTATTTGGTCGCTTAACGGTGTTTTGTACCACTATAGGTGACCAAAAGTGGTGCTGGGCCGTCGGAACGTTGAGTTTTTGAGACTAGCAGTGCACCTAATGAGGCTCTTGCAACACCTCTATCGGCTGAGACCATACGATTGGTGGCCGAAGCAGTGTTGGCCATGATTAATGCGCAGCCTGCAAGGCAAACGCAGCAGCCCGCTCCTGCGATAGATCAGGTACCGCTGCAAGAGGCTGAGCCGAGGAGAGTGGAACAGGTGGTAGAGGAACCGGTGGTGCCAAGGAGGGCAACCGAGAGACAGCATAAGAATGTTATGAGCTTTAATCCTCCTGTATTCTCGGGGTTGGGAACCCCATCTCAAGCTGAAGACTGGCTCTCCAGGGTGAAGAGAGTCATGACAGCAACGGAGACGGAGGAGTGGCAGATGACCACCATTGCTACGTTCCTTTTGGACAGTGAAGCGAGGATGTGGTGGGAAGGAATGGAGCTGCATTTACTGAGAGGTAGGCAGCTTGTGGATGTCTCGATGGAGGAGTTCTCGAGACTGTTCTTGGCTAGATACCTCCCTTCGGCGCAAAGGATAGCGTTGGAGAACGAGTTCCTGAAATTGGTTCAAGGAGACAGTACCGTGGATGAATATCTCCATGAGTTTACTCGTTTGAGTCTATATGCTAGCTCTACCATCGTGGATGAGGAGCGCAAGACGAATCGATTCTACGAAGGGCTGAGAGATGAGTTGAGGTTACTACTCTCGGGGCCGATGACGCAGGGTTTCTTAACCATGGTCAACACGGCCCGGTCCTTGGAGAAGGACATGAAGAACGTCCAAGCAAAGAAGAGCGTTGGGGACAAGAAATCTGAGTTCAAAGTGCCGACTACTTCAAAGTCCGGCTATCGAAGGTCCTTCAAGAAGCATAGGACTTTGGGTCCAGCTCCTTCTGGTGCTTCTGGGGCGACTACGGGTCGGACCCCGGGAGCATGTTTTACTTGCGGAAAGTTGGGGCACTTTGCCGCGATTGTTGGAGCGGACGTCCCAAGTTCGAGAGTAGGCCGGGAGCAACCAATGAAGAGAAGGGCAAGACGGCGGAGTCAACCGCGTCCCACTATGCCCCGGCCCAACCAAGGGTATATAATCTTGGCCAACAGGAGGCCATCAAACAGGCGGATGTGGTGACAGGTACGGTTTAATTTATAACAAGTTAATTTCTTTAAATACTTGTTATGCACATGTTACCTTACCACTGCTTGTTTAGGATTTGTTTTGATTTGTGAAAATCCGGCAAGAGCACTCTTCGATACCAGAGCTTCACACTTCTTGTCCGAAGGATTTATATCATGCATCAGAGTCCCTTCTTCGATGGCAAAGGATAAGTTGGATGTGTTGTTGCCCAATGGGTGTTCGATGCACGCAGATATGATCTGCATTGTTAAGATTCATATTGGGAATTCGGAGTTCGATCTGCAAGCGTCGTTACTTCCGTTGGTGGAGTTCGACATTATATTTGGCATGGACTGGCTCTCTGAGCAGCATGCCTATATTGATTGCGGTCGCAAGGAAGTCAAGCTGGGAGCAAGTCGTGAGACGACTTTTACGGGCTTAAAGGGGTCGAGCAAGACATTAATATCTGCTCTTCCGTTGGTGAAGGCAGTTCGTGCCGGTGCAGAACTGTTCTTTACACTAGTGGAGGTTGCAAAGCCGAAGTCCGCATTGGATTGTATTTCAGTGGTATCGGAGTACCCTGATGTGTTCCTTGCGGATCTTCCTAGAGCCCCGCCTCAGAGGGAGATAGATTTCACGATTGAGCTAGTGCTAGGTGCAAATCCTGTGTCACGATCTCCTTATCGGCTATCGCCTAAGGAAATGGCGGAGCTGAAAGTTCAACTGCAAGAGTTGTTGGAGGAAGGGTATGTGCGCCCAAGTTCTTCGCCTTGGAGCACGCCGGTCCTCTTTGTTAAGAAGAAGGACGGAAGCTTGAGGCTACATATTGATTATCGGGAGCTCAACAAGGTGACGGAGAAGAACAAGTAGCTGATCCCTTGGATCGATGATCTCTTTGACCAGTTGGTTGGGTCGACGGTGTACTCGAAGTTGGATCTCAAGTCCGGATACTATCAGCTGCGAATAAGGGAGAGTGATATCCCGAAGACAGCGTTCAGTACGAGATACGAGCATTATGAGTTTACGGTCATGCCGTTTGGGGTACTAATGCGCCGTCAGTGTTCATGGATTTGATGAACAGGACTTTCAGAGAGTACTTAGACCATTTTGTGATTGTCTTCATCGACGATATTTTGGTGTACTCACAAAGTGAGGAATATCACTTCAAGCATCTTCATTTGGTTTTGGAGACGCTAAGGAGGAATCATTTGTATGTCAAGTTCTCGAAGTGCGAGTTTTGGTTATCCTCAGTGGCGTTCCTCGGGCATATAGTGAGTGGAGAGGGTATTGTTGTGGATCCGGCGAAGATTGTTGCGATATGGGAGCGGCCTGAGCTTGCTTTGATAGCGGAAGTTCGGAGCTTTCTGGGGCTTGCCAGCTATTATATGCGCTTCGTAGAGAACTTCTCGCGGATAGCGTTACCTCTCACTACTTTGACGAGGAATGATCATAAGTTCGTTTGGACGCTGGAGTGCGCACGAGTTTTTGAGGAGTTGAAATGTCGGTTGACCACGGCGCCTGTACTGAGTTCTCCATGTGGGACCGAAGGCTATGAGATTTATAGCGACGCTTCGGGCAGCGGTTTGGGTTGCGTGCTACTGCAACACAGAAGTGTGATAGCTTATGGCTCGAGACAGCTAAAGATGCACGAGAGGAACTATCCGGTCCATGACTTGGAGTTAGCGGCCGTGATTTTTGCCTTGAAGCTGTGGAGGCATTATTTGTACGGTGTGAAGATTGACATCTACACCGATCATAAGTGCCTGAAGTATCTGATTGATTAGAAAGATCTGAATATGCGGCAGCGTAGATGGATGGAGTTCCTGGGGGACTATACATTCAAGATCCACTACGTGCCTGGTAAGGGAAATGCAGTTGCGGACGCGTTGAGTCGCCGAGCCCCAGCTCAAGCCAATTGGCTATCGGTGCATGATGAGCGGTTGGTGCGGGAGTTGGAGGCGTTGGAGATTGTTTGTGTGGATAAGCAATCGAGTGCTGAAGCAGTACTGAATTGGACTGAGGTCCAATATGACCTGACTGATCGGATTCGGCAGGCTTTGGATATGGATGTCCATATGAAGCAGTTCATGGTGGAGGCTCTGGATAGGTCAAATTCCTAATTCGTTGTGGTGGACGGATTGCTTTGGAAAGATGGTCGTTTGTGCGTCCCAAGTGTGGGCAATTTGCGAGTGGAATTGTTGTATGAGGCACACCATACCAAGTACTCAATTCACCCGGGGAGCACGAAGATGTACCGCGATGTAAAGAAACTGTTTTGGTGGCCGGGTTTGAAGAAGGATGTGGCGCTCTACGTAGCGAAGTGCCAAACTTGCGCCTTGGTGAAGGTGGAGCGTCAGAAGCCGGGAGGATTTCTTAAGTGTTGGGTACATTGGAATATATGTACCTGATTTGAAGAAGCCTCACCCTACTCAATGATATACATCAAGATGTATTTGATGTGTTTTTGAGTTTCTTTGTGCATATTAAGTAACTGCAGATTTGTAGGAAAAGTTTCTAAGTCCATGTGTCGACACCTAGAAAAAAGTGTCGACACTTAAGAAGGCTTGTGTCGACACCTAGAGAAGCAGTATCGACACTTGGAGTAATTGTGTCGACACCAGGAATGCAGAGCCGACACCAGAAGGAAAGTGTCGATACATACAGGCAGTGTCGACTCACAATGAAGAAATGTCTACATAATCAGTGTCGACAATTAGAAGCAGTGTCGACACTCAGAGAAACTTTGTCAACAACAAAAGTGTCGACACTAAGAGGTTGTGTCGACACTCAGCAAATTTCAATAAAGTCTAAGTACATGTGTCGACACAAAGAAGATGTGTCGACACTCAGCAAAGTCTCAACACATGAAGATGTGTCGACACAAAGGAGATGTGTCGACACTCAACAAAAGTTTCAACACAGAAGGCATGTGTCGACACAAAGAAGATGTGTCGACACTTAGAAAGTCTCAACACATGAAGAATGTGTCGACACAAAGGAGATGTGTTGACACTCAGCAAAAGTTTCAACACATAAGGCATGTGTTGACACAAAGAAGATGTGTCGACACTTAGCAAGTTTCAACACATGAAGATGTGGCGACACAAAAGATTTGTGTCAGAAATCAACTAAGCATTGAAGAAGAAGGACTTGTGTCGACACACTGGATCAGTGTTGACACATTCTGAAGAAGCAGTATCGAGATGTAGTTTCTACAACACAAGGAGTTGTGTCGATACCATGAAGGCTAGTGTCGACACTTAGTCTACTTGTGTCGACACTTAGTCTATTTGTGTCGACACATAAATACTATCTGTCTCGACACTTTCAGACAGTGACAGAGTTTTTCAAGAAGTGACTGGATGATTTGATAGCTACCATTTCAACCGGTCAACTGCTACTGTCAGAGCTGTCAGAAGACCGTTAGAAACCGGATCAGCCGGTCACCATGAAGAAGGCTTATATAAAGGCTTATTCCTTCAACAGAAGGGAACAATTATCATTGGAGGAAGTAATCATTAAAGTGAGAAACAACAAACAAGAAGAAGACCTTCAAGTGAATATCTAAGAAGTTGGAGAGAGAAAGCTCCTTCTAAGAAGACAGCTATTAAACCAGGCTGATAAGAAAGTTTCAGATTGAGATCTGATTCTCAAGTCAGCAGTTGATTGAAGATCATCTGCCTAAGAGATACAACCCTACTGTGTTCTAATTCAAGAAGCTTTGAAGAAAGCCAAGGGATGTTGATCTCTGCAAAGTTCCTTCAAGAACTCATCAAGAAGCTTGTCAACTCATATTTCTCAATTAGAGTTGTGGTTATTAATCTTTGTACTCTTTATTTTCTGTAGGATCCTTAGGGATCTGAGCTGTAAGCCTGTATTATAAAGGCTGAGTGTAGGAGACAGTGTGCTCTGAGTGTAAGTCTTGTTAAAGACTGAGGTAGGGCCTAGGGCCTGAGTTGTAGGAGACCTTGTTCTCTGAGTGTAAGTCTTGGTGAAGACTGGGTGGTAGGGCTATTTAGCCTGAGTTGTAGGAGTGGGAACACTCTGAGTTGTAGGAACATGTTTGAGGTTCTGAGTTGTAAGATCTGAGGATCTGAGGAGTAGTGGAGAAGTTAGGTCGAATCTAGTACACTACTAGATAAGCGAAGGGGGAAAGTGGATGTACCCAGACCTTGGGGAACCACTATAAAAGTTATGTGTACTCTGTGTGTGACTTATTCTGTGATTGCTGTGTTATATGTGCTGAATTGCTGTAAAGAATTGCATAAACAGGTCTAATAATTCAGTGTTTCTGCCTTAAAAGTTAAAAAGATTAAGTGCACCTATTCACCCCCCCCCCCTCTAGGTGTTTAGGCACTAGTTCTTTCAAGTGGTATCAGAGCCAGGTTCCTCAAAAAGGACATAACTGTCCGAGTTAAGATCCTGTAGGAAGAATCAGTATAATCAAGAATCAAGAAAATGGGTTCAACTGAGAATCACAAAGAGCTAGGATCCATGAAATTACCCATCTGCAGAAAGGAGATCTTTGGCTTTTGGAAAGAAAGGGTTAGACTTTTTATGGAAGCCTCTGACCCAAGAATATACATTAATGTTAAAGAAGGGTCATATGTGCCAATGAAAGTATCTGTTCTGGATGCAAATCAGAGAATTCCCAAAGACTATTTAGAAATGACCAAGGATGAAATTATTCTGGCCACTATGGACAAGAGGTCCCAGAATATTATTGTAAGTGCAATTGATGATGCCACATTTCAGAATCTGATTCATTGTAAAACATCAAAAGAAATGTGGGACACACTGATAGTCTATATGGAGGGATCAGAAGAGGTAAGACAAGACAGGAAGTCTTTATTAAATCAAGAGTATGAAAGCTTCAGACAAGACAGGTCTGATAGAATTACTGAGTGTTATAAGAAATTCTATAGGATTGTTAATGAGTTAATGTCCTATGGAAGAGAATTCAGCAATTATGAGCTGACTGATAAGTTCTTGAGATCCCTAACTAAAGACTGTGATACTAAAATTTGTGTCATAAGAGAAATGGCCAAATTAGCAGGCATTCCTCCTCTAACTTTATTTGGAAAACTGTTATCCTATAAGATGCAGTTAATGGTAAGGAAGGAGGAAGAAAAGACTACAAGAGTGGAGCACAAAGAAAGAGCAGTGGTCTTCAAGACTGAAGCCACTAGGAAATATAAAAGCAAGTCTCCATCTCCACCACAAATAGTTGCTGAGACAGTATCAGATACTTCAGATAACAAGAAGTCAGAAAGCAGTGAAAGTGATGAAGACTTTGTTGCATTTACTAGGCACTTTCAGAAGTTTCTAAAGAAGAAGCAGTGGAGGTCCAAGCCATCCACTACACAGAAAAAAGATGACTATTATCAGAACAGGAAGTCATCAAGGAATGACAGGAGAAAGTCCAAGTCTAGTAAAACTACATCCTCAAAGATAGTATGTTATTGTTGCAATAGACAAGGACATGTAATAGCTGATTGTCCAGAAAAGAGGAAAGAGTCTACTGATAAGAAGAAGACACGGTTCAAGGGCAAAAATGAAAGGTCTTTTGTTGCCAAGAAGGATAAAAGTCTGACTGATATGTCATCTTCAGAAACAGATTCAAAAGCTGAAGCCTATATTGGCTTGTTTGCTGAAGAAGAAGAAAATGAGTTCATGCAGCTAATGAACTCAATTTATGAGCATGAGGATATTCAGTGCAAGGGACTGATGGCCTTATCAGAAGGAGACAAAATCCAGGATCAGCCTGGACATAGTCAGGTACAAAATTATTCTTCAAGTTCAATTTCTAGTACTGAGTCAGATTCAGATACATCAGCATCAAGTGATGAGAGTGGATCTGAATCTGAAGGAGACATTCATCAGTTAATTGATGAATATAGAGTATTGTTGCAGGCTTTGAAGAAAAGCAAACTCTTGGCCAAAACTCAGGCTAAGGAGATTGCTAGTCTTAAAGTGGCTGCATTAGATTTTGACAAGTTATTAGTTCAGAAATTAAATGAAATAGCCAGACTGAAGAATATTACAGTTATTCAGATGGGGACTATTACATTTAAAAATGATCAAACTAGAAATCTGGAGGCTAGACTTCAGAAGGAGAGAGATATTGTAGCAAGTTTTTCTAAACCAAAATCAGTTTTACCTTTGATAGATGAGTTTATTCCTCAAAAGGGTAAGACTGGATTGGAGTTTACAAAACCTACCAGGACAGTTAAGTCCAAGTCTAAGGGCAAAGCCCCAACACTTAACAAAAAGTAGGCCACTTTGCCATAGATTGTTGGCATAATTCAAGTGTCAAGGTGAGTAGAAAACTGCCTGCTAGAAAAGCTACATGTAGTTTTGTTAAGAGTCCGACTAACTTGCACCAAGGACCCAAGAATTATTTGGGTTCTAAGGTTAAGTAATCTGTTTTGCAGGTAAGTACAAGTGGCCATGCTCCAATATGTTACTTGGATAGTGGATGTTCCAGGTACATGACTGGAACTAGGGGATTGCTGAAGGACTATACACCAATCAAGGATGCTCCTAAAGTTACCTTTGGTGGTTCAGAAAAAGGAATCATCAAAGGCTTTGGTAACATTTCTAGCAACCTAATTTCAATTACTCAAGTGGCTTATGTAAAGGGTTTGAAACATAACCTCATTAGCATAAGTCAGCTGAGTGATTTAGGAAGAGAAATGTCTATTGTCTAGACATTATGTGTGAGAACAAAGTTTCTCCTATTTGTCTTGTAGCTGATGAGAAAGTCTCATATTATGTTAAATGGCACAAGAGGCTGGCTCATCTTAACTATAAGATAATTGGCCAACTCTTTAGCAAAGAGTTAGTGAGGAATGGTCCTCAGGTTAAGTGTATAAAGGATGGGATATGCTCAGCTTGTCAAAAGGGCAAGTAGACCAAATCCACCTTTCATAGCATTGAGAACAAAGATGTTGTGAGGTGCCTATACCTCTTGCATATGGATCTTTTTGGTCCTATGCCAGTTCACAGCCTAGGTAGGAAGGTCTACACATTTGTGGTTATAGATGATTATTCAAGGTTTTCATGTGTATTCTTCCTAAGGCAAAAATCTGAAACTCCTAGTATCTTTTATAGTTTTGTCAAACAAATTCAGAATGAGTTAGACAGTACAGTGGTCAAAATAAGAAGTGACCATGGTACTGAATTCCAGTCTGATAGTATGACAAAGTTATGCGAAGAGTTTGGGATATTTCAGGAATTTTCCTCACCAAGAACACCTCAGCAAAATGGTATTGCTGAAAGGAAAAATAGAACCTTGATAGAGGCTGGTAGAACCCGATTGAGTGACACATCTCTCCCAGAATATTTCTGGGCTGAGGCAGTTAATACTGCATGTCATGTGATCAATAAGGTTACTATCACGAAGAGCCACAATAAGACCACCGATGAGATTGTGAAGGGCAGAAAACCAAATCTATCCTATTTCAGGATCTTTGGTTGTAAATGTTATATACTTAACAATGGTAAGTCTTACTTAACCAAGTTTGCTGCCAAATCCTAAGAGGGGATCTTTGTTGGGTACAGCAACAACAGTAAGGCTTATAGGGTCTACAACTTGACTACTCAAGTTGTAAAAGAGTCTGTTCATATAGTTTTTGATGAAGCTAGACTCATTAACAATGAATTGTCTAGAAGTGTTAGCAGCTCTACAGGTGTAACTGAGAAGATGGACAAGCTTACAATTGCAGAAGGTCCTACTACAAATCAGCAAGTAGATGATAGTGGCTGCTGTCCAGGGGGAGTAGAAGATACTCCTGTTGCTGAAGAAGACCAAGAGGAGCTGCTGAATGAAGAAGTTGAAGGTGTACAACCAGAAGACAGGTTGCCTCCAGCAAATAGGCATTTAAAAGATCATCCAGCCAATCAAATTATTGGAGATCTCAGACAAGGGGTACAAACAAGGAGCAGGAATCTAAGTTCAGTTCTCTACTCCAGCTTTCTATCCTAGGTAGAGCCAAAGAAATTTGAAGAAGCAATCCTAGACCCTCATTGGATTGAAGCCATACAAGAGGAGCTGAACCAATTCAAAAGATGCAAGGTCTGTGAGCTAGTTCCTAAACCAAAGGATCACAACATAATTGGAACTAAGTGGATCTTTAGGAACAAGCTGGATGAGAATGGAATTATTATAAAGAATAAAGCTAGACTAGTTGCTAAAGGATATAGGCAGAAGAAGGTATTGATTTTGATCAAACCTTTGCTCCAGTAGCCAGACTAGAAGCAATAAGGATGTTCCTTGCCTATGCAACATTCCAAGGATTTAAGGTCTATCAAATGGATGTTAAGTCAGCTTTTCTGAATGGAAACTTGAAAGAAGAAGTCTATGTAGAGCAGCCATCAGGTTTTGTTGATTCTACTAAACCTAATTATGTATATAGACTTAGGAAGGCTTTGTATGGGTTAAAACAAGCCCCTAGTGCTTGGTATGAAACCCTGTCTAGTTTCCTCATTGAGAATAAATTCATAAGGGGGAAAATAGACAAGACTCTATTCCTTAGGGAATCCAGAGGCAAGATTATCTTAGTCCAAATATATGTAGATGACATAATATTTGGGTCTACATAAAGTAGTCTTTGCAAAACGTTTGCAGAACTAATGCAAGGACAATTTGAAATGAACAGTATGAGGGAACTTAAATTCTTCTTGGGTCTCCAAGTTAGACCGACTGAGGATGATTTATCCATATGCCAGTCTAAGTTCACCCTAGAATTGATAAGGAAGTATGGTATGGAATCATCCACTACCATGAAAACTCCTATGGGGTCAACAATGTCTTTATGCAAAGATGATGCAAGGAAACTTATAGATGAAACCTTGTATAGAGGGATAGTTGGCTCCCTACTATATTTGACTGCAAGTAGACCAGATATCATGTATGCTACATGTGTCTGTGCTAGGTACCAAGCTTGCCCTGAAGAATCTCACTTGACAGCAGTCAAAAGAATTTTGAGATATCTTAAGGGCGCACCTTATCTAGGCTTTTGGTACCCTAGGAATGGAGATTTTGAATTGATAGGTTATTCAGATGCATATTTTGCAGGCTGCAAGGAAGATATGAAAAGTACAACAGGTACCTGTCAATTTCTAGGTGGAAGGCTGGTGTCTTGGAGTAGCAAGAAGCAGACCAGTGTGGCTATCTCCACAGCTGAGTCAGAGTATGTTGCTGCAGGAAGCTGCTGTGCACAACTACTATGGATACAACAACAGCTAGAAGATTATGGTATTCAAGTAGGTAGAACACCTTTATTTTGTGATTTTACTAGTGCTATTTCTATTGCAAATAATCCTGTCTCTCATAGTAGGACTAAGCACATAGAAATAAAGTACCATTTTCTAAGAGAACATGTGGAAAAAGAAGATATTTTCCTAGAGTATATAAATACAGATAATCAGCTAGCTGATATGTATACTAAGCCCTTAGATAAAACATAATTCAATAAATTTAAAATTGAATTCGGGATGATAAACTTAGAATATTTTACAAAATTGGCTAAGTAAAATGGTGTCGACACACAGAGTTGTCTGTGTCGACACATAGTAGTGGTGTCGACACTTCAGAGAAATGGTGTCGACACATCTAGGAAATCTATGTCGACACTTCAGAGAATTAGTGTCGACACATGCAGTGTAGGTGTAGACACATCCAGAGTGGTGTCGACACTTAGGATTTACACAGAATTAGTCGAGTAAAGTCTCGAATAAGTGTCGAGCTAAGTGGTGTCGACACATATATAAGTGTCGACACATATATTCTGTCGACTATACTTGTGTCGACACATAGTTGTCGAGACATTAGCAGTTGGTGTCGACACTTTTCAACAGTGTCGACACAATTTAAGTATTTTGACGCACCTTTTCACCTTCGATTCTAGAAAGGTATAAATAGGTTTTCCCCAGTGTTTGTCGAAACGCTCACCAATGTTTCGAGACCAAACTTGTGTGTCGACATCTCTCTTCTCCAAATTCAAAATTTCTACAAACTATAATGGCGCCCAAGATAGAAGAGAATGTTAATGAAGGATATGAGCTCGTGCGACATGCCTTTGATGACGCGGAACCCAAAATCAAAGGTGTGGTAACCCTAATAGCCGAGACTGGATTGGAATATCTTGTATCAGAACCAATCAAGATCGGGAAGAAAGAGGTCCTTGAGTTTTTGAGTGCAGCATCACTTGATGATACTGGACTCAAGATTAAGTCCAGAGTTCATGGGGCCAAAGTCAAGGTCACACCAAAAAGTCTAAGGAAGGTACTTCAACTACCAAGAACAAATGAGGAAGAAGATGTATCTGCTTCTAAGACTAGAGTGGCATTGAGATGGTGTGGACTGGATTCAAACCTGAAAATTGGATCTGTTTTCAATAGAAAAGGAATGAACGTCCTAGGAAAGTTTCTGTCTGAAATAGTTAGCAAGGTCATCCTGAGCAAGCCTGGAGGACATGACAGAATTTCAGCTTATATGTTCAGTTTGATGACAAGGATCATCTTCAAACTTAATACTGATTGGTCTGCAGTTGTGTTTGAGAAGATAAAAGAAAGTATGAAGAAGCCCAATCTGGGTAGAATACTGAGTCTATACCTAGCTGGAAGTGTTCCTGAGGTGATGAATCAGACTGCAGGTTCCAAGATTAACCACATGAGGAGAATGGATTTGAGAATTTTCTCTAGGTGGGATAGAGTGCTGACAAAGGAACTGCCATCTCCAGTAAAGGACACACCCCAGAAGAAGAAGAAGACAGCCATTGTGGCTCAAGAATCCTCCAGCAGCTCTGAAGAGCAAGTAGTCTTTACTCCTGATGATGAATAGAGAGGAACTGCTGGACAGTCTCCAGCAAGACAAGAGGATGCACAACGACAGGGGGAGATAGCCTTAGCAAGCCAAGCTCACCTGGATCCACTCCAGGGGGAGCCTTTACTTGTGGAAGAGCCAACTCCACTAGAGAGTGAACAAGCTACCCAAACCATACTAGAGGTAATAACTGACATTAATCAATTAGATTTCACTATTAAGGATGAAGTCTTGACTGATTCATTACCTAATGTTCATCAGCAAACACAGATACACCCTCAAGCACAAGATGTTGTCATGGAGGACACATCTATTGCAGATAGAGTGGTTGATGTGATCAGAGATTCTCCAGCCCACTCTCAACAAGAATTCACCTTAGAGGAGCTATTTCCTGATCTGGTACAGACAGATCTTGAGAGAGATATAGCTGCTGTTGAGGGGGAGAAAGAAAATATTGAGGGGGAGCATATGGAAAATGTAGAAGAAACTACAAGTAAAGAGACTGAGAAGCCAAAGGATGCTGAGGCACCACAAGGGACTGAGAAGGAGTTACCTCCTACTCCTATGGATAAAGTGGATATTGCTAGAACTTCTGCTTCAGAAGATGAAGAGGCTGCTAGAGCCAAGAAGAGGAAGTTCCAGGTCTTCAAAAGAAGGAGCCAGACCTATAAGAAAGCCCTACAGACAATTGCTCCACAGCCTGCCCGATCTACTGACTACAGTTCACTGATGGTGGCTTTACAGATTAAGCTGGATGAGCAAAAACAAGCACTAAAAAAGTATATGGATGAAGGGCATAAGTCACTTCAGTTTGATCTGGCACAAGACATCAAATCTATCAGATTTGAAGTGAATCTCAACAAGAAAGAAATGACTGACTGCTTCCATAAGGGAGGAAATGCAGTAGTCTATCTAGCCACTCATCAAGAGAAGATCAAAACACAAGTGGATGATATGTCAGTGAAGCAAGGATATGTTCTAGAAAACCAAATGTGAATGAATGAAAACTTGACTGAATCACATAATGTGATAGTCATTGAAATGAAGAATCTTGCTTCTGCCCATACTGCAGCCCTGACTACAGCCAAGGCAGAATTTGATCAGGCATTACAAGAAGGTCTCACTGCTGTTACTTCTGCCCTCCAGGATTCACAGAAGCTAATCACTGAAAAGCTCCAAAGGTTGAAACCTTTTTATAAGGATGGAGTAAACTATCTGAATGCACAGATCAGGTTCCAGAAAGATGATCTTAGGGATCACATTGAGAGAGAAGTCATAAAGGGGGAGAGGGTATTAGTCAAGGCAGGCTCTGATCATGCCAAATGGATTTCAAATTCCATCAGAGCCACCCTTGGATATCCACCCTTATGTGATGATGACAATGTTGCAGAGTCTGGAATAAATCCTGCATACCTTGGAGGAGAGCCAGTTGAAGTAGCTCAAGTGATATACCCTCCACCAGACTTTGATATGATACATCAAGAGATACAAACTATGTACAGTCCTCCTGAGGGAAATCAGAACATTATCATTGAGAAAGTTGTTCAACCTGTATCAGAGGCTATACTAAAAGAGCAAGAGGCCTTATTAAAAGAACAAGAGGCTCAGTTATCTAAGAAAAGATTCAGAGAGCAAGCTGAACTAATGCCTGATTTTGAATAATGAAGCCCCACTTCCAGGAATATCATCTTGACTGCATGGAAGGCTGCTAAGGACAATGTCCTGGATAGAGGCAAGTGGTATTCTGACCTGGAGTGGAGGAAGCATGAGAATAGGCAAGAGGACATTGTATAATATAGAAGAAAGGCTAAACTGGGAAAGCTACCTCCTAATGCACAGGAGCTTAGCAAGTATTTTCCCAAGCCTTATCATTATTTTGAAAGGTAAAAGATAAAGGCTGAAGAGTTGAAAAAGAAAGATCTTAAAGGGAAGAAGCCTGCTGCTGCTGATGGCACTGAAGCCCCAGTTCAAGCAAAGATTCAATCTGGAAAGGGGATTGTAATCAAGGAACCTGAGTAGCAATAGGATAGCATTTTCTTTAGTTTATAAATTGTAATCATTTGTATTAAAATTCTATGTAAACTTTTGACTAATGAAAATATTGGAATTTGTAAGAACATTGTACAACCCCGTGTCCGGCGAGCGGGTCCCGCCAGGAAGGTCGAGCAGGCCTGGCCCCGCGACCCGCACCCGAGCGGCAAAACGGACTGTACGGCGGAAGGGCTAGCCCGCCCCCACCTATCTCAGGCGAGCGAGCTGGCGACCCGCACCCGAGCGGCAAAACGGACTGTACGGCGGAAGGGCTAGCCCGCCCCCACCTATCTCAGGCGAGCGAGCTGGCGACCCGCACCCGAGCGGCAAAACGGACTGTACGGCGGAAGGGCTAGCCCGCCCCCACCTATCTCAGGCGAGCGAGCTGGAGACCCGCAGCAAGCGAGCCGGACCCGCGATTGGCGACCCGCAGCAAGCGAGCCGGACCCGCGATTGGCGACCCACCGGCCAACCCCCCGTACGCGACCTGGCTGCCGATCCACCCGGCAGAAGACAGGCAGCTCGCCCCTATCGGCTCGCGCTTGCCAGGGAGGATAGGCGAGCCACGAAGCCAGACCGCGCCCGCCTCCTGCGGGAGAACTGAAGGCGGGCTGACCACCCAGGGGTGCGAATAGCTACTCAGAACAGCGGAGCCTCGCTGTTGGCAGACCAGGTTGGACTGCGCATAGCTGTTCAGAACAGCGGAGTTTGGCTGTTGGCAGACCCAATCAGGGGCCTTTTGGTATTTCCAGGTCAGTCCTTTTGGTTATTGGCAGTTCAGATTCTGAAAATCTATAAATAAGACCCAAGGGGTACCTCAGAGGGCACGCTTCCAGTGTTTCCTGACTCTCATTTTCAAGTGTCCTCTGAGGGTACCTTAGCTCGGCTCTTGGCTAAGGAGGGGAAGCGCTCAGAGATCTTCCGGGTTTGTGGTGGGACCTCCCTGCCGAGCCCTTGGGTCTGTTCTTTCTTGTCTCTTCCGTTGTTTTTCTTGCAGGAGCGAAGTAGGCGCGAGACCACCCCTTCCCCAAGGGCAGAACTCCACAAGAGGCCGGATTCCGGTTTCAACATTTTGGTGCGGTGAGCGTGGACAGTGGTCAGTGTAGAAAAGCTTCGGCGAGCACAATGACGGGAGGTCAGGGATCGGACAGACAGGACTCGCCACACCCCCCCCCCCCCCCCGCCTCTCGCAATGGTGGGGATGTTGGAGGATTTCAGGAACGAGGTGCTGAGCCTCGTCAAGTTCGCACTCGGCGCGCGGGCCGAGTGCTCGACTCCGACGATCCCGATCGCGGCCGCCCCCTCTTTGGGCGAGGACGCCCCCGGCAGGCGAGCCGGGAAGGAGGTGGCAGAAGAAGGCCGAGGAAGCGAGCTCCCGGGGCGCGAGCTCTTCCCCGGCTCGGCAGGACGAGGCCGGTTCGGCGAGTTGGGCCCGAGAGACTCGCCGGCCCGCCAGACGGGGGGAGGCAGCCCCTTCAGTGAGCTGGTCTCCTCAGCTCCAGTACCAGACGGGTTCAGGGAGCCCGAGATGACCTACTACACCGGGAAGGGAGACCCGATTCAGCACGTCCAGTGGTTCGAGGACGTAGTCTCCATCCGTCAGATGTCGGACGGATTCAAGTGCCGTCTCTTCGCCATCACCCTCCGAGAGAAGGCAAGGGAGTGGTTCCACCAGCTGCCGGCCAGTTCCATCTATTGCTTCGAGGACCTGCGCCGAGGGTTCATGTTGAGGTTCACTACCTCAAAGAAGAGGAAGAAGGAGTCTGAGTCCCTGTTCCATATAAAGCAGGGGGTGAACGAGACGTTGGGGAGCTACGTCGATCGGTTCCAGGAGGAGGTTACCCAAGTCCAGGAGATGCCGGGCCACAGTCTGATGATGGCCTTCACGCTGGGCCTGCAGCAGGGTTTCTTCCGCATGGAGCTGAAGAGAATTTCCCCCCTCTCCTACGAGGAGCTGATGGAGAGGGCGGCGAGAGAGGTCGACGGGGAGGCGTCGAACCCAGAATTTGCGAGGAAGTTGGCCAGGTGGGCGACCGAGGAGGAGAAGGAGTCGAAGGGAGGAAGGGGACAGGAAGAGAGGAGGGGGGAGCCCAGGCAGAGGGAGCCGAGGGAGCAGAGGCAGCTCCAAGGACAGCAGCCGGGGTGGGGGCGTCAGGAGCCCGACCGTAGGCTGGGCTGGAGACCAGAGTGGCAGGGGCAGGGGCCACAGAGGGGATACTATGGGAGAGGTCGCTATCAGGGGAGGCAGGACCAGTTCAACCCACCAGGCTGGAGGCAGGGTCAGAGGCCGCGGCTCCCCGATCAGGAGGAGGCCATGGCCATAGCTCTGGGAGCAAGGAGAGGGGTCATGAGAAGGAGGAGAAGAGAGTTCAGGGTGGAGCTGCCCTACTGCGACTTCCATCAGGAAGAGGGGCACGCAACAGCCACATGCCCGGAGTTCTTGGAGATGAGAGGAAACAGGGGTCGGCAGCAGCAGCAGGAGGAGGTGCGGCAGGAAGTGAGGATCGAGGAGGTCCTGCCTCGGGCGGAGGAGGATTGCTGTGAAGACCGGGTGGATGTGGGGACCCGAGGAGGGATCGGAGTGATCCACGGGGGAGTGGGAGTCAAGGCTTCCCGCAAGGCAAGCCTCCACACCATGTATCGACGGAGCGTCGCCTCTACGTCCCAAACCCCGCCGCCAGAGGAGAGGATCACCTTCTCCAGAAGTGACTTGCCGGACCACGAGGATCCGTTCTGTGATGCGCTGGTCATCAAGGCCGCCATCGAGAACTTCACTGTCTCTCGGATCCTCGTGGACAATGGGAGCTCCGTGAACGTCGTCTTCAAAAAGGTGTTTGACGCGATGCAGGTGGAAGCTAAGAGGGTGCTGGCCTCGGACGGGCACTTGTTCGGGTTCTCGGGAGAAAGGAAGGAGGTAGAGGGAGGAGTCGGCCTCCATGTCACCCTGGGGGGGGCAGTCCCGAAACTGCAAGTTCGTCATTGTGGACGCCCCCAGCAGCTACAGCGCAATCTTCGGGAGGCCCCTGATCAGCGCCTTTCGCTGCGTCCCCTCGTCTTTCCATCAGTGCCTAAAGTTCAACGCTGAGGGGGTGCAGGTCAGGGTCAGGGGAGACCCGAAGGTGGAGCGGGAATGCTACGTCACCGCGGTAAACACCATCTCTTGGCAGGAAGGAGCTGAGGAGATGGGACGGAGGATGGAGGAGGACGAGCAGGAAGCCGGAGAGATGGAGCTGGGGGTGAGGGACTGCGCAGAGAAGGCGGAAGGAGGAGATCTGGAGGAAGTGGCCGAAGTAAGGGCCGGAGGAGGGGAGATAGAGGTAGAGGTCCCCGTTCCGGAGGAAGGGGACGCTGAAGGATGGGGGGAGCAGTCCAGGCTGGAGGCCGCAGAGGAGGTGGTGGAACTGGAAGTGCTCTCCCGCGGAGGCAGGGCGGAGAGGATCCGCGTCAGCGGGGGGCTGACCCCGGAGGACCAGGGTAGGATGCTGAAGTGCATCCAGAAGAACGTGGACATCTTCGCCTGGAGCGCCGCGGAGATGCCGGGGGTTGACGCGGATGTGGCTTGCCACCGCCTCAACCTGGACCCGGGAACACGCCCCGTCCAGCAGAAGAAGAGGTCCACGGCGGACAGGCTGGCGGAACCCATCAGGGAGGAGGTGGCGAAGCTTCTCAAAGCCGGCTTCGTATCCGAAATTCAGTACCCCGGCTGGGTCTCAAACGTTGTGATGGTTAAAAAAGGAGACGGCCGCTGGCGGTTGTGTATCGATTTCTCTCTTCTTAATAAAGCTTGTCCCAAGGACTGTTACCCTTTGCCTCGGATCGACGCGCTGGTTGATTCTGCCGTCGGCTTTTCTGTAATGAGTTTTTTAGATGCCTTTTCAGGTTACCACCAGATCAGGATGCACCCCCCGGACATCAAGGATGTCTCATTCATCACAGGGGACGGCTGCTATTGCTACAAGATGATGCCGTTCGGGCTGAAGAACGCTGGTGCCACCTATCAAAAAATGATGGATAGGGTCTTCAAGGAACAGAGGGGGAGGAACTTGGAGGTGTACGTGGATGACCTCATGATCAAGAGCCGGGACGTGGACTCCCACCTTCGGGACCTAGAGGAGACGTTCGCCACCCTGCGCAGGTACAAGATGCGGCTGAATCCCCTTAAGTGCGTTTTTGGGGCTAGCCGAGGGACGTTCTTGGGGCACCTCCTCACCCCCGCGGGGGTCGAGCCGAACCCGGACAAGGTCAAGGCTATCCTGGAGTTGGGGTCCCCGCGGAATGCGAAGGAGGTCCAGCGGCTAACAGGGAAGCTAGCAGGACTGAGCCGCTTCCTTTCTCGGGCAGGGGAGAAGTGCTCCCCCTTCTTCAAAACGCTGAGGGGAGGCCAGAGGTTCGAATGGAGCAAGGAATGTGAAGAGGCCTTCCAGGCCCTCAAGGTGCAGTTGACACAAGCTCCGCTGCTCCAGGGGCCGAAGGAGGGTGAGGATTTGTTCTTATATCTCGGGGTTGGGGCAGAGGCCTTGAGCTCCGTCTTAGTACGTGAAGAGGGGAAGAGGCAGCTCCCCATTTATTATGTCAGTCGGGTCCTGAGGAAGGCCGAGCTCCGGTATCCGATCCTGGAGAAGCTTGTATTCGCATTAATCATCTCGGCTCGGAGGCTACGGCCTTACTTCCAGGCACACTCGATCCGAGTGGTGACCGACCATCCTCTCCGCAACGTCTTTGAGGGGGTGGAGCATTCAGGCCGGCTGGCCAAGTGGTCGGTGGAGCTAAGCGAGTTCGATGTCTCCTTCGTTCCGCGGCTCTCGATCAAAGCTCAGGCGATGGCCGACTTCCTGGCCGACTACGTGGTGGAAGTAGCGGAGGAGGAGCTCACCCGCCCGACTCCTTGGAAGGTGAGAGTGGATGGAGCCTCAGGAAGGCATTCCCTCGGAGTAGGGGTGGTTCTGGAAAACCCTCAAGGGACTCGAATCGAGCAGACGGTGGTGGTGCATTTTCCCATTACCAACAACCAGGCTGAGTACGAAGCAGTGATAGCGGGACTACGCCTGGCCAGAGAGTTGGGGGTGCTGGATGTGGAGGTCCTGACCGACTCCATGGTGGTGGCTTCCCAGATCAACGGGGAGTTCGAAGCAAGGGAGCCCGCTTTGAAGTTATACTTGGCCAAGGTAAAGGGGGTCATAGGGACCTTCCAGACCTTCTCCATCCAGCACGTGCCGAGGGGGGAGAATGAGCGGGCCGACCAACTGGCGAAGCACGGCCCCCGGGCAGGGGGCACCATCACCGACCTGTTTCGCCCCTCCATCGAAGAAGGAGAGCTCATGGAGATCGATCGGCAGCCCTCGTGGATGGACCCAGTAGTAGTTTTCCTCTCCACGGGAGAGTATCCGGAGGGAGTAGACAGGAAGAAGCTGAGACACAAGTCCGCCTACTACCTCCTTCAAGATGGGCAGCTATACAGAAAGACCCTCTATGGGATGCTGGCCCGCTGCGTGTCTGAGGGCGAGGCGCAGAGGATCTTGGAAGAAGTCCACTCCGGGGAGTGCGGGAGTCATTCCGGGAGTCGGACCTTGGAGGGGAGGATAGTCAGGCAGGGCTACTTCTGGCCCACCCTGAGCCGGGATGCCGTGGAGTTCGCAAGAAGATGTCATAAGTGCCAGCTGTTTGCCCCCCTCCAGCTACAGCCGGCCCAACAACTCAAGAGCATCACGGCCCCCTGGCCCTTTGCAATCTGGGGAATGGATCTGGTTGGACCGTTCCCCCAGGCTAGCGGCCAGAGAAGATTCCTCCTGGTGATGATCGACTACTTCTCAAAGTGGATGGAGGTGAAGGCGTTGGCCAAGGTGACCTCCCAGGTAATCAGGAACTTCGTTTGGGGGGAGATCATCTGTCGCCATGGGCTGCCCCAGGCCATCGTCACGGACAACGGGCCTCAGTTCGCCAGCGCCGAGTTCACCAGTTTCTGTGAGCAGATCGGGATCGACCTCAGATTCGCCTCGGTCCACCACCCCAGGAGCAACGGGCAGGTGGAGGCGGCGAACAAAATCATCGTCAATCTCCTCAAAAAGAAGGTGGAAAACTTGAGGGGGAGCTGGGTGGAGCAGCTCCCCGCCGTCCTTTGGGCCCTTAGAACCACTCCTAACACGGCCACGGGGGAGACCCCCTTCAAGCTCTCCCATGGGTGCGAGGCGGTGCTCCCCATAGAATTTGAGGTTCAAACGCCGCGAGTCGGAACGGCCAGGGAAGGCCGAGAGGAATTGCAAGCCGAGAACGGGGAGGAGCTGAGACTCTCCCTCGACATGGTAGAAGAGATGAGGGATCTTTCGGCCATCCGATAGGAGGAGGTCAAAAGGAGGATGGCGAAATACTTTGACAAACATGTCAGGGTCAAGCAGTTCACGGAAGGGGACCTGGTACTAAAGAAGGCGGACGCGGCAGGGAGGTCAGCGTCCGTAGGGAAACTCAACCCCAGCTGGGAGGGGCCATTTATTGTGAAGGAAGCTTTGAAGTCGGGGGGCTATCGGCTCCAAAATGTAGAGGGCGAAGCCCTGAGTCTCGCCTGGAGTGGAGACGACCTGAAGAGATTTTTCCCTAAGTTCCTGTAAGCAACGCGATTTATTATAATGAAGCTTTTCTTCTCCCCCCCCCAGGATTGTCATGCATAAGCTTGCTCAGAGAGATGGAATGAATTTGGACCCCGAGAAGATCCCGCTGCCAGGCTCCCACCTAGCTGGCAGGGCCGGAAGTCACTCGGTGTCATCCCTAGCCCCGAGAAGATCCCGCTGCCAGGCTCCCACCTAGCTGGCAGGGCCGGAAGTCACTCGATGGAATGAATTTGGACCCCGAGAAGATCCCGCTGCCAGGCTCCCACCTAGCTGGCAGGGCCGGAAGTCACTCGGTGTCATCCCTAGCCTCGAGAAGATCCCGCTGCCAGGCTCCCACCTAGCTGGCAGGGCCGGAAGTCACTCGATGGAATGAATTTGGACCCCGAGAAGATCCCGCTGCCAGGCTCCCACCTAGCTGGCAGGGCCGGAAGTCACTCGGTGTCATCCCTAGCCTCGAGAAGATCCCGCTGCCAGGCTCCAACCTAGCTGGCAGGGCCGGGAGTCACTCGATGGAATGAATTTGGATCCCGAGAAGATCCCGCTGCCAGGCTCCCACCTAGCTGGCAGGGCCGGAAGTCACTCGATGGAATGAATTTGGACCCCGAGAAGATCCCGCTGCCAGGCTCCCACCTAGCTGGCAGGGCCGGAAGTCACTCGGTGTCATCCCTAGCCTCGAGAAGATCCCGCTGCCAGGCTCCCACCTAGCTGGCAGGGCCGGAAGTCACTCGATGGAATGAATTTGGACCCCGAGAAGATCCCGCTGCCAGGCTCCCACCTAGCTGGCAGGGCCGGAAGTCACTCGGTGTCATCCCTAGCCTCGAGAAGATCCCGCTGCCAGGCTCCCACCTAGCTGGCAGGGCCGGAAGTCACTCGATGGAATGAATTTGGACCCCGAGAAGATCCCGCTGCCAGGCTCCCACCTAGCTGGCAGGGCCGGAGGTCACTCGGTGTCATCCCTAGCCTCGAAAAGATCCCGCTGCCAGGCTCCCACCTAGCTGGCAGGGCCGGATGTCACTCGATGGAATGGCTCAGAAAGCAATGACCTGCGACCTAGAGCAAATCGCGTTGTCGGACTCCCACCTAGCCGGCAAGGCCGGGAACTACTCGAAAAGCATGCGCAGCAGGACGGGATCACAAGAGTTAGTCAGAAAAGAGGGAGAGGGTCTAGCATAGCCCCACCCTCAAGCCCCAGGAAAGGTAGTCGAGTAAACGCAAAGGCCTGGGCGAGATTCCGCAGAGAATTAAGCATGCGGCCGAGGGACGAGCCAGCTCGCCTCGCTCGGCGGACGAGTCAGCTCGCCTCGCTCGGCGGATGAGCCAGCTCGCCTCGCTCGGCGGACGGGCAGCCGCCTCGTCAGAGCCGGGCCGCAGGGGCGGGTCGCGCCGTCCGGCAATGACAGCGTTGGAAAAATAAGGCAAGCGAAAAGGGCATTCATAAAAGGAACAATAGCTAAAAATATAAAGTATAAGCGCAACTCGCGCATACATCTCAGACCAGATTGTTATACGTAATAATGTTCATCTACAAAGTAAATTACAAAAAGGGGGGGGGGCGCGAGATCTAGAAACCCTAAAGCGGCTGGAAGGCCTTGTCGCCAGGGTCTGGCACGGGGAGAAACAGCGCCGGTACAACGTCTTCCGCAGAAAGCCCCGCCGCCTCGCTCGTAAGCAGATCCGCGCGCCGCAGCATCTGCATCGTGTACTTCGCCGCACTGGCCGCGTTCTTTTGCATGAGCACCTCCAGGTCGTAGTCGGACAGGTGCTCGCGCGGGCAGACCCTGCTGTCTGGAGGAGGGACAGCGGCAGCGGCCTCCAGCTCACGTATCCGGGCCTCCAGCGCCGCCTTCTCCTGGCCAAGGGTGGCGATCTCGGCACCCATTAGACTCGCCGTCGCCGCATCCTGAAAAAAGGAATAGGAATTATCATGAGCTGTGTTCGCAAGGGGGAGAGGGTAACTCAGGTTGAGCGCGTACCACCCCGCCCAGATATTGCGCGAGGGTCTCCTCGGCAGCGGCGGCTCGCCCTCTCTAAAGGTCCGCGTCCACCCGAGCAAGCTTTCGTGCCTCTTCCTTCTCCTTCGCCATCTTTTGGATGGACGCGGCGTTCCGCTCCACCAGGGTGCAGCGTCGCCCCACCATGTGAGCCAGCTCCAGACCGCGCAGCTGGGCCCGCGCGCTCTCATGAATCAGTACCCGCGTCTCCTCCTTGTCATAAATGGCGGCGTCTTCGCACGAGTACAGCCCAAAGGAGAAGTTGTACGCCTCCCCGCCGATTGTATCCTGCTCCATCCAGCTCGGTAGCAGGGTCGAGATCGTTGCGCGGTTCGACTCCTTGTCCCACGCCAGGAGCGGGACGCCGAGCTCGTCCAAGTACTTCTCGCCGTAACCGAAGTTCCGATGCCCTCTCGGCACCGGCCCCGCAGCGGCTTCAGACCCGCCCGGCGGCGCAGAGGTGCCCGCCGCCCCGACCGGGGAGTCGCTGGTCGAAGCAACCAGCGGGGGCGAGGGGCCCTCAGTCGGCAGGACCGCGGGGGCCTTGCCCTTTCTTTGGCCCGCGGAGGGTTGTTGATCCGCGATCTTCGCCACCTTCGGCGGAGGGGCGAGCGGTCCGCCACCCGGTCGCTTCTTGGCCGGGACGGACGGGATGTCGCGCTGAGCGGCATCAGCAGCTTGAGCCTGGGCAAGAGCCCCGGAGGGGATCCGCGCGCTTTCGTAAGGAGGGTGAAGGGGGATGTCGCGGTCACCTGCAAAAAGGGGAGGTGAGATAAAAGAAAACTGGGAAAGTGAGGACTAGCTAGCGGCGAGCGGCAAACCTCCGCCTGGCGGGACGACGGCAAGGTCGTCAAGATGACGGCGCAGGTAGGCGACCTCAAAGTTCTTCCCAACGAAGAACGCGAATAGATCGGCTTCATGGCCGCCTAGGCTGGGTGGCCGGTAGCTCGCCTCGCTGAGCTGCACCGGCGAGAAGGGCACGTTGCCGAAGTCCCCTTTGACGAACAGGAACTTCTTCAGCCAGTTGTGGCTCTTGTTAACTGTCTCCCGCACCTTGAGGTGAGCGCTGGAGAAGTAGGTCGTCCCGTCTCGGTTCGCCCTGAAGGAGAACAGCTTCCGGAACACTGCGAGGCTGAACTCCACCCGCTCCTCTCGCAGGAAGCAGGCGAACCCCATCATGACGGCGATGGAGTTCGGGGTCATCTGGCCCAGGACGACCCCGAAGTATTTTAGCACCTGGCGCACCTCGGGCCATAGGGGTAGTCGCAGGCCTACCTCAAAGTGAGCGAGAGGGATGGCGAGCTCATCCCTAAACAGGTCGTTGATCTTCTCCACCTCTTCGGGTCGCCTCGCAGAGAACCCGGCTGGGATGTGGTCGCCTAGAGCTTCCAAGTATTCGCGCTCTGTGATGACGGCGCGAGGGAAATCATGCTCGGAGAAGGTCCAAGCGCATTTGCTTCGGCCGTCCGTGTCGCCGCCGCCTCCGCCCATCCCCGTCGAGTCGCCGCCGAACGCGCGAGAAAAAGCCAGAAGGCGAACACAGACGATACTCCGCGGGAACGGGAAACAAGAAGGCTTGGAATCGGTGGAGAAATTAGGGCCTGCAAGGCCTATTTATAGGGAAAGAAAAGGGCGGGAAACTTCCCGCCGAAAGGCGGGGTGCGAATAGCCAAAAATCAGCCCGACAGTTCGACTTCCCGCGCGCGACCGCGCCTCAAAGGTCGATCCGGCACGGTCCTCGCCCGGCCGCAACCGCGGGAGACCAGCGCGGGCGAACCAACCCCAACCCGCACCCGCACGACGTTCCGCGCAAGACGGGAGACTCCTGTCTGGCGAGCTCCTCGGCTCGCCCTCGCCCCGATCAGCGCAAAAGGAAGAATGGACCTTTCCCTTAACCCGCCCACAGAAAACAAAAGAAAAACAGCACGATAATTTCAATACATCTCAGCAACAAAATAGTTAGGCCCGCAGGCGGGCTAAAAGAGTCGCAAGCAATTACAAATACAAAATAACTACGAAATGACAATAACCCCGCGGTATCCCGCGAGCGAGGGGCAAACAACTGGGTCAGTACTCGACCCACTTCCACCTGTGCCGCCTCTTCGTTCCCGACCGAGGCGGCACACGGGGATCGTGGTAATCGCGAACCGCCACCAGCTCCCGCTGAGCCAAACCGACCTGCTCCACGACGCTCTTAAGATGCCCCTCGGCTCGCGTTATATGCACGCCCGGCGAGGTGACGTCGTCGTCTTCCGCTTCGCGCGGAGGGCCCTCCAAGGCCGCGAGCCGGGCCTCAGTCTCGGCCTTGTCGTCATCAATTCTCTTCATGATCTCCTGCAGCAGCAGTGTGTGTTTCTGGAATAGCCGCGTCACCTGCCTCTTCATCCCCGCCGCATCGGTCGGGTCGCCCAGATAGTCAGAAACACTGTCCACATCGGGCGGAGGCGAGTACCCTTCGCTCATCTCGGTTTCAGGAGAGGTCCTGTGAAAGCCTGCAAGCAAGGAGGGGTCAGAATGAGCGAGCAAGAGGCAAGGCCAACGATAAAAAACCAGCTCACCAGGGGTTGGCACGTCGCCCGCACCGACAGATGGGCGGGAAGAGCCCGGCCGACCCTGAAAGTTTCCTCCCTCAAGGGTCTCAAGAGATTTTCCCAGCCCGTGGGAAACCGGCGGACAGGGAGTTTCCGGAGGTGGACGATCCAGAACCGGGGAACCAGCGACCTTCTCGGGCGACTCGCGAGAGGGGCGATCTTCTCCCCCTTTCCCCACCTCTTCACAGGGAATCGCCTGCAAAACAAAGGGTCAAAGGCACAGCAATAATTCGCGGAAGGCCACGTACCCCGGGTACTACCTCGACACCCGCAGCCGAGCTGGAGCCCGGACAGTCGCCCACCAGAGGCCGCCTGACAATCTTCCCCTTCGCCGGCCTGAAGAGAGGACCGGGAGACCCGCGTGATAACCAAGGGGCAGCCTCGAGGGCCTCCTCCTGAGTCTTCAGGCTCGCTGCCGACAGGCGAGCTCGCACCTCTTCGCTGACCGGCATCGAGAAATTAAGATCTGCTCAAAGGAAATGAAGGGTTCTGGGGAGCCTCCTCCAAGAGTTAGCGTTGTGTATTTATAGCAGGACAGTGGGCCCCCACCAGAAGATTCCCTGCCAGCTCAGCACAGAGCTCGCCGAACACGCGGGTTGGATGATTCTTTCCGAGCTTGATTCAAGCTCAAAAAGAGCGGGGATTGTGTACAACCCCGTGTCCGGCGAGCGGGTCCCGCCAGGAAGGTCGAGCAGGCCTGGCCCCGCGACCCGCACCCGAGCGGCAAAACGGACTGTACGGCGGAAGGGCTAGCCCGCCCCCACCTATCTCAGGCGAGCGAGCTGGCGACCCGCACCCGAGCGGCAAAACGGACTGTACGGCGGAAGGGCTAGCCCGCCCCCACCTATCTCAGGCGAGCGAGCTGGCGACCCGCACCCGAGCGGCAAAACACACTGTACGGCGGAAGGGCTAGCCCGCCCCCACCTATCTCAGGCGAGCGAGCTGGCGACCCGCAGCAAGCGAGCCGGACCCGCGATTGGCGACCCGCAGCAAGCGAGCCGGACCCGCGATTGGCGACCCACCGGCCAACCCCCCGTACGCGACCTGGCTGCCGATCCACCCGGCAGAAGACAGGCAGCTCGCCCCTATCGGCTCGCGCTCGCCAGGGAGGATAGGCGAGCCACGAAGCCAGACCGCGCCCGCCTCCTGCGGGAGAACTGAAGGCGAGCTGACCACCCAGGGGTGCGAATAGCTACTCAGAACAGCGGAGCCTCGCTGTTGGCAGACCAGGTTGGACTGCGCATAGCTGTTCAGAAAAGCGGAGTTTGGCTGTTGGCAGACCCAATCAGGGGCCTTTTGGTATTTCCAGGTCAGTCCTTTTGGTTATTGGCAGTTCAGATTCTGAAAATCTATAAATAAGACCCAAGGGGTACCTCAGAGGACGCGCTTCCAGTGTTTCCTGACTCTCATTTTCAAGTGTCCTCTGAGGGTACCTTAGCTCGGCTCTTGGCTAAGGATGGGAAGCGCTCAGAGATCTTCCGGGTTTGTGGTGGGACCTCCCTGCCGAGCCCTTGGGTTTGTTCTTTCTTGTCTCTTCCGTTGTTTTTCTTGCAGGAGCGAAGTAGGCGCGAGACCACCCCTTCCCCAAGGGCAGAACTCCACAAGAGGCCGGATCCGGTTTCAACAAACATTGTGTCATGTTTTAAATCTATTACATTAATTGTTCTGAGCTTATTGTATATACATGTTCTGTTCATGCATGTTTAAGTATTTTCCCTGTCATATATTACTGTTTTACATCATACTGGGAATTTGTTATGTATGGTGTATATTATTGACTAAGAGTTATGACTTCTCCAAATATGGGGAGATTGTTGGGTACATTGGAATATATGTACCTAATTTGAAGAAGCCTCACCCTACTCAATGATATACATCAAGATGTATTTGATGTGTTTTTGAGTTTCTTTGTGCAGGTTAAGTAACTGCAGGTTTTCAGGAAAAGTTTCTAAGTCCATGTGTCGACACCTCGAAGAAACGTGTCGACACTTAAGAAGGCTTGTGTCCACACCTAAAGAAGCAGTGTCGACACTTGGAGTAATTGTGTCGACACCAGGAATGTAGAGTCGACACCAGAAGGAAAGTGTCGACACATACAGGCAATGTTGACACACAATGAAGAAATGTCTACATAATCAGTGTCGACACTTAGAAGCAGTGTCGACACTCAGAGAAACTTTGTCAACAGCAAAAGTGTCGACACTAAGAGGCTGTGTCGACACTCAGCAAATTTCAACAAAGTCTAAGTACAAGTGTCGACACAAAGAAGATGTGTCGACACTCAGCAAAGTCTCAACACATGAAGATGTGTCGACACAAAGGAGATGTGTCGACACTCAGTAAAAGTTTCAACACAGAAGGCATGTGTTGACACAAAGAAGATGTGTCGACACTTAGCAAGTCTCAACACATGAAGAATGTGTCGACACAAAGGAGATGTGTCGACACTCAGCAAAATTTTCAACACAGAAGGCATGTGTCGACACAAAGAAGATGTGTCGACACTTAGCAAGTTTCAACACAAGAATATATGTCGACACAAAGGAGTTGTGTCGACACTTAGCAGAAATCAACTAAGCATTGAAGAAGGACTTGTGTCGACACACTGGATCAGTGTCGACACATTCTGAAGAAGCAGTGTCGAGATGCAGTTTCTACAACACAAGGAGTTGTGTCGACACCATGAAAGCTCGTGTCGACACTTAGTCTACTTGTGTCGACACTTAGTCTATTTGTGTCGACACATAAAGACTATCTGTCTCGACACTTTCAGACAGTGACAGAGTTTTTCAAGAAGTGACTGGATGACTTGACAGCTGCCATTTCAACCGGTCAACTGCTACTGTCAGAGCTGTCAGAAGACCATTAGAAACCGGATCAGCCGGTCACCATGAAGAAGGCTTATATAAAGGCTTATTCCTTAAACATAAGGGAACAATTATCATTGGAGGAAGCAATCATTAAAGTGAGAAACAACAAACAAGAAGAAGACCTTCAAGTGAAGATCTAAGAAGTTGGAGAGAGAAAGCTCCTTCTAAGAAGACAGCTATTGAACCAGGCTGATAAGAAAGTTTCAGATTGAGATCTGATTCTCAAGTCAGCAGTTGATTGAAGATCATCTGCCTAAGAGATACAACCCTACTGTGTTCTAATTCAAGAAGCTTTGAAGAAAGCCAAGGGAGGTTGATCTATGCAAAGTTCCTTCAAGAACACATCAAGAAGCCTGTCAACTCATCTTTCTCAATCAGAGTTGTGGTTATTAATCTTTGTACTCTTTATTTTTTGTAGGATCCTTAGGGATCTGAGCTGTAAGCCTGTATTATAAAGGCTGAGTGTAGGAGACAGTGTGATCTGAGTGTAAGTCTTGTTAAAGACTGAGGTAGGGCCTAGGGCCTGAGTTGTAGGAGACCTTGTTCTCTGAGTGTAAGTCTTGGTGAAGACTGAGTGGTAGGGCTATTGAGCCTGAGTTGTAGGAATGTGATCACTCTGAGTTGTAGGAACCTATTTGGGGTTCTGAGTTGTAAGATCTGAGGATCTGATGAGTAGTGGAGAAGTTAGGCTGAATCTAGTACACTACTAGATAGGCGAAGGGGGAAAGTGGATGTACCCAGACCTTGGGGAACCACTATAAAAGCTGTGTGTACTCTGTGTGTGACTTATTCTGTGATTACTGTGTTATATGTGCTAAATTGCTGTAGAGAATTGCATAAACAGGTCTAATAATTCAGTGTTTTTGCCTTAAAAGTTAAAAATATTAAGTGCACCTATTCACCCCTCCCTCTAGGTGTTTAGGCACTAGTTCTTTCATTAAGTCCTTGCCTATTCCGGAGTGGAAATTCGATGATATCTCTATGGACTTTGTGCATGGTTTGCCAAGGTCGCAAAAGGGCAACGACGTCATTTGGGTGGTCGTGGATCTGTTAACGAAGGTGTCGCATTTCATCCCGCATAGGAAGGATGATCCGGTGGAGAAGTTGGCAAAACTGTATATGGATAACATTGTACTGCTTCATGGTGTGTCCCACAACATCGTGAGTGACCGAGATGGGCGGTTCACGTCCAAAGATTGGAGGCTTGTGCAGCAAATGTTGGGAACAAAGATGAAATTCAGCACAACCTTCCATCCGCAAATAGATAGGCAGACCGAGAGGGTCAATAGAACTATGGAAGACATGCTTCATATGTGTGTCTTGGATTTTGGGAAGAAATGGGAATACCACCTTTATTTGGTGGAGTTCGTATACAACAACAGCTACCAAGCGAGTATTCAAATGGCGCCCTTCGAGGCCCTATACGGTAGAAAATGTCGCACGCCGTTGTCTTGGTTAGAAATGGGTGAGTCAAAGTTGTATAAGCAATTGGAAGTGGAGGATGCTACTTCTTTGGTGCGTACCATTCGTGAGAGGTTGCTTATTGCTCAAGATCGGCAAATGAAGTACTATAATGCCAAGCACAGGAACGTAGAGTTTGCTGTGGGTGACTATGTGTACTTAAAGATCAAGTCGTTCAAGGGTGTCTCGCGGGTGCGGCGATTGAAAAAGCTAAGCTCGAGGTACCTTGGACCGTTTGAGGTTTTGGAGCGGATTGGAGAAGCAGCCTATCGGTTGAAGCTCTCAGTGGATCTAAGTAGTTTCCATGATGTATTCCATATTTCGGTGCTTCGGAAGGCGGTGCAAGAGCCTTCGCAAGTGATCGCGGTTGATCAAGTGTCGGTGGATAGTGGGCTGACGACTAAAGTCAAGCCCGTGCGGATTGAGGAATCGGAGGTCAAGCGGCTACACAATAAAGAGATCAGGATCGTCAAGGTCCGATGGGACAATTGCGGTCGTGAGGAGCTCTCTTGGGAACGAGAGCAGACTATGCTTGACGAGTATCCGGAGTTGTTCCGCTCAGGTACAATTTAATTTTTGAACATGTCTTTCCTTTATATAATTTCGTGGACGAAATTCTTTTAAGAGGGGGAGAGTTATAACGCCCCAAAACTTAAAATAGCGATCGGGGACGTTTTGGGCCAGATTTGGAATCTGGCAGTAGGAACACGGCCTGGGACACGGGCGTGTCCCAGGGTGTGTCAGGCTGGAGTCGACGATTTGGTCGAGAGGTCGACGATTTCGGAGTCGACGATCGTCGAGCAGAGAACACGGCCTGAGACACGGGCGTGTCGAGCCCGTGTCGACGATCGGCCCGGGGACTCGACGAATTTCACTCGACAAAGTATCGAGACAGGGCACACGACCTAGGACACAGGCGTGTCCATGGCTGTGTCGTGCAGTCGATGATTTTCGGTCGACGATGTGTCGAGATAAGGCACACGGCCTCGGACACGGGCGTGTCCAAGGCCGTGTCGTAAGGTCGACGAACTTTGCTCGACGAAGTGTCGAGTGTCGAGACCGTGAACACGGCCTGGAGCCCAGGCGTGTTTGATTCGACACGGATTAGGACACGGGCGTGTCCTAGAACCCGTGTAGTTCTCGGGTTGTTTTCGAGATAAATCGATGGGGGTACACGGCCGGCCACACGGCCGTGTCAGGTGGAACACGGGCGTGTCAGGTCGAACACAGGCGTGTTCGATGCCCGTGTGTTATTCCAGGCGCGTCGATTTTGATGGCGAATGAGGGACACGACCCTGGACACGGGCATGTGCCAGGCCGTGTTCGGTCCAGATTGTACTTTTTAGGCCCGAATCAAGCCGTTCGTTTCTTTAATATGAGATCCAACGGCTGGGGGCTGTTCCTGAGGGGATATACACGGGATTGGACCCTTGAAACCCTCACTTTTACTTGTGTGGTTCTCTTTCTAAGTGAAGAGTGAGGTGAGAGCCAAGGGAGGAAGAAGGAGCTAGATCCGGCCATTGGAGGAGCTTCGAAGCTCCAAATCGCGAGCCAACTTGGGATTTACGGAGGCAAAGAGAGTGCGGTGCTTTTCATCTGCTTACTTTTTCATGGCGCCAAAGAGAAGCGCTAGGGTAACGATTCTCTTCTTGAGCATGTGTAGCTCTACTTCTTTGCATAGGAAGCCCGCTCTCGCGAGTTTGCGGTGAGTTGGAGGCGTTCCTTCGGGTAGATATGTAAAGTCCCCATTGTGTAGAGTCGTAAGCGAGAACAGACATATGCATGATGTGTGAAGCCTATCCGGACATGTTGGTCTGGATCGGTGATGTTCCATTGCATAAATGCCGGAAAAGACTCCGTGCGATTGGTTGTTTTTCGGGTTTTCTACATGGTAGATTGCAATAGGGAGCCTTGGGGATTAACCCGAAGGTGCACCCGGAAAACTGGGTAGATGCGTGATCTTGCCAACTTGGTGGCCTGAGAGCCAACTTGAACATAACCGGGTTATGTGAATTGTGATGGAAATGGGACTCGGGAGAAGTTTGACCCGCGCATATGGCTTAAACTGTCGTTGCGATGTGAGCACGGGTTAGATGGAACCGTACCCGTTCTATGTCGTTCGGTTAGAGCCGTTGGCATAGATGAGGGTCTTCGGCGGTCTATGGCTTAAATTGTCGTGACCCAGGCCAAGAAGACAAAATGCTCATAGGTTTGGCCGTCAAAGTGGCGGTGGTGAGTCCGGAATGTCTATGGCTTCAATTGACGTGATATTGGCCGGTTTACCGAGAATATGCCCTGAGTGCATGGGGCGTGCGGCCGTGCGAGCCTACGCCTGTGATGTTATGACAATACTATATTGCTCGGTTATGCTAATGAAATGCAGGGAAGGAGCATCACCGCCCTGATTTGGGGGCGGGATCATTATAATTTGGTCAGCATTGCTGACCGTTGCCTTGTTTGCCACCGTGCGGTGGTTTTGTTGTTACTTGCAGGTGCAGCTGGACCAAGCGGGCAAAAGCCCAAATTGCAAAGCCGGCCCTCGAAGGCCTAATTGGAGTGTTTACTGCTTTATTCATGTATGACAGGCCTGCGTGCCGTGGTTTGTAAAACATGTAATATCAAGTGAACCATTTTGTAAGGCCTTAAGGCTTGTACTTGCGTATGTAAAACATTCCTATTTGGTATTAGTGGACATTCATGCTTTTGTGCTGGGTTCTTTATTGCAACTTATTAACCTGCTTCCGCTAGAATGCTCTATGTAGGACGTTAAGATTGGTTGGATGGTTTACACGTGTAACCACCCGGTCTGTCTGTGGTATATGGCGTCGAGCCCCGGCCGGACCTACTGCTATATGCTATGCGACGGATAGGGGGTGTTACAGATAGAGCCACGATGTTCTGGAGATTGGCTTTCCAACTGATGGGACCTCCACCTAGAAGAAAGATATACCCGGAAGTAGATCTCCTCCTATCGAGGTCTCCGGTGTAGTCAGAGTCAACGTAGCCCTCTAGCAAACCGATATCCTGGCTCCTCTGAAATACTAATCCAATGTTTGAAGTTCCTCTCAAGTACCTTAGAATCCACTTGATGGCTTCCCAATGATGTCGCCCTGGATTCCCCATGTACCTGCTGACAACACTCACAGCTTGAGCGATATATGGTCTCGTACAGATCATAGCGCACTAGTGTATGGTACCTTGAGCATATTTTTGGCATTCCTCCTCGGTATCTGGGCACTGTTGTGACGACAGTCTAAACTATTGCCCGGGAGGGGTGGTAACAGGTATAGACTCCATCATATTGAACTCCTCCAGCACCTTCTGAATATAGCCAGCCTAATAAAGCCAAAGCATGCCTCGCTTTATGTCTCGCTTGATTTCCATTCCAAGAATTTTCTATGTGTGACCCAAATCCTTCATTTCAAACTCAGCATGCAGCTTCTGCTTCAGTAATTGAATCTCCCGAGCTGATTTGCAAGCGATCTGCATGTCGTCGATATATAGCATCAGAATCAAAATGTCCCCATTTGCCAAGAACTTGTAGTAGACACAGCTGTCATACTGGCTTCTGCTGAAATCCTGTGAGGCCATGAACATGTCGAACCTCTTGTTCCACATTCTTGGAGCCCGCTTTAAACCATAGAGGGATATCCTTAACTTGCACACCTTTTTCTCGTTGCATGGTCCAATGAACCCCTCAGGATGCAGAATGTAGATCTCTTCTAAGTTGCCATGAAGAAACGCCGTCTTCACATCCATTTGCTCTAGCTCCAACTCCCATAACGCTACTATAGCAAGTAGCACCTGTATGGAACAGTGCTTTACAACGGGTGAGAAGATTTCTTCAAAATCAACTCCTTTCTTCTGTGCGAATCCCTTGGCCATGAATCTCGCCTTATATCTCCACTGGTCCTTCCCGTAAGTGGACTCCTTCCTAAATACCCACTTGGAGCTAGTTGCCTTAGCTCCTTTCGGTAGGCTAACCATATCCCAGGTCCAGTTCTTTTGAAGTGAGTCCATTTCCTCCTTCATCGTAGCTTTCCACTGAGAGTTGTCACTACTCTTCATGGCTTCTTGATAGGACCCAAGGTCTGAGTAGATCATTTGAAAAGAATATGCTACAGCGTCCTGTAGATTGAGAGGCAGTCTGACCTCTCTCCTCGCCCTTTCTCTGTCAATGGAGTATGGCTCCACTTCAGTAGTTTGCACAACATCAACATCCTCCGGGTTGGAGGAATTACCATGGTCGTCAGCTTGGTCACTCCTTTCCAGCTCCACCACCAGGGGTGTGACTGGAGTCTTCACCATTTCTTAGGACTGAGACAGGGACTTCTTCAGCATAGAAGTCCCATCGAAAATTACGTCGTGTAATGCCTCGAAAATCGTTATCAAGCTGGTCGCATCCAAAAGAATTTTGGTTCCTGTATAGGGGTACACGGCATAGGACACGGGTGTGTCCAAGGCCGTGTCTTGCTTGGTGTTTTGTCCAGCTGTATCCAGAGAAGGACATGGCAGGAAACACGGCAGACTGACACGAGCATGTCATCTGACACAGGCTTGTGCCTACCCGTGTCAGTACCTGTGTTCCCGAGAGACGTGACAGTTGGCGTGATGGTTCTTTCAACTGTTTAAAAGCTTCCGCTAGAATGCTCTGTGTTAGGACGAGTAGTCATAATTGGATTGTTTGGTTATTCATACGTAACCCTTCCAACTATCCGTGGTATATGGTGTTGGGTTCTAGCTGGACCTTCTATTATATGTCATACGACGGATGGGGGTGTTACACGTCGCGCCTGACCTCCACCTTCTTAGTGTCAGGGTTCCACAGCTTGAATCCCTTCATTCCAACCTTTCTGCCCAGATAGATGCACTTCTTGGACTTAGCATCCAGCTTTGTCCTTTCAGATTCTTGCATTAGTGTGTACACAGGACAACCAAATATTTGGATATCAGAATAATAAATCGGCTGGCCTAACCAAATCTCCTGTGGTGATTTCAAATTTAGTGACATTGATGGGGATCGATTCACTAGATAACACACCATGTTAATAGCTTTGGATCGAAAGGACTTTGGTAGGTCGACAAATAGACGCATGCACCGAACTCTCTCTAACAACGTCCTATTCATCCTTTCTGCGACGCCTTTCTACTGTGGTGTATCGGGAATAGTAAGGTGGCGAGTGATGCCCTCTTGATCACAGTAAGTCTGAAACTCGGCTGAAGTGTACTCGTCGACATTATCGGATCTGAGGTACTTTACCTTCTTCTCGGTCTGCTTCTCTACCTTAGTCTTCCAGATTTTGAATTTTTTGAAGACTTCAGATTTGTTCTTCAGAATGTAAATCCAGACTTTCCTCGAGAAGTCATCAATGAAGGTCACAAAGTACTTAGCCCCTCCAAGCAAAGGTTTTGGGGTAGGCCCCCAAACATCTGAGTGAATATACTCCAGTTCCTGCTTACTCTGCTTGCTCGACTTCACGAACTTTACTTTGTGCTACTTTTTGAGAACACAGGTCTCGCATAATTCTAACTTGCTTGTCTTGACCCCTTTCAGTAGGCCCTTATTGTGAAGCTCCATCAGTCCTCTCTCGCTCATTTGGCCAAGCCTGGCATGCCATAACAGAGACGAGTCCTCATCTGGCGTTGCAGAAACTGCTGTATCACAGGCAATTGTGGTGTTGATCAGTCTGTAAAGAGTACTAGAGCGCTCTGCATTCATAACCACCAGAGTGCCTCTCTTGACCTTCAGATATCCGCCTTCGTCGGTGTAAGAGTATCTGGCCACCTCCAGAGTGCCAAGGGAAATGAGACTCTTCCTCATATTGAGCACGTACCTTACATCTGTAAGGGTTCTGATTGTTCAGTCAAATATTTTTATTCGGATGCTGTCGATCCCGTGCATCTTGCATTCTGAGTCATTTCCCATCAAAACACGATCGTCGTCACATTGCATGAAGCTAGTAAACCATTCTATGTTCGGGCACATGTGATACGAGCATCCTATATCCAAGATCCAAGTGTCTGTTGTACAACCTCGGGCTCGTAGGAATAGTTCGGGCTCGAAGATAGGGGATGGTAAGGCGAGATGGGCTCTTTGACAAAGCCTACTCACTGGGCGAGTGGGTCCCAAGACAAGGGCTCCTCGCCGGGTCAGGGCCGACTCGCTAGGCAAGAGGGGCCCAGTGGTTCGGGCGAGAGGGCCCCAGCGGCTCAGGCTAGAGCGTTTTTAGTCGAGACAGACCCAGAGAGATGGCTAGTCGCAAGGTGAGGGCCGATTCGCTAAGCGAGACGAGCCCCATGGGTAGGAGCTCTCGTATGCGAGACGGTGCTCTCACCGAGTGCCGGTTCAATGGTTGGTCAGGAACTGGTTCAATTGGAAGGTGGTTCACCTTTTTAGCCCAGGTGATTTTACGCTTTTTCCCTCGGTGGTCTGCATATAACCCTTCAGAATAGCGGAGTTTGGCTGTTGGAAGACCCGACCAAGGGTATTTTGGTAATTTTAGGTCGGTTCAGTTTGGTTATTGGCATTTCAAACTCCGAGGCCTATAAATAGACCCATATGGGCTCTTCAGAAGCACCTTTTTTCCTGGGACTTTGAAGAGCTTCCTGTGCTTTCTGAGGAGCTCTAAGCCCAGCTTTTGACTTTGGATGGAAAGCTCTCAGAGATCTTCCGGGTAACCGGTGGGACCTCCCTGCTGTAACACCCCAAAATTTGTAGAGGGACGACCAGTATTTCTGGCCAAGTTTGGGTCTTAGCTGAGAGTCACACGGCCAAGGACATGGGCGTGTCCATGGCCGTGTCGAACCGGTTTCGTCGAGAGGGAAAATTGGTTTCTGGCAGGGGGCACACGGCCTGCGACACCGGCGTGTCCCAGGGCGTGTCAGGATCTAGTCGACGATTTGGTCAAGAGGTCGACAATTTTGGAGTCGACGATCGTCAAGCAGAAAACACGACCTGAGACACGGGCGTGTCTCAGGGCGTGTCGATCCCGTATCGACGATCGGCCCGGGGAGTCGACGAATTTCGCTCGACGATGTGTCGAGACAAGGCACACGGCCTAAGACACGAGCGTGTCCAAGGCCGTGTCAGGCAGTCGACGAACTTCGCTCGACGTAGTGTCGAGACAGTGAACACGGCCTGGAGCCCAGGCGTGTTGAGTTAGACACGGGCGTGTCCAGTACCCGTGTGAGTCTCGGGTTATTTTCGTGGCTGTGTCGATGGAGGCACACGACCGACCACACGACCTTGTCAGTTGGAACACGAGCGTGTCAGGACGAACACGGGCGTGTCGGATGCCCGTGTGTTGTTCCAGGTGCGTCGTTTTTTGACGGTGAATGGGGGACACAGCCCTGGACACGGGCGTGTCGCAGGCCGTGTTCGGCCTAGTTTTAGCATTTCAGGCCCGAATTAAGGCCGTTCGTTTCTTTAATTTGGGATCCAATGACTGGGGGTTGTTCCTGATGGGATATACACGGGATTGGACCCTTAGAAACCCTCATTTCTTTTGAGTGGTTCTCTTTCTAAAGTTCTAGAGAGAGGGGAGAGCAAGGAAGAAGGTGAAGGAGAAATCCAGCTGTTGGAGAGGCTTCGGTGCTCCAAATCGCGAGCCGAGTCCAGATCCGTGGAGGCTAAATCGTTGCGATGGTTTTCATCCAGCTATTTTTCCATGTCTAGGAAGAGGAGTCGGATGGTAACGACACTTCTCCTCTCGGTTTTAGGATGCATGTTTTAACATCTTTTCTTTTCTAGTATTTGGGCACCAAACACTCAAATGAGAGGGGTTTGGGTCGCCAAGGTTCAAGAGGAACCTCCGGGTCGATTGAGTCCGTCCCCGACATGATTATTACATTAGAGATCCGCTCCGTTAGTGGATTAGGCATGGTGGGTGAAGCCGTAGTCACGACCGTTAGTCCGACTTGGTGATGTTGCATACGAGGTTTAAGGATTCGTAGAAATCCGCTGGGGCAAGGGGCCGTTTGTGATGTTCGTGTTGTTTGTGATGTTCTTCCATTTATCTTGCATGAGTACATGTGGCCGGTACCGGACAAGGTTAGCTCCTCATTGGCAGTAGATGGTTTCCTTGATGAACAAGGTTAGCTCCGCATGAGTGGTAGATGGTTTCCTTGATGCACGGGAACGTTGCAGTACGTATGAGGGATTATGGAGGAAATGTATTGGTTTGTGATGTGCCAAGGCGTGGCTATGTCTCCGTGGTCTGCTGGCTATCCCGTGACGTGCAAGTCATGTATGGAAAGTGTCCTGGCGAGACTAGTCCCCTTTGTGTGAGACAGACGAGAATGCCGAGCATGGGACAAGCCTGTGCAATGAGGCCATGAGCGGGTGGGGTCCAGCAAGGGTTCTTAGAATCGGTCAGTGTGTTGGACGGAATCCTGACATAAGAAGTCAGAGTTGGCCGGCAAGCCCGGGTCTGCGACCGTGAGCGGGTGGGGCCTTGGCAAGAGTTCCGTGTGGCGGCTTGTATTCCTTTGGGGGATTGTGGTTCCCCTTTTGTTTGCGGCTTTATGCCAATGGGGAAATGATGAGTACCTAAATGATGTGATGTTGTGCTAGATGCATACGCTATAGGGTGCCTTGGGTGAAGCTCGGGCGTTGCATTCATGTTGCATAGTAGGACCTATTATTATATGCTCAACAATAGAGAACATGTATGATGTTTGAGACATCCAAGGCTGTTTCCTTAGTTTCTTTTCTTGCTTATGATTATTGCATACGAAGTGCTAACTTGCAGGTTGGAGGAGTACCCCAGGATCCGTTAGGGGCGGCTGGGAGGAGATGTGTTTGTTACACAGTTTGAGGTCAGCCTTTGCTGACCCATGTTACTAATAATTTTTACAGGGCAAGGATCGCAAGCAGAAGCTAGCTCGCTGGCTAGAAAGGCCTAAGCCTCATGAAGTGTTAACTTTTTGTTGTAGCTCTACTCTTTATGACATTGTATGTTTTGATGCCCTTGGTGACCGGCTTGCATGCCGAGGTAGACTAGGTGTGCTTATGCACTTTCTTGACTAATGTATTATTTGAGTTTGGATTCACTCTTGTTGTAAGGCCTTAAGGCCATTTTGTTACTCTTGTAGGCGTGGATAACTTGTCATCTCTTTTGTTTTTTCCGCTGTGATGTGTTTTGAGTTTTGAGTTTTGGTAGCTATATCATTTTATAATACTAAAGTTGTGGCGTCTGTATGTTGTGGGGCCCCGGTCGGACCCATATTATACGGTCATTACAGGGGAGGTGTTACACCTACTGAGGCTTTGGGTCAGTTTTTGGTCCTTCACAACCAGTCGGAGGTTAGAGCTTGGGACAAGTAGGTGCTGGCTACGCCCCTGATTTCAAACTTTCGTTGAGGTTAAATTCTGGCTTCAACAGTTCTGATGCGGTGAGCGTGGAAGGTATCCAATATAAGAAAGTTTTGAGTTTAGTCCTATAGCAGGAGGTGAAGGTGAAGGATCTGGTTCAGGAGGTTCCCCCTCCTAGGGAGAGGAGGCGACAAGAAAGATGCTGGAGGACTTCAGGTGAGAGGTCTTGCAGACCATCAGTTTGGCCTTATCGGTAAGGAGCGAGTGGGCAACGCCTCAGGTCCCGGTAGAGGCGATCCCGCTCTTGGGCGAAAACACTCCTGGGCAGCGCCCCGAGAAGGAGGTCCCGGCAGAGGCTGGCGAGAGGGATGTGGCCGCGCGAGAGCTCTTCCCTGGCCAGTGTCCCGGGAAGGAGGTTCCGATAGAGGTTGGTGATAGGGAGGAGGCTGTGCGAGAGCTCTTCCCTGGGCATATTCTTGCGGATCAGGCCAGCCAGCCGAGGCCGCGAGACATGTCCTCTCGGCAGACAGGTGGCGAGAGACCTTTTAGTGAGCTCATCATCTCGGCCCCGGTGCCGGAGGGTTTTCGGGATCCCGACATGTCCTACTACTCGGGGAAAGATGACCCTGTGCAGTACGTGCAGTGGTTTGAGGATGTTGTTTCAATATGGCAAATGACGGATGCCTTCAAATGTCAGCTGTTTGCCATCACGTTGAAGGAGAAGGCACGGGACTGGTTCCACCAGTTGCCGACAAGTTCGATCTACAGTTTTGAGGATCTGTGTCGCGGGTTCCTGTTGAGGTTCTCGACATCAAAGAAGCATAAGGAGGCGGAGTGCCTATTTGCGGTAAGATAGAAGCAAGATGAGATGTTGGGCCATTATGTTGACCGGTTTTAGGAAGAGATCCTCCTGGTCCAAGAGGTCTCAGGGTATACACTGATGCTCGCTTTTACCCTGGAGCTGAGGCTGGGATTCTTTAGCACGGAGCCGAAGAGAGTGCCCCCCTCTCTTTTGAGGAGCTCATGGAGAGGGCAGCGAAGGAGATAGACTTCGAAAGTTCCAATCCGGCTTTTGCCAGGAAGCTCGCTAGGTTGGTGGAGGATGACGTGAAGGAGCCGGGAGTAGGAAGACAGAAGGAGCAGAGAGAAGAGAGACAGAGGGAGGAGCCCCAAGGATAGGGGCAGCAGGGACCGCATCAAGGGTAGGGGGCTCGGGAGCCGAACAACCAGTTAGGTTGGAGGAATCAGGAGGGTCACCCACAGGGACAACTTTGGCGAGCCGAGGAGGTTTGATCAGCCGGCATGGAGGAAGGGGCCGAGGGGTCACTTCCCGCAATAGCAGGAGGCAATGGAGGTCGGCCGAGGTAGAGGAGGAAGGAGAGGAGCTCGGGGAGGAGCCGAAAGAAGAGGAGGTGGGGAAGGAAGAGGGGGCCGGGTGGCGTTGCTTTTTTGTGACTTCCACCAGGAGGAGGGTCACGCGACGGCCACCTGCCCAGAGTTCTTGGAGATGAGAGAAGCCAGGGGGTTGGGGAGGCAGGATCTGCCGATATGGATCGTGGAGGTGCAGCAGGGGGAGACGGAAGACATGTGTGAGGATCGGGCAAACATAGGAACCCTGGGAGGGATCAGGGTGATCCACGGAGGAGTTGGGATTGAGGAACTTGTAAGGGGAGCCTCCAGACCATGTTCCAAAGGGGGTAGCTGTACAACCCCGTATCCGGCGAGTGAGGTCGTCAAGAACCAGACCGGCCAGTTCAGATCGCCCAGGCAACAGGCGAGCTCGGCAGGGTAAATTGGAGGCAGTAGACGAGCTCAGCATGGAAAAGCCGAACCCGACCTCAACATTCCTCGACCAGGAGCTCGGCAACTGCCGAGCTCAGCCCAGGCTTTGTCGAGCTGAGCTCGACTAATGAAGGAAAATCGAAGGGCGAGTATAGTAGCCAGCTCCCACTCACCCTATGGAGCTCGACAGATAGCAGGCGAGCAGGATCTTCGGGGTTGGCCGAGCTCGCCTAGGTCTATGAGGTACTTTTTACAGTTTTGCCCCCGCTGGCCTGCCCATAGCCTTTCAGAACAGCAGAGTTACATTGTTGGCAGGCCAACCTGTACTGCACATAGCCGTTTAGGACATCGAGAGTTGGCTATGTGCAGGCCGTGTTTAGAAATCTATAAATAAGACCCAAGGGGTACCTCAGAAAGCAGGCTTCCTGTGCTCTGTTGCTCCGTCTCTCAAGCGCTTTCTGACGATACCTTACCTCGGCCTTTGGCTAGGGAGTGGAAGCACTCTAAGATCTTCCGGGTGTGTGGTGGGTCCTCCCCGCCGAACCCTTTGGTCAGTTATTCCTTGTTTGCCTTGTTGTTTTAATTGCAGGAGCGAAGTAGGTGCGCGATCACCCCTTCCCCAAGGGTGAACTCCACAAGAGATCGAGTTTTTGGTTTCAATATTTTGGTCAGCACAGAAAACCTTCAACGAGCTCGATGACAGGAGGGCAAGGATCTGACAGGATGGACTCGCCCCCCCCCCCCCCCCCCACCTCTGGCCATGGTGGGGATGTTTGAAGATTTCAAGAACGAGGTGCTGGGCCTTGTCAAGTTCGCACTCGGCACGCGGGCAGAGTGCTCGACTCTAGCAGTCCAGATCGCAGCCACCCCCTCTCTGGGGGAGGACACCCCCGGCAGGCGAGCTGGGAAGGAAGTGGCCGAGGAGGGCAGGGGGTGCGAGCTCCCCGACAGCGAGCTCTTCCCCAGCTCGGCAAGCAGATGCCGGATCGGCGAGTTGGGCCCGCGAGACGCGCCAGCTCGCCAGTAGGGGGAGGCTGCTCCTTCAGCGAGTTGGTCTCTTCAGCTCCAGTTCCAGAGGGGTTCAGGGAACCCGAGATGTCCTACTACACCGGAAAGGGACACTCGGTCCAACACGTCCAGTGGTTTGAGGATGTGATCTCGATCTGGCAAATGTCGGATGGGTTCAAGTGCCGACTCTTCGCCATCACCCTCAAGGAGAAGGGGAGGGAGTGGTTTCGCCATCTGTCGGCCAGCTCCATCTACTGCTTCAACAACCTATGCCGGAGGTTCATGCTGAGGTTGACTACCTCGAAGAGGAGGAAGAAGGAGTCAGAGTCCCTATTCCACATCAAGTAGGGAGTAAATGAGATGCTGGGAAGCTACGTGGACTGGTTCTAGGAGGAGACCACCCAGGTCCAGGAGATGTCAGGACATAGTCTGATGATGGCTTTCACCCTGGGCCTGCATCAGGGTTTCTTCAGGATGGAGTTGAAAAGAGTACCCCCCTCTCCTACGAGGAGTTGATGGAGAGGGCAGTGAGAGAAGTTGACAGGGAGACGTCAAATCTGAAGTTTGCCCGGAAGCTGGCCAGGTGGGCCACAGAGGAAGAGAAGGAGCCAAGAGCAGGAAGAGGATAGGAGGAGAGGAGAGTTGAGTCCCAGCAGAGGGAGTAGAGGCAGTTGCAGGGGAAGCAGCAGCCCAGGTGGGGACGTCAGGAGCCCGACCGTTGGCTGGGATGGAGGCCCGAGTGGCAAGGGCAGGGGCCATAGAGAGGGTACCAAGGAAGGGACCGTCATCAAGGGGGGCAAGATCAATTTCACCCCCAGGCTGGAGGCAAGCCTAGAGGCCTTGAATCCCCGATCAAGAACAGGCTATGGCCATAGCCATAGGGGAGAGAAGTAGAATAGCAAGGAGGAGGAGGTGAAAGGTTAGGGCGGATTTGCCCTACTGGGACTTCCATCAAGAAGAAGGGCACGCCACATCCACGTGCCCGGAGTTCCTCAAAATGAGGGGGAATACGGAGCAGCAGCAGCAGCAGGGGCGTCAGGAAGTGAGGATCGAGGAGGTCCTGCCTCGGGCGGAGGAGGACTGTTGTGAAGACAGGGTAGACATCGGGACCCGAGGAGGGATCAGAGCGAACCATGGGGTGGGGGGGTAGAGGCTTCCCGGAGGGCGAGCCTCCACACCATGTATCGCCGGAGTGTTGGATCCATATCCCAAACCCTGCCTCAAGAAGAGAGAAGCACCTTCTCAAGGAGCGATATGTCGAATCATAAGGATCCATTTTGCGATGCGCTGGTCATCCAAACAGCCATCAAAAATTTTATCGTCTCCCGGATCCTCGTCGACAACGGAAGCTCCGTCAACGTCATCTTTAAGAAGGATTTTGAGGTGATGAAGGTGGATGCGAAGAGGGTGTTGGCCTCAGATGGGACCTTGTTTGGATTTTCGGGGGAGAGGAAGGAGGTAGAAGGAGGAGTGGGGCTCCATGTCACCCTAGGGGGTGTCCAGGAACTGCAGGTTCGTCATCGTGGATGCCCCTAGCAGCTACAGCGCCATCTTCGGGAGGCCCCTCATCAGCGCCTTCCGTTGCATCCCCTCATCGTTCCATCAGTGCTTGAAGTTCAATGCCGAGGGGATCCAGGTCCGGGTCAGGGGGGACACCAAGGTGGCGCGGGAATGCTACGTCACCGCTGTGAATTCCATCTCTTGGCAAGAGGGGCCGAAGAGATGGAGCGAAGGATAGAGGAGGCGGAGCAGGAAGCTGGCAGGGAGGAGCTGGAGGTGGAGAGCTGCACCAACATTGAGGTGGCAGGAGGAGATCAGAAGGAGTTGGTCGAGGCAATGACCATGGAGGAAGAGGTGGAGGAAGATGTCCTCGTCCCAGGGTAGAGAGATGTTGAAGAATGGGGGGAGCAGTCCAGGTTGGAGGCAACGGAAGAGGTGGTGGAGCTCGAGGTTCTCACCCTTGGAGGCAGGGTGGAGAAGGTCCGCGTCAGCGGAGGGCTGACCCTGGAGGCTCAAGGCAGGATGCTGGCATGCATCCAGAAGAACGTGGACATCTTCGCATGGAGCGCCGCAGAGATGTCGGGGGTTGACGCGGATGTGGCTTGCCACCGCCTCAACCTAGACCCGAAAGCACGCCCCGTCCAACAGAAGAAGAGGTCCACCGCGGACAAGCTGACGAGCCCTTCCCGGAAGAGGTGGCAAAACTTCTCAAGGCCGGCTTCATATCTGAGATCCAATACCCTGGCTGGGTCTCTAATGTAGTCATGGTTAAAAAAGGGGACGGCTTGTGGAGTATGTGTATCGACTTCTCTTTCCTTAATAAATCGCGCCCTAAGGATTGTTATCCCTTGCCTCGGATCGACGTGTTGGTTGATTCAGCCATGGGTTTTTCTATAATGAGCTTTTTGGATGCGTTTTTAGGTTACCATCATATCAGTATGCACCCCCCAGATGTCAAGGATGTCTCGTTCATCATGGGGGATGGATGCTACTATTACAAGATGATGCCATTTGGGCTGAAGAATGCAGGGGCGACCTATAAAAAGATGATGGACAGGGTTTTCAAAAAACAGAAGGGGAGGAACCTGGAAGTGTACGTAGATGATCTCATGATCAAGAGTCAGGATGTGGACTCTCACCTCCAGGACCTAGAAGAGACCTTCGCCACCCCTGCGCAAGTACAAGATGCGATTGAACCCCCTGAAGTGCGTCTTTGGGGTCAGTAGGGGGAGTTCTTGGGGAACCTCCTCACCCCCGCGGGGGTCAAACCAAATCCTAATAGGTCAAGGCTATTGTCGAGCTGGGGTCGCCACGAAATACTAAGGAGGTGCAACGGTTGACAGGGAAGTTGGCGGGGTTAAGCAGGTTACTCTCCCGGGCTGGGGAGAAGTGCTCCCCCTTCTTCAAAACATTAAGGGGGGGGGGGGAATTCGAGTGGACCAAGGAGTGCGAGGAGGCATTCCAGGCCCTCAAGAGGCAATTGACGCAGGCTTCGTTGCTCCAAGGGCCCAAGGAGGGGGAGGACCTATTTTTGTATCTCGGTGTCGGGGCAGAGCCTTTAAGCTTCGTCCTAGTTCATGAATAGGTGAAGAAGCAGCTCCCCATATACTACGTGAGCCGGGTCCTGAGGAAGCTCGAGCTCCAGTATCCAATTTTGGAGAAACTGGCCATCGCCCTGGTCATCTCGGCCCGAAGGCTGCGGCCCTATTTCTAGGCACACTCCATCTGAGTGGTGACTGACCATCCCCTCTACAAACATCTTTGAGGGGGTGGAGCATTCTGCCAGGCTGGCCAAGTGGTCAGTGGAGTTGAGCGAGTTCGAGATCTCCTTAATCCCCCGACTCTCGATCAAGGCTCAAGAGATGGCCTGACTTTTTGGCCGATTCTGTGATTGAGGTGGCGGAGGAAGAGCTCACCTGACCGACCCCATGGAAGGTAAAGGTGGATGGCGCCTCGGGAGAGGCATTCCCTAGGGGTGGGGGTGATCTTGGAGAGCCCTCAGGGAACTAGAATTAAGCAGACATTGGTGGTTGCACTTCCCCATCACGAACAATCTGGCCGAGTATGAGGTCGTGATAGCAGGGCTGCGCCTGGCCAGGGAACTGGGGGTGTTGGATGTGGAGGTCCTTACCGACTCCATGATGGTAGCTTCCCAGATCAACGGGGAGTTTGAGGCGAGAGAGCCTACCCTGCGGCTATACTTAGCTAAAGTAAAGGGGGTCATCGATACATTCCAAACTTTTTCTATCTGACACATGCCCTGGGAGGAGAACGAGCAGGTCGACCAACTAGTGAAGCATTGTCCCCATGTGGGGGGGTTCCATCACCAACCAATTCCACCCTTCCATCGAAGAGGGAGAGCTCATGGAGATAGATTATCAGCCCTCGTGGATGGACCCGGTCACAACCTTCCTTTCCATACGGGAGAGTATCCAGAGGGGGTGGACAAGAAGATGCTCAGGTACAAATCGGCGTACTACCTCCTCCGGGATGGGCAGCTGTATAGGAAGACTCTCTCAGGAATGCTGGCCCGTTGCGTGGCCGAGAATGAAGTGCAAAGAATCTTGGAAGAAGTCCACTCTGGGGAGTGTGGGAGTCACTCCGGGAGTCAGACCCTGGAAGGAAGGATCGTCAGGCAAGGGTATTTTTGGTCTGCCCTGGGCCGCGATACGACAGAGTTCGCGAGAAGATGCCACAAGTGCTAGTTGTTTGCCCCCTCCAGCTACAGCCGGCTCAGCGACTCAAGAGTATCACAGCCCCTTGGCCCTTTGACATTTGGGGGATGGACTTGGTTGGGTCGTTCCCCCAGGCTAGTGGGCAAAGGAGGTTCCTATTGGTGATGATCGATTATTTCTCTAAGTGGTTGGAGGTGAAGGAGCTGGCCAAGGTGACCTCCCAGGTCATCAGAAACTTTGTCTGGGGAGATATCATCTGTCGTCATGGGCTGCTCCAGGCCATTATGCCACAGATAACGAGCCCTAGTTCGCCAGCGCGGAGTTCACTAGTTTCTGTGAGCAGCTTGGGATTGACCACAGGTTCGCCTTCGGTCCACCACCCCAGGAGCAACGGGCAAGTGGAGGCCGCCAATAAGATCATTGTTAACCTCCATAAAGAAGAAAGTCGAACATCTGAAGGGTAGCTGGGATGGAGCAGCTTCCCGCGGTTCTCTAGTCCCTAAGGACCACCCCCAACACAGCTACAGGGGAGACTCCTTTCAAGCTCTCCAATGGGTGCAAGGCAGTACTCCCCGTGGAATTTGAAGTTCAAATGACTCGAGTCATCACAGCCGGGGAAGGCAGGGAAGAATGGCAAGCAGAGAACGAGGAAGGGCTGCAGCTCTCTCTTGACATGGTGGACGAGCTACGGAGACCTTTTCTGCCATTCGACGGGAAGAGGTAAAGAGGAGGATGGCCAAGTACTTTGACAAGCACGTTAGAGTCAAACAGTTTGCGGAGGGGGACCTGGTGCTAAAGAAGGTGGATGCTACAGGAAGGTCAGCAACTGTGGGGAAGCTCAACCCCAGCTGGGAAGGTTTGTTCATTGTAAACGAGGCATTGATGTCAGGAGGGCATCGACTCCGAAATGTGGAGGGCGAGACCCTAAATCTCACCTGGAGCAGTGATGACTTGAAACGTTTTTATCCTTGAGACATGTAAGTGATGTTTTGTTCTTAATGAAATCTATTGATATATCAATTCTACTATGGTAATTCGTACGATAGGATGTATTCATGTGATGGACCCCAAGCAGATCCCGCTGTCAGGCTCTCACCTAGCTGACAGGGCTGGAAGTCACACTGTGTCAGCCTTAGACCCCGAGCAGATCCCGTTGTCAGGCTCTCACCTAGCTGATAGGGTTGGAGGTCACTCGATGGTGTCAGCCTTGGACCCCGAGCAGATCCCGCTGTCAGGCTCTCAACTAGCTGACAAGGATGGAAGTCACTCGGTGTCAGCCTTGGAACCCGAGCAGATCCCTTTGTCAGGCTCTCACCTAGCTGACAGGGCTAGAAGTCACTCGGTGTCTGCCTTGGACCCCGAGCATATCCCGCTATCAGGCTCTCACATAGCTGACAGGGATAAAAGTCACTCGGTGTTAGCCTTGGACCCCGAGAAGATCCCGCTGTCAGGCTCTCACCTAGCTGACAGGGCTGGAAGTTACTCGGTGTCAACCTCTGGACCCCGAGCAGATCCCACTGTCAGGCTCTTACCTAGATAACAGGGCTGGAAGTCACTCAGTGTTAGCCTTGTACCCCCCAATCAGATCCCGCTGTCAGGCTCTCACCTAGCTGACAGGGCCGGAAGTCACTTGATGGTGTCAGCCTTGGACCCCGAACAGATCCTGCTGTTAGGCTCTCACCTAGCTGACCGGGCTGGAAGTCACTCGGTGTCAGCCTTGGACCCCGAGCAGATCCCGCTGTCAGGCTCTCACCTAGCTAATAGGGCTGGAAGTCACTCGGTGTCAGCCTTGGACCCAGAGCATATCCCGCTGTCAGGCTCTCACCTAGCTGACAGGGCTGGAAGTCACTCGGTGTCAGCCTTGGACCCCGAGCAGATCCCGCTATCAGGCTCTCACCTAGCTGACAGGGCTGGAAGTCACTCGGTGTCGACCTCTGGACCCCGAGCAGATCCCGCTGTCAGGCTCTCACCTAGCTAACAGGGCTGGAAGTCTTTCGGTGTCAGCCTTGGGCCCCAAGCAAATCCCGCTGTCAGGCTCTCACCTAGCTGACAGGGCTGGAAGTCGCTCGATGGTGTCAGCCTTGGACCCCGAGCAGATCCCGCTGTCAGGCTCTCACCTAGCTGACAGGGCTGGAAGTCACTCGTTGTTGGCCTTAGATCCCGAGCAGATCACGCTATCAGGCTCTCACCTAGCTGACAGGGCTGGAAGTCACTCGGTGTCAGCCTTGGACCCCGAGCAGATCCCGTTGTCAGGCTCTCACCTAGCTGACAGGGCTGGAAGTCACTTGATGGTGTCAGCCTTGGACTGCAAGCAGATCCTACTGTCAGGCTCTCACCTAGCTGACATGGCTGGAAGTCACTTGGTGTCAGCCTTGGACCCCGAGCAGATCCCGCTGTCAAGCTCTCACCTAGCTGACAGGGCTGGAAGTCACTCAGGGAAGTCCTACGCTCTCATGATAATGTCTAACAAGCTTGGTTTTTCTTCTAATGAGAGGAGAGCTTGCCATAGGCGAGTCTGGGCTCTCCAATTCAGCTCGGCCTCGGCAGAAGGGTGGAGGGCCGCCCTTGGACCTCGCTGAAGGGAGGCGGATCCCGCCAGGACGCTTCGCCCCCCGTTTTGTTTTACTTGGGAAAATTTGGTGATTTTTATCTTATATGGATAAAGCTATGGGTAGCTCGCGAGCGAGCTGGGGGTGGTATGCCCAGTATGGCGGGTAGTCCCTCCCGGGTCATCTAAGATTCGACAAGCTCTCAAAGGATATTCTCAGGGGCGAGTCCTAACAACTGTCCTACTCGCAAAATCTATCTACGCGAGGTCACCAAAGGCAGGGCCCGCGGGCAGGCGGAACACAGCAAAGATAACAAAAAAAAGATAGAAAAAATGGCCAAGGTTATAGTCAAAAATGTTTTTCATCATGCTGTAATGTTTACAGGTTGAGCACGCTTCGGCGAGAATACAAAAAGACAAATATATATATATATATATATATATATATATATATATATATATATATATATATATATATATATATATATATATATATATATATATATATATATATATATATATATATATATATATATATATACATCAACCCTCCCCCCCCCCCTCGTCGGACTGATGATCGTCGCCCCCTTCGCCAGAAAGGTCCTGGAAGCCCTTCCCGAACAACGCATCAAGACTGTCTTCCTTCTTGCTGGGCGGCGTCGCCGAGAAGAGGCTCGGCATCAAGTCCCGGGCCGAGATATCCTCATACCCCTCCACCAGCACTCCAGTATCCTTCATCATCTAGGGGGTGCATTCGGCATCCCTGATGGAGTTGATCCGCAACCTCTCGAAAAGGTTGGCCTCGCCGAAGATCCTTGGGCTCTTGTAGGGGAAGCCGGGCTCGACGTCGCGAGCCAGAAAGAAGATCTCAGCCTGGCGGCGGACCTCACGGCTGAGGCTCGTGTTCTCCTCCGTCAGCTTCGCGTTCGTCCCCTCCAGTTCGGCAAAGCGGGCGCACAGCTGGCCAATCTCCTCTTCCTGCCCGTGGCGTGAGCTCGCAACTCTCCAGCGGCCTTGGCATCCTGATAGGGCAGTGTATCAACAATAGAGCTAAAAAAAGAAAAAAAATCCTAAGGGAAAAAGATAGGCAACAGCCTGGCGCTTACTAGTCCGTCGGCGGCTTATGTGAGAAGTTTCTCAGCAATGTCGAGCTGCCTCGCCAAGTCTACGGCTTTATCCTTAGCGACGTCGCAAGCTTACTCGGCCTTCTAGAGGAGGTTCGCCAAGTTGAAGCGGCGGCGGACCACCATGTGGTGGAGCTCCATAGCTCGCATATGGGCCTTCAGAACCTTATGGCCCAACTGCCGTAGGGGGACGCCCTTGTAGGTATCGACGTCCTCGCGGCCATATAAGCCAAAGACTAGCGCATAGGGATGACCGATGACGGGCTCGCGGTCAGCCCAGGAGGGGTGGAGGGTGGATATGGAGACTCGGTGGGCCAGCTCATCCCACTGTACCATAGGCTCGCCCACCGTGTCCTTCCACCTCCCCCAAACCCGAAGAGGGGGTGTTCTTTTGGCGCGGCGGGCTCGTGAGCCGTCTTCTTCGCCGCAGGAGGAGCAGAGGTCGTCGTGGCAGGAGCAGGGGTCTCGGCAACTTCCTTCCCCTTGCTGGTGATCTCCTTGAGCGGGCTCTCCGGTGACCCGTCAGGTATGGTCTCGGGCGAAATTATGTATTTGGGGCTTTATTGATGTTTTTAATGTTGTTTTGCCCGCGGAGCCAGCACGGATCTCCTCATATTTTTTGGTAATTATTGTCGACAAGGGGGCGGGGGGGGGGGGGGGGGGGGCTCGACCCCACATCCTCAAGTAGCCTCTTGCTAGAGGAGGGTTTGGAGAAGGCCGCCTCGGTGCGATAGGCCGCCGCCGCCGCCCTCTCGGGGGCAAGAGGGTCCGCGTGTAGCCCTGAGTCCGCAAACGGCGGGTTTACGGGGATTAGCCGCTCTCCTGCATGAAACAACTTAGAAAAATTAGAGGATTTTGTTGGAACCCTAGTTCTGATTTGGGCAAGGATATTAGGTTTGCTTAGACTGACCCATAATGTATAGTCAAGGGTCATAGGTTTATTTCTATAGTCTAGGCCAAGAACCAGCATCTTGGATCAGCCTTCAACAACTGTCAAAGACTCAAGCAAGACTGTGTTGACATATAGAGCAACTGTGTCGACACTGTGGACAGTCTGTGTCGACACCAAGGATTTGTGTCGACACCAGATACAAGACTGTGTCGACACACAGAGCAACTGTCTCGACACACAGGGAAATTGTGTCGACACTAGCTCAGTCGAAACCAGATGGACTTGTGTCAACACCAGATAGCAAGGCTGTGTCGACAGCAGATAGACAGGCTGTGTCGACACCAGATAGCCAGGCTGTGTCAACACCAGAAGGACTTGTGTCGACACACAGATCATCTGTCGACACCAACTGTGTCGACACCAGAGGCAACTTTGTCGACACCAATTGTGTCGACACCAACTGTGTCGACACCAACAACAATTGTGTCGACACCAACTGTGTCAACATCAGCAGTAATTGTGTCAACACACAGGACTTGAGTCGACACATTCCACAGAAACTGTGTCAGCACTAAAAGCTTAAGCAGAACTGCTGACTCAGCTCGACAAAGTAAAAACTGAGCTCGACAAATTCTGTACAGTTGACAGAATTAATTACAGTCAATATTCAGACGGAATCCAGCTGAGTTCGACAAACGTCAAACTCAGGTCGACGATTGGTGGACGACACTTTCTCAGCTCGACGAAATCAGCAAGTCAGTTTCTTAGCTCGACGAAATCAGCAAGTCAACAATTTCAGCTCGACGAACAGAAGCCGTCTGGTCGACGAATACAACATCTCAGTTCGACGAATTCTGGAAGATTATAGTTGGCAGATTCCATACCAATTAGTTACAGCTGGCAGCATTAATTATGGCTTAATTAATGGAGATTAACCATTAGATTTAATGCCGTACTTTCTCCCGAATATAGCCGTTTGGAAAACAAATTAATTATGGAATTAATCAGGAGTTAATGCTAATTGATTCCCAAAGAACTTACCATTCTCAGAATAAATTAGTCATTACAGTCAGAAGGAATTCAAAATTACTTGAATATAATAAGAGAATAGAACCAGAGAAAAAGTAGGCATGAAGAAGAGATAACAGAAGAAGAATAGTAGAACGACAAAAAAGGCTTTTACAGAGAAGGAAGAACTCTGCATCATTCGACATACTCATCAGAGTTCTTCATCTGCTCCATGCTTCTAAAGATACACTCAATCAATATCAGTCTAAGAAGTTTGCTAGAGACATCATCACTCTGAAGGCCTATCACCCTATAGCAAAGCTTCCTGCAAACCTGAACCAATCAATATCTCAGGGGGAGCATTTTCTAACATCATTGAATCCACAAGTCTTCTCAATTGTATATTGAGAAAGAGAATACAATATCATCTCTCACCCCAACTCTATAAAGGGTTGTCATCTCCCTTCAAAAGTGATTCCTGGTTTTTGAGCACCTGATCAAAAGCTCATTGGTTGCAAGTTACCTGATCAAAAGACTTGAGAATTGGTTTTTGAGCACCTGATCAAAAGCTCATTGGTGTCAGGCACCTGATCAAAAACCTGAGTGGATTCCTACCAGGGTGGTAGAAGAGTGGATGTACCCAGGTTGGGGAACCACTATAATTTTCTTGTGTTGGCTGGTTTCCCCTTTTCTTTTGTTCTTGCTGTGCTTGTGACTTTAGGACTGCTGTGATTAATTTACTTAATCTGTTTGTGCACCAGTACAACAAAAGCTGTAATAGCTATTAATAATTTTTATTATTTCACATATACCCTATTCACCCCCTCTAGAGTATATTAGATCTAACACATCAGTTTCAATTGGTATCAGAGCAGGTTCCTTTGGTTGTACAAGTTAAATCTTGAACCAAAAGATCCTTTGTTAGATCTACACATTATTTTATTCTCATTTAAATTATAAACACATCATGACACAGAACAAGGATTATGCAAGCACTAGACCTCCAGTTTGCAACATTAATAGGTTTGCCATCTGGAAGGCAAGAATTAGGTTATACATGAATTTCATTGATGAAGACATCTACAGTTCAATTTTGACAGGTCCTCCACAGGCATCTACATCTACAGCATCTTCCAGCAACAATGCAGTTCCACCACCTGAGTGGATTGAAGCCTAGAAGAAGGCAAAGATTGTTGATGCCAAAGCTATGAATATCCTGGCATAAACTATGTCAGATGATATTTTCCCAAAGGTTGCTGAGTGCAGCTCAGCAAAAGCCACTTGGGATTCTCTAAACCAAATGGTGGATGGATCAGCAGATGAGAGAAAGGATAGGAGATCAAATCTTATATCTCTATATGAGAACTTTAAGAAGGAAGAAGCTGAGACGGTTTCTGACATGTATAATATGTTAAGCTCAATTATCAATTAGCTAAAAACCTTGGATAAGAACATCACTCTTACTAAAGTAAATGACAAGATCCTAATGTGCTTCCCAAGTTCATGGGATACAAGAATCTGGCCCATTAAGGAGGCCAGATGCCTGAATGAGATTTCAACTGAATCTCTATTGGGTAAACTGAAGTCATATGAGCAACTGATAAAGACCAGGTAGGCAGCTGAACAAAGAACTCCTCCTCCAGCAAGAAGAGAACAAAGCATTTCTTTCAAGGTTGCTGAGAAGATAGTGGCTACATTAACAAATGAAGAACTGATGAGCCTGTTTGCTAAAAGATTTTATAAGATGGCAAAAAAGGACTTCAGAAGGGAGTCATCCAGAAATGACAGCAAGCCAAAATATGACCAAATACCTACTAAAGAGGAAAGAAGAAAAGAGAAGGAATCAAGAAGCAAGCATTACAGCAAGCCCTCTTCTAGCAAGCACAAAAAGAAGGACAAAGGATTTGTGGCTGAAACATGGAGTGACACAGAAGATGAATCCACATCTTCCAGCTCCAGTGAAGATGAAGATGAGACAAAAGCAAGAGAATATTGTCTGATGGAAACTGATGCATGCATTAGCAAATCAGATACAGATGAATCTGATAATGAAGAAAACCTGTCAGCTGAAGATCGGGTATTATCTGTAACACCCCCTATCCGTCGCATAATATATAGCAGTAGGTCCGGCCGGGGCCCGACGCCATATACCACAGACAAACCGGGTGGTTACTTATGGAAACCATCCAACCAATCTCAACGTCCTACACAGAGCATTCTAGCGGAAGCAGTTTATAAAAGTTGTAAACAAGAACCCAGCATTAAAGCACGAATGTCCACTAGTACAAATTAGGAATGTTATACAAAAATACCCAAAACCGGCCTTAAGGCCTTACAAAATGTTTCACTTGAATATTGCATGTTTTACAAACCACGGCACGCAGGCCGGTCATACATGAATAAAGCAGTAAACACTTCTACTTGGGCCTTCGAGGGCCAGCTTCGCAAAAAGGGCTTTAGCCCGCTATTGACCGCTTGGTCCAGCTGCACCTGCAAGCAACAAACCACCGTACGGTGGCAAAACAAGGTAACGGTCAGCAATGCTGACCAAATTATAACGATCCCGCCCCCAACTCGGGGCGGCGATGCTCCTTCCCTGCATTACATTAGCATAAGCGAGCAATGTATATAACCATAGCCATTACATCACAGACGTTGGCTCGCACGGCCACACGCCCCATGCACTCAGGGCACATTCTCGGTGAACCGGTCTATGTCACGTCAATTCAAGCCATCAACATTCCGGACTCACCACCACCAACTGACGGCCAAACCTATGAGCAATTTGTCTTCTCAGCCTGGGTCACGACAATTTAAGCCATCAACCGCCGAAGACCCTACTCTATGCCAACGGTAAGTGCCACGTGCCTTTAGGTCTCTTTAACCGAACGACATAGAATGGGTACGGTTCCATCTAACCCGTGCTCACGTCGAAACGGCAATTTAAGCCATTTGCGCGGGTCAAACTTCCACCGAGTCCCGTGTCCATCACAAATCACATAACCCAGTTATGTTCAAGTTGGCTCTCAGGTCACCAAGTTGGCAAGATCTCGTATCCGCCCAGTTTTCCGGGTGCACCTTTGGGTTAGTCCCCAAGGCTCCCTGCTGCAATCTACCGCGTAGAAAACCCGAAAAACAATCCATAGCACGGAGTCTTCTCCGGCATTTATGCAATGCAACATCACCGATCCAGACTAACATGTCTGGGTAGGCTTCACACATCATGCCTATGTCCGTTCTCGCTTACGGACTCTAAACAACGGGGACTTCACATATCTACCCGAAGGAACGCCTCCAACTCTCCGCAAACTCGCGAGAGCGGGCTTCCTATGCAAAGAAAGAGAGCGACTCATGCTCAAGATGAGGATCGTTACCCTTGAGTTCCTCTTTGGCGCCATTGAAAAGTGATCGGATGAAAACCACCGTACTAGCGTTGCCTCCGTGGATCCGAAGTCGGCTCGCGATTCGGAGCTCCGAAGCTCCTCCAATGGCGGATCTAGCTCCTTCTTCTTCCCTTAGCTCTCCTCTCTCTCCAAAGATTTAGAAAGAGAACACTTAAGAAAAGTGAGGGTTTTCTAAGTCCATCCACGGGTATATCCCTTCAGGAACATCCCCCAGCCGTTGGATCTCAAAACAAGGAAACGAACGGCTTTGATTCGGGGCTGAAATGCCCTATCTGGACCGAACACGGCCTGGCACACGCCCGTGTCCAGGGCCGTGTGCCTCATTTGCCGTCAAAATCAGATCACCTGGAACCTCACACGGGTATCGAACACGCCCGTGTTCGAGCTGACACGCCCGTGTTCCACCTGACACGGCCGTGAGGCCGGCCGTGTACCCCATGATTTTTCCCCTTTTTCAACCCGAGCACTGCATGGGTTCTAGGACACGCCCGTGTCCTTGCCCGTGTCACTTTGACAGGCCTGGACCCCAGGCCGTGTACACGGTCTCGACACTTCGTCGAGCGAAGATCGTCGACCTGCTGACATGGCCTTGGACACGCCCGTGTGCTCGGCCGTGTGCCTTATCTCGACACCGTGTCGAGACCAAAGTGTCGACTTCGCGGGACGAGTGTCGACACGGGTCGACACGCCCTGCTACACGCCCATGTCGCAGGCCGTGTGCCAAGTCTCGACACATCGTCAAAGCAAAGTGTCGACTTCGCGGCTAAGTGTCGACATGGGTCGACACGCCCTGGGACACGCCCGTGTCCCAGGCCGTGTGCCTGCAGCCAGAACTCAAACTGGCCCAAAACATCCCCCTTTGCTCCTTTGAGTTTCGGGGCGTTACAACTCTACCCCTCTTAAAAGAATTTCGTCCACGAAATTACATAAAGGAAAAACATGTACAAAACCAAAATTTTGTACCTGAGCGGAACAACTCCGGATACTCGTCAAGCATAGTCTGCTCTCGCTCCCAAGAGAGCTCCTCACGACCGCAATTATCCCACCGGACCTTGACCATCCTGATCTCTTTATTGCGTAGCCGCTTGACCTCCGAGTCCTCAATCCGCACGGGCTTGACCTTTGTCGTTAGCCCACTATCCACCGGCACTTGATCAACCGCGATCACTTGCGTAGGCTCTTGTACTGCCTTCCGAAGTACCGAAATGTGGAATACATCGTGTAAACCACTAAGCTCCACTGAAAGCTTCAACCGATAGGCTTCTTCCCCAACTCGCTCCAGAACCTCGAACGGTCCAAGGTACCTCGGGCTTAGCTTTTTCAATCGCCGCACCCGCGAGACACCCTTGAACGGCTTGATCTTTAGGTACACATAATCACCCACAGCGAACTCCACGTTCCTGTGCTTGGCATTATAATATTTTTCTTGCCGGTCCTGAGCCATAAGCAACCTCTCCTGAATGGTTCTCACCAAAGAAGTAGCATCCTCCACTTCCGATCGCTTATACAACTTTGACTCACCAGTTTCTAACCAAGACAACGGCGTGCGACATCTTATACCATATAGGGCCTCGAAGGGCGCCATTTGAATACTCGCTTGGTAGCTGTTGTTGTATGCGAACTCCACCAAATAAAGGTGGTCTTCCCACTGCTTTCCAAAATCCAAGACACACATGCGAAGCATGTCTTCCATGGTTCTATTGACCCTCTCGGTCTGCCCATCCGTTTGTGGATGAAAGGCTGTGCTGAATTTTAGCTTTGTTCCCAACATTTGTTGCACAAGCCTCCAATCATTGGATGTGAACCGCCCATCTAGGTCACTCACGATGCTGCGGGGCACACCATGAAGCCGCACTATGTTATCCACATAAAGCTTTGCCAACTTCTCCACCGGATCATCCTTCCTATGCGGAATAAAATGCGACACCTTCGTTAATCGATCAACAACCACCCAAATGGCGTCGTTCCCCTTTTGCGACCTTGGCAAACCATGCACAAAGTCCATAGAGATGTCGTCAAATTTCCACTCCGGAATAGGCAAGGACTTAAGAAATCCTCCCGGCTTTTGGCATTCCGCCTTTACCAAGGCGCAAGTTTGGCACTTCGCTACGTATAGCGCCACATCCTTCTTTAAACCCGGCCACCAAAACAGTTTTTTCACATCACGGTACATCTTCGTGCTCCCTGGGTGAATCGAGTACTTGGTATGGTGCGCCTCGTACAACAACTCCACCCGTAAATTGCCCACACTTGGGATGCACAAACGACCGCCTCTCCACAGTAATCCGTCCTCCACGACGAATTGGGAATTTGACCCATCCAGAGCCTCTATCATGAACTGCTTCATATGAGCATCCATATCCAAAGCCTGCCGAATACGATCAGCCGGGTCATGTTGGACTTCAGTCCAATTCAGAACTGCTTCAGCACTTGATTGTCTATCCACACAAACAAACTCCAATGCCTCCAACTACCGCACCAACCGCTCATCATGCACCGATAGCCAATTGGCTTGAGCTGGGGCTCGGCGACTCAACGCGTCCACAACCGCATTCCCTTTGCCAGGCACGTAGTGGATCTTGAATGTATAGTCCCCTAGGAACTCTATCCATCTACGCTGCCGCATATTCAGATCCTTCTGATCAATCAGGTACTTTAGTCTCTTGTGATCGGTGTAGATATCAATCTTCACACCGTACAAATAGTATCTCAACAGCTTCAAGGCAAAAATCACGGCCGCTAACTCCAAGTCATGGACCGGATAATTCCTCTCGTGCACTTTTAGCTGTCTCGAGCCATAAGCTATCACGCTTCCGTGCTGCAGTAGCACGCAACCCAAACCGCTGCCCGAAGCATCGCTATATATCTCATAGCCTTCGGTTCCACATGGCGAACTCAGCACAGGCACCGTGGTCAACCGACACTTCAACTCCTCAAAAGCTCGCGTGCACTCCGGCGTCCAAACGAACTTATGCTCCTTTCTCGTCAAAGTAGTGAGAGGTAATGCTAACCGCGAGAAGTTCTCTATGAAGCGCCTATAATAGCCGGCAAGCCCCAAAAAGCTCCGGACTTCTGCTACCGTAGCAAGCTCAGGCCACTCACGTATTGCAACAATCTTCGTCGGATCCACAACAATACCCTCTCCACTCACTATATGACCGAGGAACGCCACTGAGGATAGCCAAAACTCGCACTTCGAGAACTTGGCATACAACCGATTTCTCCTTAGCGTCTCCAACACCAAATGAAGATGCTTGAAGTGATCTTCCCCACTTTGCGAGTACACCAAAATATCGTCGATGAAGACGATTACGAAATGGTCCAAGTACTCCCTGAACGTCCTGTTCATCAAATCCATGAACACTGACGGCGCATTAGTCAGCCCAAACGGCATGACCGTAAACTCATAATGCCCGTATCTCGTACTAAACGCTGTCTTCGGGATATCACTCTCCCTTATTCGCAGCTGATAGTACCCAGCCTTGAGATCCAACTTCGAGTACACCGTCGACCCAACTAACTGATCAAAGAGATCATCAATCCGGGGGATCGGGTACTTGTTCTTCTCCGTCAGCTTGTTTAGCTCTCGATAATCAATACATAGCCTCAAGCTTCCGTCCTTCTTCTTAACAAAGAGGACCGGTGCGCTCCAAGGCGAAGAACTCGGGCGCACATACCCTTGCCCCAACAACTCTTGCAGTTGAACTTTCAGCTCCACCATTTCCTTAGGTGCTAGCCGATACGTAGATCGTGACACAGGCTTTGCACCTCGCAATAGCTCGATCGTACAATCTATCTCCCGCTGAGGCGGGGCTCCAGGAAGATCTGCGTAGAACACATCAAGGTATTCCGATACCACTGAAATACAATCCAACGCGGGCTTCGGCTTTGCAACCTCCACTAGTGTAAAGAACAGTTCTGCTCCGGCACGAACCGCCTTCACCACCTGAAGAGCAGATATCAACGTCTTGCTCGACCCCTTTAAGCCCGTAAAAGTCGTCTCACGACTTGCTCCCAGCTTGACTTCCTTGCTACCGCAATCTATATGGGTCTGCTGCTCCGAGAGCCAGTCCATGCCAAATATGACGTCGAACTCCACCAACGGAAGTAAGGACGCCCGCAGGTCAAACTCCTGCTCCCCAATACGAATCGCAACATCGCAGATCCTATCCGCTCGCATCTAACACCCATTGGGCAACAACACATCCAACTTATCCTTCACCATCGAAGAAGGGGCTCCGATGCGTGATACAAATCCTTCGGACAAGAAGGAGTGTGAAGCTCCCGTATCGAAGAGTGCTCGTGCCGGATTTTCACAAATCAATACAAATCCTAAATAAGTAGTGGTAAGGTAACGTGTGCATAACAAGCATATAAAGAAAGTGACTTGCTATAAATTAAATCGTACTTGTCACTACATCAGCTTGTTTAATGGCCTCCTGTTGGCCAAGATTATAGACCCTTGGTTGGGCCGGAGCATAGTGGGATGCGGTCGACTCCACCGCCTTTCCCTTCTCTTCATAAGTAGCTCACGGCCTCCTCTCGGACTTAGGACGTCCGCCCCAACAATCACGGGCGAAATGCCCCGTCTTTCCACATGTAAAACATGCACCCGGGGTCCGACCCGTAGTCGCCCCAGAAGCGCCAGAAGGAGCTGGACCCGAAGTCCTATGCTTCTTGAAAGACCTCCGATAGCCGGACTTTGAAGCAGTCGACACTCTGAACTCAGATTTCTTTTCACCCAAGCTTTTCTTCGCTTGCACATTCTTCATGTCCTTCTCCAAGGACCGGGCAGTATTGACCAAGGTTAAGAAACCCTGCGTCATCGGCCCCGACAGTAGTAGTCTCAACTCATCCCTCAGGCCTTCATAGAAGCGATTAGTCTTGCGCTCCTCATCCATGATGGTGGAGCTAGCATATCGACTCAGATGAGTAAACTCGTGGAGATATTCATCCACGCTCCTCTCACCCTGTACCAACTTCAGGAACTCATTCTCCAACGCTATCTTCTGCGTCGAAGGGAGGTATCTAGCCAAAAATAATCTCGAGAACTCCTCCATCGAGACATCACAAAGTTGCCTACCTCTCAGTAAGTGCAGCTCCAATCCTTCCCACCACATCCTCGCTTCACCGTCCAGCAGGAACGTAGCGATGGTGGTCATTTGCCACTCCTCCGTCTCTGTCGCTGTCATGACTCTCTTCACCCTGGAGAGCCAGTCTTCAGCCTGAGATGGGGTTCCCAACCCCGAGAATAACGGAGGGTTAAAGCTCATTACATGCTTCAGCTGCCTCTCAGTTTCCCTCCTTGGCACTATTGGTTCCACAATCACTTGCTCCACTCTCCTCGGCTCAGCCTCTTGAAGAGGTACTTGCTCCATCACAGGAGCGGGCTGCTGCGCTTGCCTTCCAGGCTGCGCATTGATCACGGCCAACACCGCTTCAGCCACCAATCGTATAATTTCAGCCGACAGAGGTGTTACAGGAGCAACATCCGGTGCACTACTAACCTCAGAAACTCGGCGTTCTGACGGCCCAACACCACTTCTGGTCACCTATAGTGGTACAAAACACCGTTAAGCGACCAAATAAATTGCAAACAGCAATTATAGGAACATGCAGATTCCTCAAACACGAGTATTTTCATTCCTAAGTGGACATTCATGGGTTCTTTTACCATTATAACGATGACGCACACAATGTGCTCACCACCCCTTAAAAAGAATTCGCCCACGAATTCACTTTAAGCCCGACCAAAACCAGTAGTCTGATACCAAATTGTAACACCCCCTATCCGTCGCATAATATATAGCAGTAGGTCCGGCCGGGGCCCGACGCCATATACCACAGACAGACCGGGTGGTTACTTATGGAAACCATCCAACCAATCTCAACGTCCTACACAGAGCATTCTAGCAGAAGTAGTTTATAAAAGTTGTAAACAAGAACCCAGCATTAAAGCACGAATGTCCACTAGTACAAATTAGGAATGTTATACAAAAATACCCAAAACCGGCCTTAAGGCCTTACAAAATGTTTCACTTGAATATTAGATGTTTTACAAACCACGACACGCAGGCCGGTCATACATAAATAAAGCAGTAAACACTTCTACTTGGGCCTCCGAGGGCCAGCTTCGCAAAAAGGGCTTTAGCCCGCTATTGACCGCTTGGTCCAGCTGCACCTGCAAGCAACAAACCACCGCACGGTGGCAAAACAAGGCAACGGTCAGCAATGCTGACCAAATTATAACGATCCCGCCCCCAACTCGGGGCGGCGATGCTCCTTCCCTGCATTACATTAGCATAAGCGAGCAATGTATATAACCATAGCCATTACATCACAGACGTTGGCTCGCACGGCCACACGCCCCGTGCACTCAGGGCACATTCTCGATGAACCGGTATATGTCACGTCAATTCAAGCCATCAACATTCCGGACTCACCACCGCCAACTGACGGCCAAACCTATGAGCAATTTGTCTTCTCGGCCTGGGTCACGACAATTTAAGCCATCAACCGCCGAAGACCCTACTCTATGCCAACGGTAAGTGCCACGTGCCTTTAGGTCTCTTTAACCGAACGACATAGAACGGGTACGGTTCCATCTAACCCGTGCGCACGTCGCAACGACAATTTAAGCCATTTGCGCGGGTCAAACTTCCACCGAGTCCCGTGTCCATCACAAATCATATAACCCAGTTATGTTCAAGTTGGCTCTCAGGCCACCAAGTTGGCAAGATCTCGTATCCGCCCAGTTTTTCGGGTCCACCTTTGGGTTAGTCCCCAAGGCTCCCTACTGTAATCTACCGCGTAGAAAACCAGAAAAACAATCCATAGCACGGAGTCTTCTCCGGCATTTATGCAATGCAACATCACCGATCCAGACAAACATGTCCGGGTAGGCTTCACACATCATGCCTATGTCCGTTCTCGCATACGGACTCTAAACAACGGGGACTTCACATATCTACCCGAAGGAATGCCTCCAACTCTCCGCAAACTCGCGAGAGCGGGCTTCCTATGCAAAGAAAGAGAGCGACTCATGCTCAAGATGAGGATCGTTACCCTTGAGTTCCTCTTTGACGCCATTGAAAAGTGATCGGATGAAAACCACCGCACTAGCGTTGCCTCCGTGGATCCGAAGTCGGCTCGCGATTCGGAGCTCCGAAGCTCCTCCAATGGCAGATCTAGCTCCTTCTTCTTCCCTTAGCTCTCCTCTCTCTCCAAAGATTTAGAAAGAGAACACTTAAGAAAAGTAAGGGTTTTTTAAGTCCATCCACGGGTATATCCCTTCAGGAACATCCCCCAGCCGTTGGATCTCAAAACAAGGAAACGAACGGCTTTGATTCGGGGCTGAAATGCCCAATCTGGACCGAACACGGCCTGGCACACGCCCGTGTCCAGGGCCGTGTGCCTCATTCGCCGTCAAAATCGAATCACCTGAAACCTCACACGGGTATCGAACACGCCTGTGTTCGAGCTGACACGCCCGTGTTCCACCTGACACGGCCGTGAGGCCGGTCGTGTACCCCATGATTTTTCCCCTTTTTCAACCCGAGCACTGCACGGGTTCTAGGACACGCCCGTGTCCTTGCCCGTGTCACTTTGACACGCCTGGACCCCAGGTCATGTACACTGTCTCGACACTTCGTCAAGCGAAGATCGTCGACCTGCTGACACGGCCTTGGACACGCCCGTGTCCTAGGCCGTGTTCCTTGTCTCGACATCGTGTCGAGACCAAAGTGTCGACTTCGCAGGATGAGTGTCGACACGGGTCGACACGCCCTGTGACACGCCCGTGTCGCAGGCCGTGTGCTAAGTCTCGACACATCGTCAAAGCACAGTGTCGACTTCGCGGCTAAGTGTCGACACGGGTCGACACGCCCTGGTACACGCCCGTGTCCCAGGCCGTGTGCCTGCAGCCAGAACTCAAACTGGCCTAAAACATCCCCCTTTGCTCCTTTGAGTTTCGGGGCGTTACATTATCATCATATGATTTTGAATCTGATGAATTTAAATTTGCATCTAAAAACTTATGCTTAGATTTGATAAGCTCTGAGAAGGAAATCAAACTTTTCAGTGATAAATTAAATGATCTAGATAAAATCAATGCAAACTTATCTAGTGAAGTAAAATTTGCATATGAACAAATTATACTTTTGAAATCAGAACTTAGCAAAGCTAAGGACATCATTACAAACCAGAAGAACAATAAAAATAACAATGTTCAGCAGTTACCGTCGAAATCAGTTCGATGATATATGAACAGACCGTCGAACTCAGAATGACGATCTCTGAACACAAACTTCAGTAGTAATCATTCTTTGATCTACGATCGACGATATCAATATAATCAGTCGAACAGAGATCGACGAAAATGTAACACAGAAAACACCTATTATCATTCTGTGAACAGAGATCGAAGATCTCATCCAACATCGTCGAACTCAGTTCGACGACCCAACCAGAAATCGTCGATCCCAGATTCTATTAATAGAAAATTAAGTTCTAATAGCAATTTCAATCCATTTGATCAATGGATAATACCACCAAGGAAATATCATCCTAAAGGTTACAAAAATCAACCTGAGTACTCGTTTATTTCTAACTATTATCAAAGAGAACCAGGACCCCAGGTAATCTGGGTCCAGAATTTCTAACCTCTCTTTGCAGGTAAAGACCTATCTTACCACAGAGGAATAGTGGTATCTGATAGTAATCAAAAGCTATATTTCCAGCCAATATAGAGGATGTTGGGTACATTGGTTAAATGTACCTGATTTGAAGAAGTCTGACCCAACTCAATGATATACATCATAATGTATTTGATGTATGTTTGAGTTACTTGTGCAGGTTAGGTATTCACTGGACTGAAGCTAAAACTTTCTAAGTCCATGTGTCGACACCCAGAGGGAAAGTGTCGACACTTGAGAAAGCTTGTGTCGACACCCAGACAAGCAGTGTCGACACTTGGAGTCATTGTGTCGACACCTGGGATGAAGAGTCGACACCAGACAGAAAGTGTCGACACAAGGAGCTGTGTCGACACTCAGTGAAGAAGAATGCAGAGAAGCAGTGTCGACACTTAGCAGAAGTGTCGACACCCAGAAGAGCTGTTACTATACCAGAAAGTGTCGACACTTGGAAGTTGTGTCGACACTCAGCAAAATTCTGCAGAGACTAAGTGCAAGTGTCGAAACCCAGCACAATGTGTCGACACTTAACCAGAAGAGTCAACATATGAAGTATGTGTCGACACTCAGCACAATGTGTCGACACCCAACCAAAAGAGTCAACACTTGAAGTATGTGTCGACACTCAACACAATGTGTCGACACACAACCAGAAGAGTCAACACTTGAAGTAAGTGTCGACACCCAGCACAATGTGTCGACACTCAGTTGAAGACTCAAAGAAAGTGTCGACACAAGGAGCTGTGTCGACACTTAGCAAAGAACAGAAATATCTACAAAAATATTCTAAGTACAAGTGTCGACACTAAGGGAATGTGTCGACACTCAGCTGAAGAATCTATATTGAAGACTTGTGTCGACACCAAGAAGCAGTGTCGACACTTGACAGTTTCAACACATGAAGATGTGTCGACACAAAGGAGATGTGTCGACACTTTGAAAAATTTAACAAGTTACAGAAGATCAAGTACTTGTGTCGACACTCAATTCCAAGTGTCGACACCTGAATAAGAATTTGTGGCGACACTCAATTCCAAGTGTCGACACCTGAATAAGAATCTGTGTCGAGACATACAAGGAGTTGTGTCGACACCTTGTAGACTTGTGTCGACACTTACACAGCATGTGTCGACACTTGGTCTATAAGTGTCGACACTTAAGAACAGAAAGTCTCGACACTATCTGACAGTTAGAGAATTTCAAGAAGTGACTGGTTGACATGACAGCTGCCGATCCAGCCGGTCTACAGCAACTGTCAGAGAAGTCAGAAGTGTGTTATGAACCGGACCAGCCGGTTACCATGAAGAATGCCTATAAATAGGCACCCACAGTTTACAGAAGTTGTTGTTGAAGCTATTTGAAGTAATTGATCAGATTATTCAAGTAATCAGAAAAGTGGTACACAGAGTATCAACACAAGAAGATCTGGCAGTCCAACTGCAGATCTAAGAAGTTGGAGAGAGAGAGCTCCAATCAAGAATTCAGTCTTTGGAACTAGGTTGAGAAGAAGGATTCAGAAGCATCTGGATCTTAAGAAGCAGAGGTCAAGGAACAACTGCAGAGGATTCATACTTATTCAGTTCTACTCAAGAAGCTTTGAAGGAAGCTAAGTCAGTTTGGATCTATCTGAGTTCTTCCAAGAACTCAGCAAGAAACTCTCAACTCCTCTCTTATTTTCTGAGTTGTTGAGTTATTTGTTGTAATACTATTTTAACTTGTAGGATCTTTGGATCTGAGTGCATTGTAAGCCTAAATTTATAAAGGCTAAGGGTAGGGCTTGATAGCCTGAGTGTAGGAGTTGAAGAACTCTGAGTGTAGGCCTTGATTGGCTGAGTGTAGGCCTGGGTGGCTGAGTGTAGGCCTTTGTGGCTGAGTGTAGGCTTTGGAGAAAGCTGAAGTGTAAGGCTTTGGGCCTGAGGTGTAGGAACCTATTTGGGTTCTGAGACAGTGGAGAAGTTTGGCCGAATCTAGTACACTGCTAGATAGGCGAAGGGGGAAAGTGGATGTACCCAAAGATTGGGGAACCACTATAAATCACTGTGTGCTGTGCTGTGAATGTGCTGTGTATGTTTGATTATTGCTGATTGCTGTAATAGACTACTTAGAAATCTGTGATATAACTGTTTGGCTGCCAACAAAGTTAGAAAAGGATTAGGTCACCTATTCACCCCCCTCTAGGTGTGTAGGTACCATATCTTTCAGAGGAAAATCAAGTGGCCGAAGATAGAGCCTGTTAACTCTCTAAGTTATGATCCTAATCAGAGTTGGGCAAGGAAAAGTGATTTCATGGCAATTCAAGCAGGAACACTATCTGCTCAAATCTCTGCCATCACTGCTGCCCCCATCTTCATTTAGGGGACTGGCTCCAGTTCTTACTGAAACCAAGCAGGGGGAGATTCTTGTAAATGAAGCTGCAACAATTCCAGCAGTATCAGCAATTCCAGCTATAGCAGCAGTAGATGATACAACAGCAATTCCAGCAATAGCAGCAGTAGATGATACAGATTATGATGATACAGATTTGGGCAAGGATCAACAACAGCAACAACAACAATAGATCCAGATTTAATTGTCTTGTATTTTACTTGTATTTATGTAAATAGTGTCCTCACCCAAATAGGGGGGAGATTGTTGGAACCCCTGTCATGATTTGGGCAAGGATCACTATCAGGTTTATTTATTGTTTATGTAAATAGTGTCCTCACCCAAATAGGGGGAGATTGTTGGAACCCTAGTTCTGATTTGGGCAAGGATCACTATTAGGTTTGCTTAGACTGACCCACAATGTATAGTCATGGGTCATAGGTTTATTTCAATAGTCTAGGCCAAGAACCAGCATCTTGGATCAGCCTTCAACAACTATCAAAGACTCAAGCAAGACTGTGTTGACACACAGAGTAACTATATCGAAACTGTGGACAGTCTCTGTCGACACCAAGGATTTGTGTCGACACCAGATACAAGACTGTGTCGACACACAGTGCAACTGTCTCGACACATAGAGAAATTGTGTCGACACCCAGAACCATCAGTCAACACTAGCTCAGTCGACACCAGAAGGACTTGTGTCGACACCAGATAGCAAGGCTGTGTCGACACCAGATAGCCAGGCTGTGTCGACACCAGAAGGACTTGTGTCGACACACAGATCATCTGTCGACACCAACTGTGTCGACACCAGAGGCAACTCTCTTGACACCAATTGTGTCGACACCAACTATGTCGACACCAACAGCAATTGTGTCGACACTAACTGTGTCAACACCAGCAGCAATTGTGTCGACACACAGGACTTGAGTCGACACATTCCACAGAAGCTGTGTCGACAGTAGAAGCTTAAGCAGAACTGCTGACTCAACTCGACGAAGTAAAAACTGAGCTCGACGAATTCTGTACAGTTGACAGAATTAATTACAGTCAATATTAAGACAGAATCCAGCTGAGTTCGACGAATGTAGAACTCAGGTCGACGATTGGTGGACGACACTTTCTCAGCTCGACGAAATCAGCAAGTCAGTTTCTTAGCTTGACGAAATAACCAAGTCAACAATTTTAGCTCGACGAACAGAAGTCGTCTGGTCGACGAATACAACATCTCAGTTCGACGAATTCTGGAAGATTATAGTTGGTGGATTCCAGACCAATTAGTTACAGCTGGCGGCATTAATTACGGCTTAATTAATGGAGATTAACCATCAGATTTAATGCCGTACTTTCTCCAGAATATATCCATTTGGAGAACAAGTTAATTATGAAATTAATCAGGAGTTAAAGATAATTGATTCCCAAAGCACATACCTTTCTCAGAATTAATTAGTCATTACAATCAGAATGAATTCAAAATTACTTGAATATAATAAGAGAACAGAACTAGAGAAAAATTAGGCGTGAAGAAGAGATAACAGAAGAAGAACAGTAGAACGACAAAAAAAGGCTTTTACAGAGAAGGAAGAACTCTGCATCATTCGGCATACTCATCAGAGTTCTTCATCTGCTCTAGGCTTCTAAAGAGACACTCAATCAATATCAGTCTAAGAAGTTTGCTAGAGACATTATCACTCTGAAGGCCTATAACCCTGCTGCAAAGCTTCCTGCAAACCTGAACCAATCAATATCTCAAGGGGAGCATTTGCTAACATCATTGAATCCACAAGTCTTCTCAGTTGTATATTGAGAAAGAGAAGACAATATCATCTCTCACCCCAACTCTGTAAAGGGTTGTCATCTCCCTTCAAAAGTGATTCCTGGTTTTTGAGCACCTGATCAAAAGCTCATTGGTTGCAAGTCACCTGATCAAAAAACTTGAGGATTGGTTTTTGAGCACCTGATTAAAAGCTCATTGGTGTCAGACACCTGATCAAAAACCTGAGTGGATTCCTACCAGGGTGGTAGAAGAGTGGATATACCCAGGTTGGGGAACCACTATAATTTTCTTGTGTCGTCTGGTTGACCCTTTTCTTTTGTTCGTGCTGTGCTTGTGACTTTAGGACTGCTGTGATTAATTTACTTAATATGTTTGTGCACCAGTACAACAAAAGCTGTAATAGCTGCTAATAATTTTTATTATTTCACATATACTCTATTCACCCCCCTCTAGAGTATATTAGATCTAACCCATCACTTTCAGATTTCCTTGATAATGTGGCGAGCTCGGCAATGGGAAGAGAACAATACCTTCACCGGGCAGGACGGGGCGGAGCGCGTCAAGGCCCCTTCGCAGGAAGGAGACCTCGAAGTCCTTGTGTGTGAAGAACTTATGGAGGTCGGCATCGTTGTCGGACACAGCTGGAGGGCGGTAGACCTCCTCAGCCTTCTGTTGGGGGGAGAAGGGTATGTTGCCAAGATCGCCCTTGATGAAGGTGATCTTCGTCATCCAGCTATGGTGCTAGTTCGTGATCTCGCGAAACTTGATCAGCGAGCCCATGAAGTAGGCAACGCAATCCAGCGTCGCCTTGTAGGAAAAGAGTTTCCTGAACTCTGTCAGGTTGAAATCTATCCTCTCTCGCCGGTGGTAGCTCGGGAATGCCACCATCATGGCGATGGCGTTCGAGTTCAGCTGCACGGGCACCGCACCGTAGTACTTCAGGATTTGGCGGATTTACGGCCAAAGGGGAAGTCGCAACCCCACCTCAAAGTGCAAAATGGGGAATGCGAGTTCGTCATCATAGAAGGTGTTGATGGCATCCCCCTCCCTGGGCCCGCAAGCTTCAAAGCCAGGCGGCACATGGTCACCCACAAGCTTGGCGAGCTCGGCCTCGCTGGTGTTCCCTTCAAAGAAGCAGTAGTCAGTGAAGTGCTGGGCGCACTTGGTGCGGCCGTCGGCGTTAGGGTTGGTCTTGCCCATGCTCGCAGAAAAGGGGGTGAAGCGCGAGTACGCAAGAGAGAAGTACATGAAGAGAGAGAGAACAAGCAGTTAAGGCGCAAGTACAAGGTTGGGGGGGGGGGCTATTTATAGAAAAAGAAATCTGGGGTCAAGTTATCCAATCTTCCCAGCTCGCCAACCCACAGCTCGCCAACTTCCGGCGCTTTCCATCTCATGACATGCTAAATAAAAAGAAATATACTTATTTGAATACCGCATATCTAAGAATATTTAAAGTTATTTATTACAACAGTCAAGTGAAGGAATAAAAAAGCGGGGCACGCAGGCAGGGGGATAGCAAGGGGAGAGTACCGGTCGACTCTATAATGGAGTCGCCTTCTATCTACCCCGGCCTCGCATCCCCTGTCCTTCATGCTGTCCCGTGCGGAGCAGTTCACGAATCTTCCCCGAATTCCTCTGCGCCACCGAGAGGTCGTCGTCTATCTCATCTAGGAGCCGGGAAGGAGACGTCACCTCGCCAGCCTGGCTGCTTCGCACCTCGTCAGCAAGACGCGCGTAGTCGCGTTGCAACGCCTCGTTGACTTCCTGCACCTCGTGCAGCCTGCACACCAGTTTCTTGAAAAGCTTGACCCCCCTCCTCGCCAGCTCACCTTGCTCCACTTCGGGGCCTAGGTAGGAGTCCAGCAAACTTGGGGAGGGGAGGGGAGAAAAATGGGCTGCTCGCAAAGATTTCGCGGCAGCGGATTGGTTGGGGGGAGCTGTCAAGACATAAACATCAGCAATAGGAGGTGTGCTGGAAAATTGCATAAGAATCCAAGACCAAATCTACCTGACGAGCTCTGCAACTCAAAGGAGGTGCGGGGAGGGACAAACTTCAAGTCCTTCCCGCGCCCTGGGCCCCGCATTCCTAGTGATTGGAGCTCGAATCCCGGGATGGGGATGGTCTCTACGCCCGACCCCGTGGTCATCTCAGCTCGGTAAGGGGAGGGGGCGCACACTGGCGAGTTCGGATTCTGCGAGCTCACCCCCAAGGTCCCAAAGGGAGGGGACGGGTCCTGGGTACGGTCCTCCGGAGTCATGAATCACGAGTCCCTAAGAGTGTTCTTGGCTCGCGGGGTGGTGTCTCGCGGCGCGGTGCTCCCCATGCCATCAAGCTGGCTGTCCGGGCCATCGCAGATTACGACAATATTCTTGCCCTTTTCAGGGGCAGACAGAGTGGAGGAGTCGGTCCCATGCTCCAAGGTGGTCCTCAGGTCATCATAAATGGGCTCGACCGCTCGAGGAAATGGCTTCACCCTCTTGGAGTTGGGCTCGGCCAAGCCACCCTGCGGGACAGCGGGCGGAACCGCAGTAAAGGCAGCTACGCGAGCAGTTGAGATCTGGAGAACCCGAGCTAGCCGCTCTTGAATCTCCTTTGGGATCGGCATCTTGGCGGGGTTAGAGCAAAGGGAATGACAAGAGTCAGGCAGGTATGCAGGTGTATATATATAGCTGCAGGTGGACCCCACACGAAGATTCCCTCCAGTCCACCACACACTCGCCGAACACTTGGGGATGGATGTTTCTTTCTGTGCTTTGCCAAGCTAAAACCGAGCAGGGATTATGTACAACCCCGTATCCGATGAGTGAGGTCGTCAAGAACCAGACCGGCCGATTCAGATTGCCCAGGCAAGAAGCGAGCCCGGTAGGGAAAACTGGAGGCAGTAGGCGAGCTCAGTATGGAAAAGCCGAACCCGAGATCGGCATTCGTCGACCTCGAGCTCGGCACCCGCCGAGCTCAGCCCAGGCTTCGTCGAGCTGAGCTCGACTAATGAAGGAAAATCGAAGGGTGAGTACAGTAGCCAGCTCGCACTCACCCTATGGAGCTCGGCAGATAGCAAGCGAGCAGGATCTTCAGGGGTGGCCGAGCTCACACAGGTCTATGCGGTACTTTTTACTACTTTTCCCCCGTCGGCCTGCCCATAGCCTTTCAGAACAGTGAAGTTAAGCTGTTGGCAGGCCAACCTGGACTGCACATAGTCGTTCAGGACAGCAGGAGTTGGCTATGTGCGGGCCATTTTTAGAAACCTATAAATAGGACCCAAGGGGTACCTCAGAAAGCAGGCTTCCTGAGCTCTCTTGCTCCGTCTCTTAAGCGCTTTCTGAGGATACCTTTGCTCGGCCTTTGGCTAGGGAGGGGAAGCTCTCTAAGATCTTCCGGGTGTGTGGTGGGTCCTCCCCGCTGAGCCCTTTGGTCAGTTCTTCCTTGTTTCCCTTATTATTTTGCTTGCAGGAGCGAAGTAGGTGTGCGATCATCCCTTCCCCAAGGGTGAACTCCACAAGAGACTGAGTTTTCAGTTTCAACAGTAGCCTCGACCTCCCAGGCTCCCCCTCTGAAAGAAAAAATTACCTTTTCGTCATCAGATATGCCAGATTATGAGGACCCGTTCTGTGACGCCTTGGTGATCCAGACGGCAGTAGAGAACTTCACGGTCTCCAGGATCCTGGTGGACAATGGGAGCTCCGTGAATATGATTTTCAAGAAGGCCTTCGATGAGATGAAGGTCGAGGGCAAGAGGGTTTTAGCTTCGGACGGACCGTTGTTTGGATTTTCAGGAGAAAGAAAGGAGGTAGAAGGAGTAGGGTTGCATGTGAAGTTGGGGGGCGTGTCACGGAACTGTAGGTTCGTGATCGTGGATGCCCCGAGCAGCTATAATGCCATCTTTGGGCGCCCCCTCATCAACGCCTTTTGTTGCGTCCCTCCTCATTTCATCAATGCCTTAAGTTCAACAACAGAGGGGTGCGGGTTATGATTAGGGGGGACCCGAAGGTGGAGAGACAATGCTACGTCATGGAGGTCAATGCCATATCTTGGATGGCTGAGGTGAAAGAGCTGGAGAGGGAGATGGCGGAGCTGGAAGAGGTTGTCGGAGAGGAGGAGGAGAGCCTGGAGGAGGAGAGCCTGGAGGAGGCGAGGGAGGATATTGAGGTGCGAAGAGAGGGAGGTGTGCATAAGATCCAGAGGGACGGAGAGTCGGAGCCGCAAGAGGGTCGGCAGGTGCAAGGAGTAGGAGAAGGAGTTGAGAGGGAGACCCTGAGAGGTGTGGAGGTCGAGCAGTAGTAGCGTAGGAGCCTGGGGGAGGAGATGGAAGTCGAGGAAGCAAGAGCAGAGGACGAGTTTGGGTAGGAAGAGGGAGCAAGAGCTGACTGGGAGCTGTCACGGCTGGAGCCGGCTGGAGAAGTGGTGGAGATGGAAGTCTTCACCAGCGCCAGCCAGGTGCAGAGGGTGCGGATTATCGGGGGCTTGAGTCCCGAGGACCAGGAGCAAGTCCGGGCTTACATCCATAGCAACGCCGACATCTTTGCTTGGAACACGGCTGACATGCCGGGCATCGATGCAGATCTGGGATGACATCGCCTGAACTTGGACCCCCCCGAACGCACCCCATTCGCCAGAAGATGAGGACCATCGCTACCAAGCTGGAGGAGCCCATCCGTGAGGAGTTCAAGAAGCTTCTAGAGGTTGGCTTTATCTCGGAGATCCAGTATCCAGACTGGATCTCCAATGTGGTAATGGTAAAAAAAAGGGGGAGGGAAGTGGCGCATGTGTATCGATTTTTCCTTATTAAATAAATCATGCCCCACGGATTTCTACCCCCTGCCTCGAATTGACGTGCTGGTTGATTCAGCCGTTGGTTTTTTTGATATGAGTTTTTTGGATGCTTTTCAGGTTACCACCAAATCTGAATGCACCCTCCTGATGTCAAGGACGTCTCGTTCATCACGAGAGAGGGATGTTTCAGCTATAAGATGATGCCCTTTGTGTTGAAAAATGTTGGGGCTACATACCAGCGCATGATGGATCAAGTCTTCCAGGCTCAAAGGGGGAGGAATATGGAGGTCTATGTTGACGATCTAATGGTCAAGATCAAGTGTGTGGACTCGCACCTTCGGGACCTAAAGGATATGTTCGCCACCCCGCGGAAGTTTAAGATGATGTTGAACCCCTTGAAGTACGTCTTCGGGGCGAGCTACGAGAAGTTCCTTGGGCACCTTCTGACCCCGGCAGGGGTGGAGCCTAACCCAGATAAGGTGAAGGCCATCCTAGAGCTGGATTCACCACGCAACGCTAAGGAGGTCCAGCGTTTGACAAGAAAGCTGGCAGGGCTAAGCAGATTCCTCTCCAGGTCGGGAGAAAAATGCTCATCATTCTTCAAAGTGCAGAGGGGTACTCAAAGGTTCGAGTGTACTGCCGAGTGTGAAGAGGCTTTCCAAATGCTGAAGAGGCAGCTCTCCCTGGCTCCTCTACTTCAAATCCCAAAGGTGGGGGAGGACCTAGACTTGTACATCAGAGTAGGATCAGAGGCCGTGAGCTCTATCCTGGTTAGGGAAGACGGGAAGAAGCAATTACTAATCTACTACGTTAGCAGGATCTTGAAGAAGGCAGAGCTCCGCTACCCCATCTTTGAAAAGCTGGCGTATGCTTTGATCATTTTGTCCAGGAAGCTCCGGCTGTACTTCCAAGTGCATTCGATCAGGGTAGTGACGGACCATCCCCTTCACAAGCTTTTTGAGGGAGTGGAGCACTCGGGCAGGTTGGCCAAGTGGTCTATCGAATTTAGTGAGTTTGATATCTCATTCGTGCCAAGGCTCTTCATTAAGGCACAAGCGGTGGCCGACTTCTTGGCGGACTAAGTTGTTGAGGTCGGGGCCGAGGAGCCGCGACCGGAGGAGGCGTGGAAGATGATGGTTGATCAGGCCTCGGGAAAGCACTCCCTTGGAGAATGGGTGGTGTTGATAAGTCCTCAAGTGGTCACTATATAACAAGCAGTGGTCTTACATTTTCCAACGACTAACAACCAGGTGGAGTGCGAGGCCGTAACAGCCGACCTTTGTTTGGCAAAGGAACTTGAGAACTACGATGTGGAGGCTTTTACAGACTCATTGGTGGTGGCATCACAGATCCGTGGAGAGTTCGAAGCTCGGGAGTCTGCCCTTGTGAAGTACTTATCCAAGGTGAGGGTGATCATCAGAAGGTTCCGGACGTTCTCGATCCAACATGTGCCCAGGGAATAAAGTATAGCTGCTGATCGGTTAGCTAAGTTTGGACCTCGGTGAGGAGGGACCCTGTCTGAGCTATTATTACCAGCTATCAAGAAAGGAGAGTTGATGGAGGTGGATCGGCGACCCTCGTGGGTGGATCCATTGGTGACCTTCCTAACCACTAGCAAGCTTCCGGAGGGGACCAAGGATGCAAAAAGCTTCAGGCACAAGGCGGCTCACTACCTAATGATGTAAGGGGGGTTACATCAGAAGATGTTGTCGGGGCTCCTGGCAAGGTACGTGACCGAGGAGGAGATACCGAGAATCCTGGAGGAAGTGCATTCAGGCGAATGCGGTAGTCACTCAGTGGGAAGGACGTTGGAAGCAAGGGTGGTGAGGCAAGGGTATTTCTGGCAGACCCTGAGGAAGGATACGGCTGAGTTTGCGAGGAGGTGCCGGAAGTGTCAGCTGTACTCCCCCCTCCAGCTCTTGCCCGCTCAAAGGCTCTTGAAAGATATAGTACTTAAACACCTAGAAGGGGGGGGGTGAATAGGTGACCTAATCCTTTTTGAACTTTAATGGCAGCAATCAGTTATATCACAGAATTCTAACTACTTTTGCACAGCAATCACAAAGCATACACAGCAAATCACAATCACAGCACAGCAGACACAGAGTTTTATAGTGGTTCCCCAAGCTTTGGGTACATCCACTTTCCCCCTTCGCCTATCTAGCAGTGTACTAGATTCGGCCAAACTTCACCACTGTCTCAGAACCCAAATTGGTTCCTACACCTCAGGCCCAAGGCCTTACAACTCAGCTTTTCCACAAAACCTACACTCAGCCACAAAGGCCTACACTCAGCCAACAAGGCCTACACTCAGCCAACAAGGCCTACACTCAGCCAACAAGGCCTACACTCAGAGATTCCAATCTCCTACACTCAGGCTCTCAAGCCCTACCCTCAGCCTTTATAAATACAGGCTTACAAATCACTCAGATCCAAAGGATCCTACAAGATAAAAATGTTTATAGAAATAATAACTCAACAACTCAGAAACAAGAGAGGGGAGTTGAGAGTTTCTTGATGAGTTCTTGGAAGAACTCAGCTGGATTCAATCTGACTTAGCTTTCTTCAAAGCTTCTTGAAAGTAGAACTGAATAAGAATGAATCCTCCTGCAGTTGATCATTGACCTCTGCCACTTAGAATTCAGAATAACTCTGAACCCTTCTTCTCAGCCTAGTTCCAACGGCTGATTTCTTGGATGGAGCCCTCTCTCTCCAACTTCTTAGATCTTCACTTGGACAGCTAGATCTTCTTGATTTGATACTTGATCAATAACTCTGTGAACCACTTTAATAACTTGTTCAACAACAATCTGATCAACAGTTTCTGTAAACTGTATGAGCCTATTTATAGGCCTTCTTCATGGTAACCGGCTGGTCCGGTCCATAACTGAATTCTGACATCTCTGACAGGTGCTGTAGACCGGCTGGAACGGCAGCTGTCAAGTCATCCAGTCAATTCTTGAAAGTTCTCTAACTATCTGAAAGTGTCGAGACTTTCTGTCTTTAAGTATCGACACTTATAGTCCAAGTGTCGACACATGCTGTGTAAGTGTCGACACAAGTCTACAAGGTGTCGACACAACTACTTGTGTTGTAGATACTTTGTCTCGACACAGATTCTTCTTCATGTATCGACACTGAAATTGAGTGACGACACAAGTACTTGATCTTCTGTTACTTGCTGAATTCTTCTAAGTGTCGACACATCACCTTTGTGTCGACACAACTTCTTGTGTTGAATCTGTTAAGTGTCGACACTGCTTCTTGGTGTCGACACATAGTCTTCTATGCTGATACTTGCTGAGTGTCGACACAGCTCCTTGTGTCGACACATGATTCTTCTGTTGAGACTTCAGCTGAGTGTCGACACATTCCCTTAGTGTCGACACTTGTACTTAGAATAATTTGATGATCTTTCTGTTCTTTGCTAAGTGTCGACACAGCTCCTTGTGTCGACACTTTCTTCAAGTGTAGAGTCTTCAGCTGAGTGTCGACACATTGTTCTGAGTGTCGACACTTACTTCAAGTGCTGACTCTTCTGTTGAGTGTCGACACATTGTTCTGGGTATCGACACTTTAACTTAGTCTCTGCTGACTTTTGCTGAGTGTCGACACAGCTCCAAGTGTCGACACTTTCTGGTGTAGACACAGTTCTTCTAGGTGTCGACACAGCTCCTTGTGTCGACACTTTCTGTCTGCACTTTTCTTCATTGGGTGTCGACACAGCTCCTTGTGTCGACACTTTGTGTCTGGTGTCGACTCTGCATCCCAGGTGTCGACACAATGACTCCAAGTGTCGACACTGCTTGCCTGGGTGTCGACACAAGTCTTCTTAAGTGTCGACACTTTCCCTCTAGGTGTCGACACATGGACTTAGAAATTTTTGCTTCAGTCCTTCAAATACTTAACCTGCACAAGTAAACTCAACATACATCAAATACATTATGATGTATATCATTGAGTTGGGTGAGGCTTCTTCAAATCAGGTACATTTAACCAATGTACCCAACAATCTCCCCCTATTTGGAGAAGTCATAACCCTTAGTCAATGATATACACCATTTATAATTAAAAATTACAAAATGATGTAAATCAGGATAATGTACAGCAGGGTAAACATAACATGTATAAATCACACATTTGTACAAATACATCAACACAGAACAAATAAGAAATAGACATATTCACAGAACAAACATGAAATATATTGATCATATATTTTTCTAACATTTGTCTTATACATTTTCAGAAGTTCACTAAATATTTTACATCCAAAAGATTACAAAATAAACTTCAAGAAAATCTAAATCTATTTTTGTTCAGGTTCCTTGATAACTATTCCTTTGCCAGCTTGAACTTTAGCTTGGACAGGAGCATCAGCAGTTTCAGCATCAGCAGGCTTCTTGCCTTTCAGATCTTTCTTTTTAAGCTCTTCAGCTTTGATCTTCTGCCTCTCAAAATAATGGTATGGCTTAGGAAAGTACTTGCTAGGCTCCTGGGCTGTAGGAGGTAGCTTTCCCATCTTTGACTTCCTTCTGTATTGAACAATTGCTTCTTGTCTGGTCTCATGTTTCCTCCATTCAGCTTCAGAGAACCATTTGTTCTTGTCATGAATGTTATCCTTGGCAGCTTTCCAGGCAGTTAATATAATATTCCTAGAGGTAGGGCTCCACTGTTCAAAGTCTGGCCTTTGTTCTGCTTGTTCCCTAAACCTCTTCTTAGACAGTCTTGTCTCTTCCTCTTTCTGCAATGCCTCTTGCATGGCTTCAGTAATAGGCTGAACAACCTTTTCAATATGGACATTGTCCTTGCCCTTAGGTGGGCTGTACATAGTCTGGACATCAGCATGAATCATTTCAAAATCTGGAGGTGGATAAATGACCTGAGCTACTTCTGGTTGCTCACCTCCAAGATAGGAAGGGTTAATGCCAGATTCAGCAACATCATTGTCATCACACAGAGGAGGATATCCAAGTGTAGCTCTGATAGAATTTGAGATCCACTTAGCATGGTCAGAGCTTGCCTTGACTAACACTCTCTCCCCCTTTATGACTTCTCTAGCCATATGATCTCTGACATCATCCTTCTGAAATCTGATTTGATTATCCAAGTATCGGACTCCATCTTTAAAGAATGGTTTGAGCTTTTGAAGTTGTTCAGAGATGACCTTCTGGGAGGCTTGGATAGTAGTCTTAACAGCAGAGATTTCTTCCTGGAATACTTTATCAAATTCAGCTTTTATAGTAGCAGAAGAAGTAGAAGGTCCAACAACCTGGTTCTTTAATTCAGTGACAATAGCATTATGAGAAGCAGTCAAATTTTCATTCATCCTTATTTGATTTTCAAGAATATACCCTTGCTTCAATGCTATGTCATCCACCTGTGCCTTGATATTTTCCTGGTGTGTTGCCAAGTACACCACTGCATTGCCACCCTTGGAGAAATATTCAGTCATCTCCTTCTTGTTGAGGTTCATTTCAAATCTTATGGATTTAATATCCTGGGCCAGATCAAATTGCAAAGATTTCTGCCCTTCATCCACATAAGTTTCTATGGCTTTTCTTTGTTCATCCAATTTAATCTGCAGGGCAATCATCAAAGCACTATAATCAACAGTTGGAGCTTGCTGAACTATAGGCTGTGGGGCAATAGATTGAAGAGCCTTCTTATAACTTTGGCTTCTTCTTTTGAATACATAGAGTTTCTTTTACTTAGCCCTAGTAGCCTCCTCATCTTCAGATTCTGAGGAGCTGGCAATGTCAACCCTCTCCTTAGGGCTAGGGGGCCTCTCTTTTTGCACTTCAGGTGCCTTCTCAGTTTCCTGCCTTATAGGCTCTTCCATAATGTGCACTTGCTCCCCCTCAGCAGCAGCATTATCTGTTTCAGCAGCATCCTTGTCCATGTCAAAATCTTGTTGGTCTAGATTCAGGAATAAATCCTCCATAGTGTATTCTTGTGGTGATGGAGCTGGAGTAATTCTGGGCTCTTCAAGCACTAGATCAGGAACCACTTCTAGTACAGCAGATGTGTCTTCTCTAACAGCATCTGGAACTTGACTATTCAGCTGAGTTTGCTGATGATCATCAGACAAATCAGCATCTTCTATAAGAAATTCTAGAGTATTTAGGTCAGTGAGTACCTCTAGTAAGGTGTTGGTGGCTTTTTCACTTTCCAGTGTAGTGGGTTTATCTACAACTGGTGGCTCCCCCTGACTTTGATCCCTGTGGATGGGGCTAGCTTGAGGTAGCTCCCCCTGGATCTCAGCAACCTCTTGAGGAGCAGGAGTCTTTGCAGCAGGCTCTTCCTCATGCTCATCTGGAGTGAAGACAACCTGTTCTTCACTTTCAGAACTGCTAGTAGACTCTTGTGCCACTGGAGCAGTCTTCCTTTTCTTCTTTGGAGGAATCTCTTTCTCTGTAACTGTCTTCTCAGGGGTTGGCATTTCCTTTGACAACACCCTGTCCCATCTAGAAAAGATCCTCAGATCCATCCTTCTCATATGATTTATCTTGCTTCCTGCATCTTGTTGCATTACCTCTGGTATGGCACCAGCTAGGTATAGACTTATAATTCTGCCCAGGTTGGGCTTCTTCAAGCTTTCCTTAATCTTCTCATAAACTACCATTGACCAATCAGTTTGTAGAGTGAAGATTATCCTTGTCATTATCCCAAACATATAGGCAGACACTCTGTCATGCCCTCCTGGCTTACTGAGTAAAACCTTACCAACAATTTCTGAAAGAAATTTTCCTTGATTGTTCATGCCTTTCCTGTTGAAAACAGAACCTATCTTCATCTTGGAATCAAGTCCACACCAGGTTAGAGCTTCCCTAGTCTTTGTAGCAGTAATCTCAGCTTCCTCTTTAGTTCTTGGAAGCTATAGAATTTTCCTCAGACTTTTAGCTGATACCTTCACCTTCTCACCATGAACCCTGGATTTGATTTTGAATCCAGTTTCATCTATCTGAGCTCCATTAAGGAATTCAAGCACCTCTTTCTTCCATATCTTTGTTGGTTCAGACACTAGATATTCTAACCTAGAATCGGCAACTAGGGTTACGACCGCCTGGATTTCTTGATCAGCATCAGTGAAAGCACCGCGCACCAGCTCATATCCTTCGTTGACATTCTCCTCTAGCTTAGGCGCCATTATGGTTTGTAGAATTTGTCTTGAGAGAAGAGAGGTGTCGACACAGTAGTTTTGGTCTCGAAACTTTGAAAGCGTGTCGACAAACAAAGACAAAACCCTATTTATACCTTTCTGATTTTGAAGATGAACAGGCGGGACAGCTAACTTAAAATGTGTCGACACTGGCAATAAGTGTCGACACTGACTTATAATGTCTCGACACATATGTGTCGACACAAGTTTAGTCAACAGATTTTATGTATCGACACTTGTTTATGTGTCGACACAACATAACTCGACACATAGTCGAGACTTTACTTAGAAAATTCTGAGTAAAACTTAAGTGTCGACACCTCTTTGGATGTGTCGACACCTACTAGACATGTGTCGATACTAATATTCTGAAATGTCGACACCAACTTCCCAGATGTGTCGACACCTTTTTCCTGAAGTGTTGACACCACTATTCTGTGTCGACATAGACTTGTCTATGTGTCGACACCTTTTTACTTAGCCAATTTCAATTCTGTAAACTTACTCTAAGTTTATCATTCCTAGTTCAATTTTGAATCTATTGAACTTAGCTTCTTTTAGAGGCTTAGTAAACATATCAGCTACTTGATTATCAGTTTTAACATATTCTAATAAAATATCTTCTCTTTCTATATGCTCCCTAAGAAAATGATATTTAATTTCAATATGTTTTGTTCTACTATGGGATACAGGGTTATTAGCTATTGAAATAGCACTTGTAGAATCACAGAAGAGTGGAGTTCTACTTACCTGAAATCCATAGTCCTCTAGCTGATGTTGTATCCACAGAAGTTGAGCACAGCAACTTCCTGCAGCCACATACTCTGACTCTGCAGTGGAGATAGCCACACTGGTTTGCTTCTTGCTACTCCATGAAATTAGTCTCCCACCTAGGAATTGACAGGTTCCAGTAGTACTTTTTCTATCTTCTTTGCATCCTGCAAAGTCTGCATTTGAATAACCTGTTAGATCAAAATCTCCATTCCTAGGGTACCAGAGGCCTAGATAGGGAGTGCCCTTTAGATATCTCAATATTCTTTTGACTGCTGTCAAATGAGACTCTTTAGGGCAGGCTTGATACCTTGCATAGACACATGTAGCATACATGATATCTGGTCTACTAGCAGTCAAGTATAATAGGTAGCCAACTATCCCTCTATACAAGGTTTCATCTACAGGTTTTCCTGCATCATCCTTGCTTAGAGACATACTTGACCCCATAGGAGTCTTCATGGTACTGGATGAATCCATACCATACTTCCTTATGAGTTCTAGGGTGAACTTGGACTGACATATGGATAACCACTTTCAGTCTGTTTAACTTAGAGACCCAAGAAAAACTTCAGCTCTCCCATACTACTCATCTCAAACTAACCCTGCATAAGTTTTGCAAAATTTTTGCAAAGGCTGCTTTCAGTAGACCCAAATATAATGTCATCTACATATATTTGGACTAGTATAACTTTGCCTCTAGATTCCCTAAGGAATAGAGTCTTATCTATTTTCCCCCTTGAGAACTTGTTCTCAATGAGGAAACTAGATAGGGTTTCATACCAAGCCCTAGGGGCTTGCTTTCACCCATATAAAGCTTTCCTAAGTCTATAGACATAATGAGGTAGAGTTGGATCAACAAAACCTGAAGGCTGTTCCACATAGACTTCTTCCTTAAGATTACCATTCAGGAATGCTGACTTGACATCCATTTGGTAAACCTTGAATCCTTGATAGGTTGCATAGGCCAAAAACATCCTTATGGCTTCCAGTCTGGCTACTGGAGCAAATGTTTGATCAAAGTCAATGCCTTCTTCTTGCCTATATCCTTTAGCAACCAATCTTGCCTTATTCTTAATGATGACCCCTTGTTCATCCATCTTATTCCTGTAGATCCACTTAGTTCCTATGATATTGTGGTCTTTAGGTTTAGGAACAAGTTCCCAAACTTTGCACCTCTTGAACTGATTAAGCTCTTCTTGCATTGCTTCAGTACATTGTGGATCTTGTATTGCTTCTTCAAATTTCTTAGGTTCAACTTGAGATAGAAAACTGGAGTAGATTGCTGCATTCATGTATCTGCTACTGGTTTGTACTCCTTATCTTGGATCTTCAATACTCTGCTCTACTGGATGATCTCTAAGATGCCTGTTGGCTGGAGGCATCCTAACTTCTGGTTGAACCTCTTCAGCATCTCCATCAAGCTGTATACCTTGAACTTCATCAGCAATTGGCACATGTAGTTCTCCCCCTAGACAACAGCCACTGTCTTCTACTTGCTGTCTTGCAGCAGGTACTTCTTCTATAGTAAGCTTGTCCATCTTCTTTGTTAAACCTGTGGGGTTGTATACACTACTAGACAACTCATTATTAATAAGTTTAGTCTCATCAAAAACTACATGCACAGATTCTTCTACAACTTGTGTAGTCAAATTGTAGACTCTATAAGCCTTACTGTTATTGCTGTACCCAACAAAAATTCCCTCCTGGGACTTGGCAGCAAACTTAGTCAAGTAAGACTTTCCATTGTTAAGTATGAAGCATTTGCAACCAAAGATCCTGAAATAGGATAGGTTTGGTTTCCTGCCTTTCACAACTTCATAGGGGGTCTTGTTGAGCCCTTTAGTGATGGTAGCCCTATTTATAACATGACATGCAGTATTAACTGCTTCAGCCCAGAAATATTCTGGTAGTGATGTATCACTTAGTAGGGTCCTACCAGCCTCTATCAAGGTCCTATTCTTCCTCTCAGCAATGATATTTTGCTGAGGTGTTCTAGGTGAAGAGAATTCTTGAAATATCCCAAAGTCTTCACATAGTTTTGTCATGCTATCAGACTGAAATTCAGTACCATGGTCACTTCTAATCTTGACCACTGTACTATTTAGTTCATTCTGAATTTGCTTGACAAAGCTATAGAAGACACTAGGTGTTTCAGATTTCTGTCTTAAGAAGAACACCCAGGAAAACCTTGAGTAGTCATCTACAACTACAAAGGTATAGACTTTCCTACCTAAGCTGTGAACTGGCATTGGACCAAAGAGATCCATATGCAAGAGGTATAAACACATCACAGCAACTTTGTTTTCTATGCTTCTAAAGGTGGATTTAGTCTGCTTGCCCTTTTGACAAGCTGAACAAATACCATCTTTAACACACTTAACTTGAGGACCATTCCTCACTAACTTTTTGCTAAAGAGTTTGCTAATAGTCTTGTAGTTAAGATGGGCAAGCCTCTTGTGCCATTTGACACAATGAGAGACTGCCTCATCAGCTACAAGACACACAGGAGAACCATTGTTCTCAACCATAATGTCTAGGCAGTAGACATTCCTCTTCCTATAACCTGTCAAAATGATCTCTTGATCACTTGATCTCTTGATATGACAACCATTTTTAACAAATGAGATGTCATACCCTACATCACTTAATTGACTTATACTTATTAGGTTGTGTTTCAACCCTTTAACATAAGCCACTTGAGTAATGGTAACCAAGTTGCTAGAAATGTTACCAAATCCTTTGATGATTCCTTTTTCAGAACCACCAAAGGTTACTTTTGGACCATCTTTTATTGGAATGTAGTCCTTTAGTAATCCTCTAGTTCCAGTCATATGTCTGGAACATCCACTATCCAAGTACCATGTTGGGGTATGGCCACTTGGACTCACCTGTAAAACAGATTAATGAACCTTAGAACCCAAAGAATTCTTGGGTCCTTGGTACTTGTTAGTTTGCAATCTGACAAAGCTACCTACTGGCTTTCCAACAGGTAGTTTGGTACTCACTTTGGCACTAGCATTGTGCCAACAGTCCATTGCAAAGTGGCCAACTTTGCCACAACACCAACATTCAAACTTATTGTACCTTTGCTTAGGTACTGTCTCTGATGTCTTATCTACAGCAGACTTGTTGAATGTTGGGGCTTTACCCTTGGACTTGGACTTGGACTGCTCTGTCCTTGCAGGTTTAATAAAACCCAATCCAGCCTTGCCTTTATGATGAACAAATTCATCAATTAAAGGTAGCAATGACTTAGGTTTAGAAAACCTAGCAACAAGCTCTCTCTCTTTCTGAAGATTGATCTCCAGACTCTTGATTTGATCATTCTTAAAGGTGATAGTTCCCATCTGAATCACTGTTATGTGTTTCAGCCTGGCTATCTCATTAAGCTTTTGATCAAATTGCTTCTCAGAATCTGTTGCAGCAGCTTTAAGATCAGCAATTTCCTTTGCCTGACTTTTGGCTATGGACTTGCTTTTCTTGTAAGCTTGCAACAGTACTTTATATTCATCTATAAGCTGATGAATATCATCCTCAGACTCAGATACACTCTCATCACTAGATGATGATGAATCTGATTCTGTACTAGAACAAGAAACTGAACTTAAAGTTGAACTTTGTACCTTACTGGGTCCTGGCTGCTCTAGAATTTTGTCGCTCTCAGTCAATGCCATCAGTCCTTGGCACTGACAGTCTTCTTGTTCATAAATAGACTCCATTATCTGCATGAATTCTTCTTCTTCTTCTTCAGCATTCAGCCCTATGTATGCCTCAGCATCAGACTCAGTTTCTGAAGAGGAGATATCTGACAGAGTCTTCTCCTTCTTGGCTACAAAAGACCTTTCTTTCTTGCCTTTGAAATAAGTCTTTTTCCTATCACTAGACTCTTTTCTCTTTTCTGGACAATCTGCAATAACATGGCCCTGTCTATTGCAGTAATAACACACTATCTTAGAACCAGTTACCTTGCTAGATTTTGTCCTCTTTCTGTCCTTCTTTGAAGACTTTTTGTTCTGATAGAAGTCTTCTTTTCCTTGTGAAGTAGAGGGCCTTGTCCTCCACTGTTTCTTCTTCAAGAATTTCTGAAAGTGTCTAGTGAAGGCAACAAAGTCTTCATCACTTTCACTGCTTTCAGATTTTGTGCTGACTGACTCATCTGACTCTGATTCAACTACCTTTGGAGGTGGAGTTGATGACTTATTTTTGCACTTTCTGAAGGCTACTGTTCTTTCCTTGTGTTCAGTTCTTGTTGACTTCTCTTCCTCTTTCCTCATTGTCAATTGCATTTCATATGACAATAACTTGTCAAACAGTGTAGGTGGAGGAATTTCTCCCAACTTAGCCATTTCTCTTATGGCACAGATCTTGGTGTCCCAATCTTTGGTTAGGGACCTTAGGAACTTGTCATTTAGTTCATAGTTACTGAACTCTCTTCCATAAGACATGAGTTCATTCACTATTCTGTAGAACTTCTTATAGCACTCAGTTATGCTATCACCCTTTGCTTGTCTAAAACTTTCATATTCCTGATTTAGCAAGGATTTTCTATCTTGTCTAACTTCTTCAGAACCTTCCATATACACAATAAGAGTGTCCCACATCTCTTTGGCTGTCTTACAGTGTATAAGATTCTGAAATGTTGCATCATCTATGACACTCACTATTATGTTTTGTGCCCTCTTGTCCATGGTGGCTAGGACAATCTCATCCTTAGTCATTTCAGAGAAATCCTTTGGAGTTCTCTGATTTGCATCTAGAACTGATATCTTCATGGGCACATAAGGCCCTTCCTTTACTGTGATGTATATCCTAGGGTCTGAGGCTTCCATAAATAGCCTTACCCTTTCCTTCCAGATCCCAAAGATCTCTTTCCTGCATATGGGCAATTTCATGGAACCCAATTCCTTGTGATTTTCAAAGGAACCCATGGTTCTTGATTTTCTTGAATCTGTATTTTGACTTAGACTGAATCTGCCAAACTGGATCTCCTCAGACTGTTAGTCCTTTTTGAGGAACCTGGCTCTGATACCACTTGAAAGATATAGTACCTAAACACCTAGGGGGGGTGAATAGGTGACCTAATCCTTTTGAACTTTAATGGCAGCAATCAGTTATATCACAAAAATCTAACTACTTTTTCACAGCAATCACAAAGCATACACAACAAATCACAATCACAGCACAGCAGACACAGAGTTTTATAGTGGTTCCCCAAGCTTTGGGTACATCCACTTTCCCCCTTCGCCTATCTAGCAGTGTACTAGATTCGGCCAAACTTCACCACTGTCTCAGAACCCAAATTGGTTCCTACACCTCAGGCCCAAGGTCTTACAACTCAGCTTTTCCACAAAGCCTACACTCAGCCATAAAGGCCTACACTCAGCCAACAAGGCCTACACTCAGCCAACAAGGCCTACACTCAGCCAACAAGGCCTACACTCAGAGATTCCAATCTCCTACACTCAGGCTCTCAAGCCCTACCCTCAGCCTTTATAAATACAGGCTTACAAATCACTCAGATCCAAAGGATCCTACAAGATAAAAATGTTTATAGAAATAATAACTCAACAACTCAGAAACAAGAGAGGGGAGTTGAGAGTTTCTTGATGAGTTCTTGGAAGAACTCAGCTGGATTCAATCTGACTTAGCTTTTTTCAAAGCTTCTTGAAAGTAGAACTGAATAAGAATGAATCCTCCTACAGTTGATCCTTGACCTCTGCCACTTAGAATTCAGAATAACTCTGAACCCTTCTTCTCAGCCTAGTTCCAACGGCTGATTTCTTGGATGGAGCCCTCTCTCTCCAACTTCTTAGATCTTCACTTGGACAGCTAGATCTTCTTGATTTGATACTTGATCAATAACTCTGTGAACCACTTTAATAACTTGTTCAACAACAATCTGATCAATAGTTTCTGTAAACTGTATGAGCCTATTTATAGGCCTTCTTCATGGTAACCGGCTGGTCCGGTCCATAACTGAATTCTGACATCTCTGACAGGTGATGTAGACCGGCTGGAACGGCGGTTGTCAAGTCATCCAGTCAATTATTGAAAGTTCTCTAACTATCTGAAAGTGTCGAGACTTTCTGTCTTTAAGTGTCGACACTTATAGTCCAAGTGTCGACACATGCTGTGTAAGTGTCGACACAAGTCTACAAGGTGTCGACACAACTCCTTGTGTTGTAGATACTTTGTCTCGACACAGATTCTTCTTCATGTGTCGACACTGAAATTGAGTGACGACACAAGTACTTGATCTTCTGTTACTTGCTGAATTCTTCTAAGTGTCGACACATCACCTTTGTGTCGACACAACTTCTTGTGTTGAATCTGTTAAGTGTCGACACTGCTTCTTGGTGTCGACATATAGTCTTCTATGTTGATACTTGCTGAGTGTCGACACAGCTCCTTGTGTCGACACATGATTCTTCTGTTGAGACTTCAGCTGAGTGTCGACACATTCCCTTAGTGTCGACACTTGTACTTAGAATAATTTGATGATCTTTCTGTTCTTTGCTAAGTGTCGACACAACTCCTTGTGTCGACACTTTCTTCAAGTGTAGAGTCTTCAGCTGAGTGTCGACACATTGTTCTGAGTGTCGACACTTACTTCAAGTGCTGACTCTTCTGTTGAGTGTCGACACATTATTCTGGGTGTCGACACTTTAACTTAGTTTCTGCTGACTTTTGCTGAGTGTCGACACAGCTCCAAGTGTCGACACTTTCTGGTGTAGACACAGTTCTTCTAGGAGTCGACACAGCTCCTTGTGTCGACACTTTCTGTCTGCACTTTTCTTCATTGGGTGTCGACATAGCTCCTTGTGTCGACACTTTGTGTCTGGTGTCGACTCAGCATCCCAGGTGTCGACACAATGACTCCAAGTGTCGACACTGCTTGCCTGGGTGTCGACACAAGTCTTCTTAAGTGTCGACACTTTCCCTCTGGGTGTCGACACATGGACTTAGAAATTTTTGCTTCAGTCCTTCAAATACTTAACCTGCACAAGGAAACTAAACATACATCAAATACATTATGATGTATATCATTGAGTTGGGTGAGCCTTCTTCAAATCAGGTACATTTAACCAATGTACCCAACAGCTCTGAAGCATCACAGCACCATGACCTTTCGCCATCTGGGGGATAGATTTAGTCGAGCTTTTCCCTCCGGCTAGTGGGCAGAGGAGGTTCCTCCTGGTCATGATTGATTACTTTTCAAAGTGAATGGAGGTCAAGGCATTGGCCAAGGTCACCTCACAAGTCATCAAGAATTTTGTCTGGGGAGATATCATATGGAGGCATGGGCTCCTCCAGGCGATAGTAACAAACAATTGGCCCCAGTTTGCCAGCGAAGAGTTCATCAGCTTCTGCGCTTAATTGGGGATAGACCTTAGATTTGCCTCCGTACATCACCCCAGGAGCAATGAACAGGTGGAGGCGGCCAACAAGATCATCGTGGACCTACTCAAGAATAAGGTGAAGAACTTGAGGGGAAGTTGGGTGGAATAGATCCCCTCAGTATTGTGGGCCTTACGGACAACCCCAAACACGGCCACCAGCAAGTCCCCGTTCAAACTTTCCCATGGGTGTAAGGCAGTCCTGCGCATGGAGTTTGAGGTTCGATCTCAACGAGTTGCGGCTACGGGTGATGGGGATGAAGCTTGGAGGTTGGAAAATGAAGGGGGTTTATGCCTCTCGTTGGACATGGTAAAATAGCTATGCAATGTCGCAGCTATTAGGTAGGAAGAGATCAAACGGCAGATGGCGAAATAATTTGACAAGCATATCAGGATCAAGTAGTTCACAGAAGGCGATCTGGTGCTGAAGAAAATTGATGTGGCGGGGAGATCTGAACCCACGGGTAAGCTCAACTCAAATTGGGAAGGGTCTTATATTGTCGAGAGGGTCCTGAGAACGGGAGGTTACCACCTCCAGGACGTGGAGGGTAGGTCCATGAACCACACCTAGAGCGGCGATGACTTAAAGCACTTCTACCCATGAGAAGGGAGAAAGTGAGTGTTGGATCCCTAGTTAGATTTGGGCTAGGTTCACTAAACTAGGATTATCGACCCACCTTGTATAACTAGGGTCATGTTTGTGTCCTAGAGTTTAGGCCATGTCCTTAGAGTCAACATTGCTTGGACCAGCCAACAACAAACTGTAGAGGACTCCAGACTTGGAGAAATTTTAGATATTCAGGAAAGTGAGTTCGACGTTCGTCGAACTCAGCTCGATGAAAGTCATGCCCAGCTCGATGAACTCCAAGACAATTCTCTGAGTTGAGCTCGACGAACTTAGTTCTCAGGTCGACGATTTTTGGATGCTCTACTTCAACATTCCAAGTCCAAAATCATTTCTTTGAACTCTAGTCAACGAATTTATGATTCTCAGCTTGATGAACTTAGACCACAGTATTGATAAGTTTTATCAAGTAGCGGTTAGCAGTTCTTAGCTCGACGATCTTAGAATCCAGATTTGGCAGTTTGCGGTTAGCAGTTCTCAGGTCGACAATCTTGGATCACAGCTCGACGAATAACAATTATCTGGTCGACAAACATGACTTCACAGCTCGAAGAACTCTGGACCCTGGTTGATGAAATCTATTCTTTGCTCGATGATTTCTGTGCAGTTCCAGACTTGGATTTTTTCCTTCCTTCTATCCTTATTTTATTGCAGTAATTCCTGAGTAATCAATGCTTAATATTCTCTGAATATTACCATTAGAAGCAGTATTGATTATGACATTCATCATGATTATTACTTGTAGTTTTTCAATGAGACAGTTGGGGAAATCATTTAATACAGACATTCTCTCCAGCTGAATTTTACATTCTCCAGGCCGTCATCAATCAATGAAGGAAGAAATTCGAAATTCAAAGAAGAAATTCCATTGAGAATATAAAAAAGTGTTTTTTCTTCCTTCCTCTACATAGGAGATATAGGAATATGACAGAGCACATTACAGCATTGACCAAAAAAAGTGTACAAGGCTTATAAAGAAGATCATCAACAATAATTCAAATTCTTCTCTGTGCAGAAAAAGAATCTTGTCTTCACCTTGACACTGCTGAAGAAGAAGAACATCCATCCAAATCAAGAGTTTTCTTTATTCTTCATTCCAGGATTATTCAAGGATAACAAATCTTCATCAGTCAAGAAGTTCTTGGATCACCACTGGTCAAAGATAAAGAAAGAAGACCTACTATAACACCTCCCCTGTAATGACTGTATAATATGGGTCCGGTCGGGGCCCCACAACATACAGACGCCACAGCTTTAGTTTTATAAGATGATATAACTACCCAATCTCAAAACTCTTAGCACAACACATCAAAAACATCAAGCAAGATTAGAAGTTATCCACACCTACAAGAGTAATAAAATGGCCTTATGGCCTTACAACAAAAATGAGTCCAAAAACTCAAATAACAACACCAGTCATAAATGTGCATAAGCACTCCTAGTTTACCTCGGCATGCAAGCCGGTCAACATGAGCATCAAGCATACAATGTCATACAAGTAGAGCTACAACAAAAAGGTAACACTTTATGAGGCTTAGGCCTTTTTGGCCGGCGTGCTAACTCCTGCTTGCGATCCTTGCCCAGTAAAAATGTGTTAGTAACGTGGGTCAGCAAAGGCTGACCTCAAACTGTGTAACCAACACATCTCCTCCCGGCCGCCCCTAACGGACCCCGGGGAACCCTCCAACCTGCAAGTAACCACTTCATATTCAATATATATATAAACAAGTAATGCACTCAAAACAGTCTTAGATGTCTTAAACAACATACACGTTCTCTATTGTTGAGCATATAATAAAAGGGGCCTACTTATGCAGCATGTATGCAAAACCCCAGGCTTCACCCAAGGCACCCTATCGCGTATACATCTAACACATCATCACATCATATGGGTACTCATCATTTCCCCATTGGCATAAAGCCGCAAACAAAGAGGTTACCAACATTACCCAAACGACATACAAGCCGCCACACGGAACTCTTGCCAAGGCTCCACCCACTCAAGGTCTTAAAACCCGGGCTTGCCTGCAAGCTCTGACTCCTCATGTCAGGATTTTGTCTAACACACTGACCAATTCTAAGAAGCCTTGCTGGACGCCACCCGCTCATGGCCTCATTGCCCCGGGCTTGCCCCAAGCTTGACATTATCGTCAGTCTCACAAAAGGGGACTAGTCTCACCGGGACACTCTCCACACATGACGTGCATGTCACGGGATAGCCAGTCGACCACGGAGACACAGCCACGCCTTGGCACATCACAATCCAAGACAATTTTGCCCTAATCCCTCATTCGTACTGCAACGTTCCCGCGCACTAAGGAAACATCTACCACCCATGCGGAGCTAACCTTATCCACCAAGGAAACCATCTACCGCTAATGAGGAGCTAACATTGTCCAGTACCGGCCACACGTACTCACAGAAGATAAAGGAAAGAACACCACAACATCACAAACATCACAAACGATCTCTTGCCACAACGGATCTCTATGAATCCTTAAAACTCGTATGCAACATCACCGAGTCGGACTAACGGCCGCGAATACGGCTTCACCTACCATGCCTAATCCACTAACAAAGTGGATCTCTAATGCAAAAACATGCCGGCGACGGACTCAATCGACCCGGAGGTTCCTCTTGAACCTTGGCGGCCCAAACCCCTCTCATTTGAGAGTTTGGTGCCAAAAAACTAGAAAATAAAAGAGGGTGAGACATGCATCCTAAAACTAAAAGGAGAAGTGCCATTAACTTCTGACCCCTCTTCCTAGCCATGGAAAAATAACTGGATGAAAACCTTCGCAACGATCTTGCCTCCACGGATCTGGACTCGGCTCGTGATTTGGAGCACCAAAACCTCTCCAATAGCTAGATCTCTCCTTCACCTTCTTCCTTGCTCTGCCCTCTCTCTAGAACTTTAGAAAGAGTTTGCTTGGAGAAGAATGAGGGTTTTTAACCCTATTCTCGGGCTTAACCTAGCAAGAGCAATCCTGGACCATCAGATCCCAAAAGAAGGGAAAGAACGGCCACGATCCGAACTGAAAATCAAAATACCTGGGCCGAACACGGCTTGTGACACGCCCGTGTCCAAGGCCGTGTTCCCCAATCGACGCCGAAACAGTCGCACCCAGGACAGGACACGAGTCCTTGAAACGCCTGTGTTATATTTGGCACGGCCGTGTCCAACCTGAACATGCCTGGGCTCCAGGCCATGTCCAACCCCTTACACGTCCCGACTCACAACACGAGAAGGACACGGCCCGGGACACGCCCATGTCTCAGGCCGTGTTCGAAGTCTCGACGATTGTCGAGAGCCTCTTCATCGACCTCGCAAAAATTCATCGAACATGATCGACATGGACATGGACACGCCCGTGTCCCAGGCCGTATTCACTCTCTCGACACTTCGTCGAGCGCAGAATGTCGAACTCTCAGGCTCTCGACGAACTGTGACACGGCCATGGACACGCCCACATCCTAGGTCGTGTTCCCTATCTCGACACTTCGTCGAGCGCAGAACGTCGACTTTACGGACTCTCGATGAGCCTGAGCTTTACACGGCCTGCGACACGCCCGTGTCCTAGGCCGTGTGACCCCCTACTAAAACCCAATCTTGGCCAAAAATGCTGATCGTCCCTCTTTCAAATTTTGGGGCGTTATACCTACTCACCTTGAAGCAAAGCTCCAATCTTCCTGAACAACTCAATAACTCAGGGGGAGCTTTGATAACAACAAAGATCCACTAGTATTCTCAGTTGTATTTGAGAAAGAGAAGACACCATAACTCTCTCACCCCCTCACTATACAAAGGGTTCTTTAACTCCCTTCAAAAGTTATTTCTTGGTTGCAAGTCACCTGATCAAAAGACTTGGGTTGGTTTTTGAGCACCTGATCAAAAGCTCATTGGTGGCAGTCACCTGATCAAAACCTATTAGTGGATTCCTACCAGGGTGGTAGAAGAGTGGATGTACCCAGGTTGGGGAACCACTATAAAAATTCTTGTGTTGTCTGGTTGCCCTCTTTCCTTTTTGTTCTTGTTATGTCTGTGTTAGTTAGATTAATTTTTTATTGTGCCTATGGTAGATTAGTGTATCTTAGGATTTCACTTTTATTTACAGAAAATTGGTATCATATAGATGCCCTACTCTGAAGTGTTTTTATTTACAGCAAAAAGGTTTTAAAGATTTAAAAGAAACTATATTCACCCCCCCCCCCCCCCCTCTAGAGTATTTCAGGTCTAACACTCTCTTTCAGTTGGTATCAGAGCAGTGTTTCTTTGGTTGTACAAGTTAACCCTTCAACCAAAAGATCCTGTGTTAGATCTGACCTTTTAATTCTCTTAGAATTATATTCATAGCATGGTACAGAACAAGGACTATGCAAGCACCAGACCTCCAGTGTGCAACTTAAATAAGTTTGACATCTTGAAGACAAGAATTAAACTATATATGAATTTCATTGATGAGGACATCTACTACTCTATTTTGACAGGTCCTCCTCAATCAACTCCTCTACATCTACAATAACCTCAGGCACACATGCTGTTCCACCACCTGAGTGGACAGATGCACAGAAGAAGGCCAAGATTGTTGATGCAAAGGTCATGAATATTCTAGCTCGGACTATGTCTGATGATATTTTCCAGAAGGTGCCTGAATGCACATCAACCAAGGCTATTTGGGCCTCTCTCAACCAAATGGTGGTTGGCTCCGCTGATGAGAGGAAAGACGGAAGATCAAATCTCATATCCCAGTATGAGAACTTCAAGAAGGATGAGTCAGAATCTGTTGTTGACATGTACAACAGACTGAGCTCAATAATCAATGAGCTGAAGACTTTGGAAAAGGACATCACCCTTACTGAAGTAAATGATAAAATCCTCATGTGCTTCCCAAGCACATGAGATTCCAGGATATGGCCAATCAAGTAGGCCAGGAGCTTAAATGAGATTTCTACAGAATCTCTATTGGGAAAGCTCAAATCCTATGAGAAGCTGATAAAGTCCAGAGAAGCTGCAGAACAAAGGACTCCTCAACCAGCAAGAAAGGAGCACAACTTAGCATTCAAGGCTGCTGAATAGACTAAAGCTTCAACAGTCAATGATGAACTAATGAGTCTCTTTGCTAAGAGATTTTACAAAATGGTAAGAAAGGACTTCAGGAGAAAATCATCCAGGTAAGATGATAAGCCAAGGTATGATAAAACTCCTACTAAAGAAGTTGTATGTTTTGGCTGCAGGAAACCTGGACACTTTATCTCAGAGTGTCCAGAGAATCAGAAGAAAGAAAAAAGAAGAGAGAAGGACTCCAGAAGACAACAAAGTAGCAGGCCTTCGTCCAGCAAATACAAAAAGAAGGAGAAGGGCTTTGTTGTTGAAATCTGGAGTGACACTGAAGATGAATCCACATCTTCCAGTTCCAGTGAAGAGGAAGAAGAGGCAAGGGCCAAGAAAGTCTGCCACATGGCCATCAATGCCTCCAGTAGACCATCAGATGATGAGGAAGAATTTGATAATGAAGGAGCTTCTGAAATAGAAGCTGATTAGGTACTTTCATCTTTTGATTATAATTCTGATAGTTTCAAAATTGAATTTAAAACTATGTGCATTGACTTAATTAAATCTGAAAAGGAAATCAAAACACTTAGGGAAAGACTGACCAATCATGAAAATATGATTTCTGAAAACACGTAGGGAAAGACTGACCAATCATGAAAATATGATTTCTGAAAACACTAAGTTAAAAGATGAACTAATACTAGCTAATGAACAAATCATTTCTTTAAAAACACAACTATGTGAGGCTAAGCAACTTGAGTAATCTCTCAATGGGAGAAGCATTAAGCTGATGGACATTACAAGCACAGTCAATGCCAGACTGAATGACAAACTAGGCTTGGGTGCATCATAAAGTTTACCCCCCATACTTAAGAAAAACATATTATCCACACCAATAAAATTTGTTTCTGAGAAGGGTAAAGAAAAAGTAGATAATAACAATCCTAATCAAACTGAAATTACACACAAAAATAAGAAAAGAAGAAAGAATAAGAAAAATAATAACCAGAATAATGTTCCAACCCTTATACTCTCCATACCAAACTTCTTGATTAACTTCCTGGTGAACTTAGACTGGGATATGGACAAGCCATCATCAGTTTGTCTAACCTGAAAACCCAAGAAGAACTTATGTTCACTCATACTGCTCATCTCAAAATTCCCTTGCATAAATTTGGCAACCTTTTTGCAAAGGCTGTCATTAGTAGATCCAAAAATAATGTCATCTACATATATCTAGACTACGATGATCTTATCCTTAGATTCTCTGAGGAATAGGGTCTTATCTATCTTCCCCCTTGAGAATTTGTTCTCAATGAGGAAGCTCGACAAAGTATCTTACCATTCTCTAGGAGCCTGCTTTAGCCCATATAGAGCTTTGCTAAATCTATAAACTGAATCAGGTGATTAGGAATAACAAAACCTGGAGGCTGCTCACTATAAACTTCCTTTTTAAGTCACCATTTAGGAAGGCTGACTTGACATCCATCTGGTAGACCTTGAATCTCTTGTGTGCAACATATGCAAGGAATAATCTAATGGCCTCCAATCTTGATACATGGGAAAAAGTTTGATCAAAATCAATACCTTCCTCTTGTATGTACCCATTAACTACTAGCCTTGCCTTATTCTTAATTATAATGTCATTTTCATCAAACTTATTTCTGTAAATCCACTTGACTTCAATGACATTATGTCCTTGTGGTCTGGGAACCAGCTTCCAGACCTTACATCTCTTAAACCAGTTCAGTTCTTCTTATATAACAACAATCCAGAACTGATCTATGTTGGTCTCTCCAAATTTCTTTGGCTCAACTTGTGGCAGGAAGCTTAAGTAGAGTACTGTGTTGATACTTCTGCTCCTGGTCACTATACCTTGGCTGGCATCACCAATGATTTGATTTCTTGGATGATCCCTCAGATGCCTGATTGCTAGAGACAATCTTGCTTCAGCTTCAGCTACAGTGGCAGCTTCTTGCTGATCTTTATCCACCTTATTTGTGTCTGCAGTCCTTCTACTGGAATGTCCACTTTATCTTGGATAACTAGAGCTGCTTCCTTGATGGTTAGCTGGTCCTTCATCTATTTTGTACCTGCAGTACCAGAAGAAGAGCTTGGCAGCTCACTGTTAATCATAGTAGACTCATCAAAGACTACATGTACAGATTCTTCTACAACTTGGCTTTTCAAGTTATAGATCTATAAACATTACTATGATTATTGTACCCAACAAAAATCCCATTAAAGGACTTGGTAGCAAACTTAACCACATAGGATTTCTCATTATGAAGTACAAAGCGGTTACTACCAAAGATTTTGAGATAACCCAGGTTTGGTTTTCTGCCTTTCAATATCTCATAGGGAGTCTTCTTGTGGCTCTTGGTAGTAGAGGCTTTGTTGAGGACATGACATGTAGTATTCACTACCTTAGCCCAGAAATATAGGGAGAGATGTATCACTCAACAAAGTTCTTCTATCCTCTATGAGAGTCTTATTTTTCCTCTCAACAATCCCATTTTGTTGGGGAGTTCTTGGATAAGAGAATTCTTGATGAATTCCTTGCTCTTCACAGAATATTGTCATGCTTTCAGATTGGAATTAAGTTCCATGGTCATTTCTGATTTTGACCACTAAACTGTTAAATGCATTCTGAATTTGTTTGACAAACTTGATGAAGATGTCATGAGTTTCATTCTTTTTCTTGAGAAAGATCACCCAAGCAAACCTAGAATAGTCATCAACCACCACAAGGTGTAAACGTTTCTACCAAGACTATGAATTGGCATAGGACCAAACATGTTCATATACAAGAGGTACAAGCACCTCACAGAATCTTTGATCTCAATGCCCTTGAAGGAGGATTTTTTATGCTTGCCATTTTGGCATGCTGAGCAAATACCCTTCTTGGTGAACTTCATATTAGGACCATTCCTAACTAGCTCTTGACTAAAGTGCTTGTCAATATTCTCGTAATTAAAATGAGCTAGTCTCTTGTGTCATTGGACATAATATGAGACTTTCTCATTTGCCACTAGGTAAATAAGAGAACCTGAATCTAGACACAAAAAGTTTAAGCAATAAACATTTCCACTCCTAGTGTCTGTCTAGATGACCTCTTAATCAGACACTCATCCTTACTGAAGACAATAACATAGTCAAGGTCAGAGAGTTGGGTTATGCTTATATGGTTATGTTACAACCCTTATACATAAGCCACTTTTACAATAGTGACTATGTCATTAGTAATCTTATCATAGCCTCTAGTTACCCCTCTATCTAAATCACCAAAGATGACTTTGGGTCCATCTTTTACTGGAGTATACTCCTTCAAGTTGCTCCTTATCCCAGTCATGTTCCTGAAACAACCACTGTCTAAGTATCATATAGGGGTATGGGCACTTGTTCTAACCTGCATAACACAATTTATTTTACCTTAGGACCCCAATTTCTATTGGTTCCTAGGTGCATGTTAGTCTTATAAATAACTTGTCTACCAGCAACATTTCTGACTGGTGGACTAACAGCTTCTCTTGGCACACTTGGATTGTGCCAATAGTCTACAACAAAGTGGCCCACTTTGGCACAACACCAACATTCATGAATGTTGTATCTTCTTTTCTGTGCAGGCCTAGCAGTTTCGTTAACTACAGGATGAACCGTAGGAAGAGGGGAAACAACCTTCTTCAGATTCCTTTCAGCAAGGATTTGATTGAAGGTAAGTCTTCTAGCTGGCTTGTTTTGCCTGCTCTGAGTGCCAGCAATAGCATGTTTCTTTTCAGAAAGCATGCTTCTGATAGCATCAGACACAACCAAACCATGCTTGCTGTAGGACTGACCTTTGGTATGACTCTTTGCTGAATGATCATGATCCTTTGCTGCAGCCACATTCTTGATAGTGGGGGCTGAAGCACCAAATACAAATGGTCCATGATGGGCCTTTTGAATTTCTTCATGAGCAGCCTTAAAGGCACTCACTTTGTTATACTTTCCTCCCTGGATGTGAACATCTTTGTTCACACCAGTAGATCTGTCATTCATCCAGTGACCAAAGATGCTTTCTTGGTCTTACCTGATTAAAGGCAACTAAACTTTCCTAAAAGGATTGGGAGGCCTTGAAGAAAGAGGATGAGTTGGAGCTGGAGCTTTGCCCTTCCCTTTTGAAGGAGAAACTATTGCATTTCCCTTAAACCCCAACCCCTTCTTACCCTTCTGAGAGGAGAAGAAGTCTATCAAGGGTAACACAGTACTTGGCTTAGAATAGCTTGTCACTATTATTTTCTCCCTCTAGTGCTTCTCTTCAAGGTCTCTTATGAGACTATCCTTGAACTTTATGGTGCCAATCTGAATGATAGTGATGTTTCTCAGTTGGCTAACTTCCCTTGCTTTCTAATCCAGCAGAGTTGTTGTTTCAGTCAGCTGGGCAGCAGTTAGCTGAAGAGAGGCAATCTCCACAGTTTGTTTTTTAGTCAACTTCTTACACCTCTTAAAGTCATTCAGAAGTTCACCATACATGTCAATCAATTAATTGACATCTCCTTCTGATTCAGAGTCATCTTCATCACTAGGTGAAGAAGGTTCATATGCAGGGACTAGTCTCATATCCGGACTTAGAGGAAGAGTTTGATAGGGATTTTACCTTGCTTTTACCAGGCTGATCCTGGATGGTCTCCTCATCATTCATTACCATCGGTCTATAGCAGTTGTGGGCATCTTCTTCATCTTCATCATCCACCTCTGAATCACTGTCTGGATGTGATAGAGGGGCCCTGATACCTATCCTGGCAGTAAGATAGTCTTCATATACTTCTTCAGCTACTTGATCCGCAGCAACAACAACAACTAGCCCAATATAGGCTTCTTCTTGATCAGACTCAGATGAGGATAAGTCTGTCCATGCTTTCTTGGCAGCAAAGGACTTCTCCTTCTTGCCCTTGTGTTGGTGCTGTTTCTTCTCAGCAGCTTCCTTCCTCTTCACTGGGCAGTCAGCTATTACATGTCTAGGTTTACTGCAACAGTAGAAAACAACTTTTGAAGAATTATGTTTACTGTACTTAGAATCATACTTGTTAGCCTTTCTAACTTTCAGTTAGACAAGGCACTTCTCTAAAACTCAGCTCAAAGAGCTTAAATTCCAGATCCCTCAGCATCTCTCAGTCTCCTCCAAGACTTACAACTCAGACACAAGTGCCCTACAACTCAATGATCACCAGATCACCTACCTCAGAGCAAAGGCCCTACAACTCAGGTTGGGAGGACAACCCTACCTCAAATCTATAAAAGATCCTACCTTAGAGAGAATGACTCCCATACCTCATACTGTTAAGCCCTACCTCAGATCCAAAGGATCCTACAGCTCAGGCATAAGTGCCCTACCTCAGGACAATGACCCTACAGCTCAAATCCAAAAGGACCCTACAGGGAAATAATTAGTTTAATTAATTTGACACAGAGAAATTTCTCTGTGTCAACAACTAGGGCTGAGTTATCTTAGCTCTATCTTTCTTCACAGCATCAGGAAGAAAATCTACCTCTGTTGGAAGAATCTCAGAATATAAATTCTGAACTTGCTGAAGAAGACGGAAGAATGCCTGGCCTTGAGTTCTTTAATCAGCTAACTTAGCCCGCAAAAGACTAACAACTCTTCTTTATTTTTTTTATCAGAAATCTTTCTGATCTTGTTGTAACAGTAGAATATGCAACAACTAACTGAACTTTTGGTTCTTGCTGGAAGGCTTCAAACTTTTTCTCGGCAGTAATGGCGAGGAAGATGAAGTTCAGCTGCTTTTTTTCTCTTGTTGAATAAAAACCTAAAGTTGTCTTCATCATCCGGGAGTTGTCCCTTTTATCTTCTGCTGAATAATGGCACCAAGAAGCAGTGGGGACCACATACAGTTGACTTTTATAACTTCCTTTAACGGAAGAAGACGTACAGTAGCTCTCTGGCGCTAGTGTTGTATTCTGTAGTTTTTTGTAGCTTTCCCGCGAGTATTTTGAATCATGTTGACTTTTACTGATGTCAATATCTGTGGACTTAGCCAAAATCAAACATCAGTAGAATATGGGTTGAGTGAGTAAGCATCACTCAATGCCAAAACACTTAGAAACTATTTCTGTCATTAGGAATTGAGAGCGTTGAGTCCACTCAATGCTTTTTTCCTTAGACTAATTTCTGCTCCTTTAGCAACCTTGGCGTTAAGAGCGTTGAGTGTGTCTTCATCACTCAATGCCTTTTGCCTTAGCCAAACTTTTTGCCACTCGGCTTTGAGAGCATTGAATCCACTCAACGTATTTTGCCTTAGTAAATATTTTTTCTTCTCTGGTGTTGAGAGCGTTGAGTGTGTCTTCATCACTCAATGCTTTTTGCCTTAACCAATCTTTCTGTCACTTGGCGTTGAGTGAGTAAGTTTAACTCAACGCCAAACTACTTAACAGATATTCTTCTGTTATCTGACATTGAGTGAGTAAGCTACACTCAACGCATTAGGACTTAGCCAATTTTTTGTGTCTGAAAACACTGGCTCTGACTGGATGAGAATCAGTCAACGCATTTTATCACATGACATTGAGTGAGTAAACTTCACTCAACGCATGTGGACTTAGTCAAAATAGCTACACAGATTTTCTGTGGCTTTGAATGACTTTGCAATACTCAACTAATTTGATGATATGGCGTTGAGTGAGTGGACTTCACTCAATGCCCGTGAACTTAGCCACATTTTTAGATGTTTCTTCTTAGGCTTTACCTATCTCATAACTTTTAGTTGTATGTCGTTGAGTGAGTACACTTCACTCAACGCCTACGGACTTAGCCACATTTTAAGTTGTTTCTTCTTAGCCTTTGCCTATATCACAGCCTTTAGTTGTATGACATTGAGTGAGTACACTTCACTCAATATCTGTGGACTTAGCCACATTTTCAGCCTGCCAATTATTCGGCATTGACTGTCCAAGCTACATTCAACGATTTTACTCACCTAACGTTGAGTGAGTGGACTACACTCAACGCCTGTGGACTTAGGCGATTTCCTGCCTATCCAGCATCTTCACTTTGTGACCACCTATCACATTACTTGGAATACATGTCCTATCAATGTTGCAAGGGCTAACCTGCATGCATGAACTTAAGCACACATCAAATACAACTTTATGTATGTCATTGATATGATTGGCTTCTTCAAATCTAGGACATTATGGGCAATGGACCCAATAATTCCACATTAATCATGCTGGTTAGTAGTTTGCACGAGAATCGCTCGTGGCTTAGTCATGAGGGGGGCAAACCCTGACGATGTCGTGGCGTATAAAGGCAGGTTCGGTGAATAGCTTTCGTATTCAAACCGCATGCGCGGTCTTACCTAATTTGCGCAAGTGGGGCTTGCGACTTAGTTTGCATGCGGATCTATCGTGGCTTAGGTCTTGAGCGGGGCAGGTCCTGACGATGTCATGGTGTAGAAAGGCAGGTTCAATGAATAGTTTTCATATTCAAACCGCATGCGCGATCTTACCTAATTTGCACGAGTGGGGCTCGTGACTTAGTCTGCACGATGATTGTCCGCGGCTTTGCATGAAATTGATCGGGCCTTGCTGAAAGAAACGCAATACAAAATTTAAATTAAAGATTATTTACACAAGTCTGGACTTGCGATTTTTACAATACTTGGTCAAAAAATAGCAGTTGAATGGGAGCTGAGAGTAAGAAGTTATGATTTAGGGGAAAAAGCGGCGGGAGCGGGTTTGAAAAACGTCCAAGAGTGATTGTCAGAGTATTGTGGTGTGGTCAGAATCAGCCTGAATGAAAACAAACTGTACATCATACGTTGCTTGTTCAGGCACTTTTCTAATAGTGGTAGGAAGAATAATGGTGCCTACGATCTGCACTGGAGTGCCCCCGGGATGCGTGCACTAGCTATCCTAAGCTTGAGGTCTCTAGCTGTAAGCTTGAGCTGAAGAAGTGTTGATTGAAACATCGCGTTCAATGTAATCCCTTTGTATACCAAGACTTGGTCTAATTTGGTCGGCGTTTCGTCGAGCCGATGGTTGTGCTTCTCATGTTTTGAGCAAGAGGCTGCTTCTTTTTCGATAAGAATTGATCGATTGCTCCCAGACTGGCGAGTCACTGAATTTCTCCATTTAGTTGATTGCATTGGTCGGTGATGTGTCCGTGCCCCTGGTGATATTCGCAATACTTCGTTTGATTTCCTCGACATTGGGTGAACGACTTGGGCTTGGGTGATTGAGAATTGCTCGGAAGATCTTGTCTTGGGGGGTGTTAAGTGACGTGAACTTTTGATGTCGATGAGGCTCCTTTGTTCGGTATGTATTTGTGCTTTGGTTGCAGTTTCTTTTAGGTTCCTGGTTCAAATTGCTCTCTTATTTTGTCTTCTGAGCTTTGTATGGGCTTGGACTTCATGGTGTTGGCTTTCCATCTGTCATATATCTTTTGACAAAGAGATTTGCCAGTTCAGTGTAGCTGTTTATCTTCTTTTCTTGCAGAGAATGAAACCAAGCTCGAGCTTGCCCTTTCAGTGTTATCGGGAATGTTTGGGCCATGAGTTTATCTGAGGCATTGTGAGCATACATGATGACTTTGAAACATCCAAGGTGCACCAGTGGATTGTCGTTCCACTGAAACTTTGAATTTCTAAGTTACCTTCGAAATCGGAGCCTTCCCAGGAGGCCGGCAAGTTGTAATTGTGTAGCTGTTCTTTTAGACCTTGCTTCATGACTGTTGTGTCGTGATTCATCACGTTTCCTACATCTTCCTCATGTTGAGGATAATCGAGGTAGTGTTTATGCGTATCACGGGTTAACGTCCCCGGAGTCGGGGAGCTACTTGTGCTTGAGAATTCTTGTTCTTTGTTGTACTCCTTGTGCGATGAAGACTTGGTTGAGGCGGAGAGTTCTCCTGATGGCGATGAATTAGCTTACTTGAATGGCGATGTGGAGGGATCCTTTACTTCTCGACAGATGGCGAGCATCAGGGCTTGAAGTTCGTTTATTTGTGTGGTGTGTTTCACGGATACGCCCTCAAGCTTGCTAGTGATCGCTACTTGATTGATTTTATTTGTGCGGGAGGGAGCCGACTTGATGAGTCCCTTAGGGACTGGTCCTTTGTTGGTTCGGGCATTTTTTTCTTGTCATTCTCTAATCTAAAGTACCGTTGTGCAAGGGGTACCATCTTTGGGAGATGTTGGGAAATTGTGGTTACCACCGATGGCGTCAAACTGTTGCGGACAAACTCGACATCCTGGTTGGACTGGAATAACCAGGACCGCCTTATCTCTCAGAATGGCGGAGCGCGCACACAATCAATGAGGTCTATAAATCGTACACACGAGGTTTTAATGTGGAAAACCCCTCAATTGGGGAAAAAATCACGTGACCGGGTCTGCGCCGGTCAAAGTCCACTATTTGCTTGAGGCTACAATCTGTTTGCTGAATCGAGGGCGACAGGCCGCTCCCCGTTACAATTTGGAGGTGAGAGAACACTTTGTACTCGGCGGACGACGAGTCATCACGCTGGGTATCTTCAACAAATTATACTTGGCGGTGATGAGCGTCTCTATGCGTTGCGAAGGCGCTGAGCGCAGGAGTGGAGCACTTGGAATTGCGCTGGTGGGGACTCCTAGGAAGTAATGAAATAGGCTTCGTTGGATGGCTCGAAGTTGTCTTGAATATGGCTTGAATATGGCTCGAGAATGGCTTGAGCTTGGCTTGAGGACGGCTTGAGTGCTGCTCGTAGGAGGAATCCGGCAGAGCTCTGGCCTGCGGAAGAAGAAGACTCGAAGGAAAAAAAGTGAGAAATGAGGAGGTCTGGAGCTCCTTTTATAGCCGCCAGGGGTGGTTATGGTGGATACGCAATTATCTGCAGACTATAACCACCCCAATTAATATATTTTTTCTACAGTTTAATGGCGCGTATCATGATTATTTATTCTGATACATGCAGACTCATGAATTAAAAACTAAAATTCCACATTATCCATGATGGTTATTGGGTGGATACGCGCGAATCAGGCGATGATGATCGAATCGAGACGATCGGACGTCGGGGAAGCGCTCTCTTGGAAGGGAGACGAACTTGTAGGTGAACTTGCCGGCAAGAAGGGAGGTCATCGACGACCGCCGGGAGAGCGGGCGGCAGCCTGAGAGGGGGTGTCCTTCTAGGCCGCCTACTTGGTCGCGCGCCGGCGGCCGAAAGTGGGCGGCCGGCTCGGCCGTGTGCCTGCGGCCGAAAGGGGGAAGCCGGCTTGGCCGCCCTCTGGCGGCCGAAAGGGGGAGGCCGGCTTGGCCGCCCTCTCAGCCGCACGTCGGCGACTGATGGGGCGGCCGACATGGCCGTCCTCTTGGTCGCGTGTCGGTCGCCGAAAATGGGCGGCCGACTTGGCCGCCCTCTCGGTCGTACGCCGGTGGCCGAAGGGGCGGCCGGCATGGCCGCACTCTTGACCGTGTGTCGGCGGCGAAAAAGGGACGGCCAGCTTGTCCGCCCTCCCGGGCGCGCGCCGGCGGCCGAAGGGGGGGCCAGGTTGGCCGCCTTCTCGGCGCACGCCGACAGCCGAAGGGGAGGCCGGCGTGGCCGCCCACTTGGCCGCGTGCCGGCGGGCGAAGACGGGAGGAGGGGGATGTCGTCGACCGAGAGTGGCGCCGGCGAGGTAGCGTTGATGGCGGTTCGGGAGTTATGCGGATTAGGATCGGTGCGCGGCGGGATCGGGCTTGGCGATCGCGTGCGCTGTCAAACTCATGATTCCACTAATTTAGTGGAGATCATTGGGGGAGTGGCTTTGTGCACATTAACTCTTCATAAAAAGGCGTTCATCCCCATCAATTACTCAAAAAAAAAACTATAAGCGTTCTCAAAATGGAGCACAAACCTTACTTCAATTTCTTTGGACATCACGTGATAATCAACAAGTGGAAGTGTTTTTGGTACTATAACATAAAACACAACTTACAACACAAAATCCAATATAATTATTGCAGCCAGGTCCATTATGAAAGTACAAAAAAATGACAAGAATAAGGATATTGAAGCATTTAAAGTTATAGAACTTTATTATAGAAGACTGGCTTAAAATATTAGCATCAATGTGCAATAGCAAAACAAATAAATTGCTATAAATATTACAACATTCTTGTTCTCAAAATACTCTCTGAGATCATTACTTTCCTATATGTGATCGCTCAAAATGAAAACCCATATCTTAATGGGCGGCATCTCAATGCATACAATGTTCTCTTGCTCCATGCATTGCAAATGACAATCCACATATGGTGTGTAATATGTAGATGTCAATATGCACTTAAACATTATACTACATAATGCATGGAAGCACTTGCAAATAGTATAATAAAAAAATGAATGCAGCATTTTTTTAGAAATTGTAAGAAATAGGAACAAAGAATAATAAATTGTTGTAAATATTACAACATTTTTGTTCTCAAAACACTTTCTGAGATCATTACTTTCCTATATAAGATTGCTCAAAATGAAAACTCATATCTTAATGGGCGCATCTCAATGCACACAATGTTCTCTTGTTCCATGCATTGCAAATGACAGTACACATATTGTGTGTAATATGTAGATGCCGATATCCACTTAAACATTATACTACATAATGCATGAAAACACTTGCAAATAGTATAATAAGAAAAATGAATGCAGCATATTTTAGTAATTGTAAGAAATAGGAACAAAGAATAATAAGGAAAATGAATATTGAATATAATATCATCTAAGAAAGCAAAACCAAACGTTTGTTTCGAAGTTCTTAGTAACGCGGTATGAACTTATTTGGTTTGCTATAATTCCGGGTGTGGAATTGTATCCTCGGCATATTATTGCATTAGAAATTTAGAGCTCGTTTTGGATTTATGCATGTCTATAAAGCCTACCCATGGTTGTAGGCACAGATCAATGATGTTGCCATCACGATGCATTTAGGATTGCCCGTAAACGGGAAATACTCCATAATGATACATTGTAATTAATGAATGTGGGGTTGGGTAGTTTGGGACTTCTTAGTCATCCCTAGGGAACAACCCTTTGTTGACGGTCATTATTATGAAAATTGGTGGTTTTCATAGTGCGAAAACGGTTCGGATGTAACTAGCTTTTTTGATGGGGAGCACAACTTTATGTGACAATTGGATCATGGTTGTGTGGATTGGAAGCCGACAGTACGACAAATGGAACATGCGATCCATCTGATGGCAGGAGCGAATAATGCACTAACGCGACACAATAATCCTATCCTGGCGCGGTGGTTGTTGACTAAAGTAAGAAATACGATTACCATTTATGGACGGCTGGCGCGGGAAATTCCTTGGCCACTACTGGTACTGCGGGATGGTAACACCTACCGCTGGCGCTAACTCATGGTATCTATTTAAAGGCCGCTCCGCACTTTAATTCGCATGAACGATCAAGCCACAACTTCAAAGATATTTGTGTGTGGCCTCGTCTCTGACATTCAAAGCTTTCCCTACAACAATCTTGAAGATCTATAAGAGAACTTGAAAATGGAGTTCATCAATGCTCATTCTATACGAAGCACGAACACGACCACAACTCTGATCTCTCGTGTTCCTTTGTCATCGACTTCAGATTATGTAAATAAGATGTTAGAACTAGAGAAGATTGTCCTAACATTGACTATTTTAGTATATATATATATTTGTATGTGTGTGTGTCAAGTACTCAAATCAGAGTTCATAACCCACGACTCTGAACGACTCGTTGAAACAGTTCACCTCGGCCGTGGAAGGCCTCGTCTCAACAAAAACTGTAGTGCATGCACCCTGGTAGAGCGTGCAGCAATGGGATGTGTGCAGCACGTGCTTCTTCACGTGCCTTTGTGGTGACGACAGAGCGTGAGGGCTCCCACGCTCATCATTGCGCATCATCACCACCGTTGATGGGGATGACCCCAATTTATAGAGAAAAGTGTGTTGCAAGTAACGGATTTCCCACTCACCCACTTGCATAGTGGGAATTTACACACAATAATCGTCGCATGCATTATCCACACAACTGATCCGCGCGATAACTACCGCGCAAGTGATCCAAACTGTTGTGACCCTGTGCGTGGCCGCTCAATGTCCGCCACTCGGAAGGGGCGGCCTCAGTCACGGTCGACCGCGGCCGCGACCGACCGCCTCGAGGTCGGTCTCGGCCACCCGCGAAGGGGCGGCTACCCCACGGTCGCTCCATCGCAAGTGGCCTCGGCCGGAGCCCCCGCAAGGGGACGGCCACCACGAGGCCCCTCGCCAAGGGGGAGTCCTCCATGTGGCCTCCCAGGCGCAGGTGGCCTCGCCATCCACCCCAAGGGGGCGGCCGCCTCGTAGCCGCCCCGACACGGTGGGCCTCTGCTGCAGCCCCCACAAGGGGAGCGGACGCCCCAAGGCCCCTTGCCAAGGGGGCGTCCTCCATGTGGCCGCCCCGGCGCAACCCCCCACCCCCCCACCCCACCCACCCACCCACCCACCCCGCGAGGGGGATGGCCGCGCCGACGCGGAAGGCATCGACCACAGCTCCCGCGCAAGGAGGGCAGCCTCCCCAAGGTCGCTCGCTAAGGAGGTGGCCTTCTCGTGCCCCCCCCCCCCCTGGCTCGGGCGGCCTCCTCGGCTGCCCCATGTCCATCCTGGTGAGGGGTCCCCGACCGTAGGTCGCGGCCCCCGATTGGCTGTGGACAGCCTTGCCCAAGGCCTTCCTCGAGGGGCGATCAGCCCTTGGTCGCCCAGGCCAAGGGGCGGCCTTGGCCGACACTGCCAAGGCCGGTGTCCCCCGCTCGGTCGCTCGTCGAGGGGGCTAGGGGAGGCCACTTCCTTGGTAGTCGGTCTCGGGCCACCGATCCACCTGGCGGGCTTTTATCTGGCCTAGGGGCGGAGTTATTTTTTCCCTAAAAGTGGCAATCTGTGTTCCCAAATCCGAGCGTTTCTATTGGTCCGTTCAGAAGTTATTGGGCAAAATTACCGGACCTCCAGCATAAAAGTTGATAAATAGACCCACTCTCCACTTCATTTGCATCTTCTCTCCAGCTCACTAACTTTGGCATACTTCCTCTCTCTCTCTCTACACTCTCTCTATCTACATGTTGTCCGGTCGCAAGTAACTCTTGTTGGACCATGCATTTCGCACTTTTTTAGTGTCGTTTGTTAATACAAAACGTATCTAAAATTTCAGTTACGTTTTTAAATAAATTTTGTAGTAGTTATTAGGTTAAAACTCTCATCGACTGCTCCCTCATCAAAACCCTCATTCGCGGGAGATTTTTTCCGTCCGGGCTCACGCCTCGCACCGTCAAAACCCGATCATCCACTGCTCCTTGTAGGCACGCCGCACCATCCAAAACCCTCATTCGCTGCTCCTGTAGTTTCTTTCGTCAAACTGTCGGGCTTCACCGGCGAAGTGCAATTGATCGCCGACAACCTTCTCCTTATCGCCGACTGCCAGTGATATAAGGGAGCGACTCCTGATCTTTCAGGTTAGGGTTCTTTTTGCCATTTATGATTCAAGCAAAACGGGTTGCCCGACTCCCAATCTCTCATTTTTCTACTAAATGTCGAAAGTTTTCACGTACGTAGCCGCCATGAGCTTTTTTTCACCCGATTGCCAGACTCCCTCTCTCATTTTCACACACCCAGCCGCCAGGATTCCATCTTTCAGGTTAGGGTTCTTGCGGGCTTGTTGATTTCGCTCAATATTCCATGGAAACCTATGTTAAAAACATATGCAGCAAGTGAGATTTTCTTCTCCCACGTCTATTGTTTATGTCTGATGCTCACGTCTTTGCTTGTTTTTATTTGTTATGAAATCAGTTAGTATTGTTAAATCGATTGGTATATGCTATCTTTTTAGTGTTTTGAGATTATTAAATACAAACTTGTCTAATGACGGTAACCAACAACCTTTGTCTGGTTATGTTGTGCCTGATCTAGGAAAGCTTTAACATTGGCAGTATATCTATCAATTTCTACTTGACGTTCCGTCAAATATAGACATTATTTTAAGTTTTTTGTTGGTTTTTCCCAGCAATACTTCCAATAAAAATTATGTAATTGTGCAGTGGTATATTTATTCATTGAGCTTTATCAAGCATGCCCAAGACATTGATAAAGTGATTGCACTTTAATTCATTAATAGGCTTTGTGAAAATATCCGCTCTTTAATTTTCAGAAGTCATATATTCTAAGATAATCTTTCTTTTTTCAACATAATCTCTGAGAAAGTGGTGTCTAATCTCTATGTATTTTGTCCTGTTGCACAAGATAGGATTTGATTCAATTAAGATAGCAGTTGAATTATCACAAAATATTATGGAGTTAGAAAAATTTAAATTATAATCAAATAATTGATTCTACATCCATAAAATTTGTGAACAACAGCTTCCAGTAGCAATATATTCTACTTCAGTTGTAGAAGTGGAGACCGATGCCTGCTTCTTACTGAACCAAGATATCAGTCTACTGCCCAGAAATTGACCAGTTCCTAAAGTACTTTTTCTACTCAATCTACACCCAACATAATCAGCATCTGAGTAACCATATAGTTCAAATTCTTACCCTGCTAGATACCACAATTCCATTTCAGGTCTGCCCCTATGATATCTCAAGATTCTTTTATAGAACTTAGATGTGATTCCTTAGGAGCTATATGAAATTTTGCGCAGACGCCTGCGACAAACATTATATCTAATCTACTAGTTGTAAGATAAAGAAGAGAGCTAATCATTGTTTTATATATTTTCTAATCTATAGATTTACCAGATTCATCATTATCTAATGCAGTATTAGTAACCATGGGAGTTTTCATGACAGATGCATTTTTCATGCCAAAATTTTTAATCAATTCCTTGGTGTATTTAATTGAGAAATGATGATACATTCATTACTTTGTTTTACTTGTAATCCAAAGAAAGATAACTCTCTCATGCTACTCATTTCAAACTTGAATTGCAATAAGTCAGCAAATCTTTTGCATAATCCAGAATCTGTTGACCCAAATATGATATCATCCACATAAATTTGGACAATAAACAACTTATCATTATGTGTTCTAGTGAAAAGTGTTTTGTCCACTTTTTTCTCTTATGAATGAGTGATCTAAGAGGAATGTGAATAAAGTCTCATACCGGGCTCTTGGAGCTTATTTTAGACCATAAAGTGCTTTATTTAATTTATAAACATTAGAGGGGTAAGTTGGATTGATAAAATTTGTAGGTTGTTCTACATAAACATCTTCTTGTAGTAATCCATTAAGGAAAGCACTTTTCACATCCATCTGATAAACTTTAATCCTTTTAAAAGCTGCATATCTAGAAATAGTCGGATAGATTCTAGCCTTGCTACTAGTGTAAAGGTCTGATTGTAATCAAATTTTTTTTCTTGCATGTATCCTTGAGAAACCAGTCTAGCTTTATTTCTCACAATCACTCCATTTGTATCCAATTTGTTTCTGAAAACCTATTTAGTTCCTATGATTGGATAGTTCTTTGGTCTTTCCACTAATTCTTATACTTTATTTCTTTCAAATTGTGCAAGTTCTTCTTGCATAAATACTATCCAGTGTGAATCATTATTAGCTTCTTCAAATTTCTTGGGTTCAAATTGTGATGAGAAGCACTGCAATATTTCTCCTATTGATAGTTGTCTTCTAGTCTTTACTCTCTCATTTACATTGCCAATGACTTGAGAAGAAGGATGATCCCTCGGGATTGACCTATTTGGATCAATTCTTGTTTGATCAATTGGATCATGGTCTGCATATTGTATTTCAGTTTCCTGAGTAACAACTTGTTGCATAACTATTAGATTAATATGTTCTACAGTAGGAACTTCATCTTTTGAGCTCTCAATATCATCTTATTTTTTATGATTATTCTTTTTAGAAGAGTTTTCTACATTCTCCATAATTTTTTATTCTTTGAATTTTTCATCCATTGTTACATGTTTCTGCAATAAATATCTGATGGAAGTTTTCTCCCCCTGAGAGCAAACATGAGTTTCATGAAATACTACATGCATGGATTCTTCAATCGTAAGTGTCCTTATATTATAACACCTATATACTTTGCTAGATAAGGAATATCCCAAAAATATTCCAATATCAGCTTTCTTATCAAATTTGGCAAGATAACTTTTCCCATTGTTAGGATATAATAAACACTGTTAAATATTCTGAAGTAAGAAACTTTAGGTGGCTTACCTTTCAAAAGTGCATAAGCTGTCTTTAGTTTTGTCTTGTGAATAAGACTTCTATTCAGAACATAATTAGCAGTGTTAACTGCTTCTGCCAAAAAGAACCTAGACAGATTAGACTCTACTAATGAAGTACTTCCAGCTTCATATAGTGTTCTGTTTTTCCTTTCAGCAACTCCATTTTGTGGATGAATTCTGGTAGCAAAAAAACTTTGCTTTATCCCTTCATCTTCACAAAATCTACAGATCAACTGATTTTCAAACTCTATGTCATGATCGCTTCTAATCAATGACACTTTAGTATCAAATTCAAATTGGGTATGTTTAATGAAGTTTGTGAAAGTTGTGAAAGTTTCATACTTAGCTTTTGAAAAAACACATGACTGAACCTTGAAAAGCCATCCATAATAACAAATGTAAAATACTTACCTCCTAAACTTTGAATGGTAAGAGGACCAAATAAATCCATATGTAGTAAAATAAAATTCTGGGAGAATCATTCTTACCAATAGGTTTAAAAGAAGATTTTACCTATTTTCCAAATTGGCAAAAACGAAAATGTTTCTGACGAAAATGAATTTTGTGATCCAGTGGTGGTGCTTATTAGCAGTCTTGCATACCTTGGAGTGCGAGCCAGAGAAGAAGGCAATGTCGTCACAGTCGCTTGATAGATGAAGAGCTTGTAGAAGATGGTGAGGTTGAATTCAATCCACTCCTCACACATAAAGCAAGCAAATGCTACCATCATTGTGATGGCATTGGTGTTCAGCTGTATGGGGATGACACTGTTGAAATTTGTGAAGTGGAAGTGGGTGACGGGACAGGTCGGGCGGCCTGGGCGGACAGCATTGGCGGACTGGGCGGACTAGGCGGACTGCGTTGTGCGGCCTGGTGAAAGGTCTAGTGGAAAGCCAGCTGTTCTTCTGAGCGGGTTGTTTGCATGGAGTTCGCGGACTGTGCGGCCTGGTATCTGCGGATAGAGAGGCTGGCGGACTGGTGCATTGCTCAGTGGCCGCAGGTGCAAGCTTGTGCTGACAGGCGGGTTGGCTCATGTTCGCGGGAAGCTTGCGGACTGGCGTGTCCACGGTTTGGGTTGTTGCAGACTGAGCTTAGAGCTTGGCTGAGGCCTTGTCGAGCTCTGGAGGCACAGCGGGTGCTTTGCTATGGAGATCGATTGGAGGACCTATTTTGGAGTCCGGGATATGACCGTTGCGATGGGGCAGGAGTGCGGGGAGCTCGCGGACTGATGGCGGTCTGTGCTTGGTGTTTTGGCGGACGGGGGTTTGCGTCCGCCATGCTCGCATTAGCCCTTGATGGTTTTGGGCTTGGTCACACTTTGTGCCAAGTTCAGTGTGTCCGCCGTATCCGCCAAGTCCGCTGTGACCGGGCGGACTGTTGCTAGCTGCCTTTGGTCGTGGACTTGTGGCGGATTGAGGTGTGAATCTTGCGTACTGCCTCGGGTTGGTGCGGACAGCCATTGAAGGGGGTTTGCTGTCCTGCAGTGGTTGGAGCTTTGCGGGCCGATGCCTTGTCTGCTTAGCTTGGGCGGACTGGAGATGGTTCGTCAATGGTTGCCTTGCTCCTGGAGGTTTTCCTTGGTGTCCGGCTAAGTCCTCGCGGACTCGGCGGACGGTGTTTTGCAATCGTGCGGGCTGGGGTGGTGTCTCTATCTCTAGGGCGGTGACCACACTCCTCACCTCGCCTATAGATAGAACCCCCTGGCAGGTCTACAGTAACCAACCTAAGTAACTTGAGTGAACAGTCGCGCAGATAGTTTCAAGGAGCCAGGAGTTTGGCTGTGACTTCGGTCAAGTACTTGGAAGTGTGCGGTCTCTGCGAACTCAGCAGGAGGTCGCTCTGCGGCTTGTCAGTTCTGTTTCATCTTTGCCAGCTTCAATAACCTGTCCGCCGGCTTCAGGCGGGTAGGGGTGTTCCTCAGTTCGGGTTCCGCAGGAGGTGAATAACGGTGTGTCCGCACGGCCTCACGGCTTCGGCGGACTCCGTGGCTATTCGGCGGATTGCAGCTTAGCTTGGGTGTGCTTAGCGAACTCGGTGACCTCGGCGACCTCGCGGTCTCGGCGGACTCCGGTGTTGTCCGCCCGGCTTGAATTTTTTGGTGCTTTCTATTTACAGCTGTTATACTAGCGAAATCATGTCTCGCTATGTATGCCTCGTGATGTAAAGAAGTGAATGAATATAAGACCTGCTTGTGCTTCCATTGTTTGTTAGGTGTAACCCTTTGTTCCTTGGTTTTCCACTGGTTCAATGTGAGAACTGGGTAGTTCCGAAGATATTAATTTGGCGTTTGGGCTATCTTGCTGACCACGTTGAGAAAATTTAACATGGTATCAGAGGGAGGTTTCTGAGGTTCAGTTGCGTGAGCGGAAGTCAACCAGCGTTGTTACTCAGTGACTGAGTGGTGCTCAACCTGTGTTGTTGCTCGGAGCTTCTGAAAGGGTGCCAACAGGTGTTGCAATGGAAGGGAGTTTTGCAAGAGGTCTAGGCATTGAACTCTTAACGCCGACTAACTTCAAGAAGTGGAAGTCGTGCATGAAGAGTTATCTTCTTGGCAAGGAGCTGTGGGAAGTCGTCGGTAGTGACGACAAACAGGAAGTGACTGCTGCTTTCGGTACTGCTGAGCAGGTGAGGCTCTGGAGAAGAACAAATGCTAAGGCGGAGTTCATTCTGAAGAGAGCTGTGTCTCCGGAACTGTTTGATCACATCGTTGGGTGTGAGTCGGCTGCTGATATTTGGACAACCATTGATGAGTTGTTCAATAGGAAGAATGTGGCGCGCCTTCAGTTCCTGGAGAATGAGTTGGCCAGGGCAACTCAGGGAGACCTTTCCATCTCCAAGTACTTCTTAAATATGAAGAGCTTGTGTGCTGAGCTGTCGGCACTGGATCCTGATGAGCCTATCTCTGAGGCTAAGATGAAAAGGCACATTATCCGCGGCTTGCGGAAGGAGTATGTGGCCTTTGTTACATCTGTTCAAGGATGGGCTACTCAGCCGTCTTTGCTGGAGCTGGCGAATCTGCTTGCCTCGCAAGAGAGCTTAGCAAGGCAGATGGCTGGAGTAAATCTGAATCAGGAAGGCAGCGAAGCTCTCTTCTCAGGCAAGAAGAAAGGATGGGAAGGGAAGAAGAAGAAGAAGGTGCAGGCCGCTGGTGAGAAGGAGACTTCAACTTCATATCCACCGGAGAGGAGCAATGCTCCTAAGGACTGGAAGAAGAACCTGAAGTGCTACCAGTGTCATCAGCGAGGGCACTTCAAGCGGGACTGCAAGGTCAAACTGTAGCCTGGGCATGCTGCGGGAAAGGAGGAAGCTTGCTCGAGAAGTGAAGAAGCGGAATGGGGCGGAGCTTTTATGACGGGCACTTGTGTCCGGGCCTTGTCTACTGAGGACTTCAATGGCGAGTGGATCGTGGACTCCGGGTGTGGTCATCACCTCACCGGAGACAAGTCAAAGTTCACCTCCATGCAGGCATACTCAGGTAATGAAGCTATCATCACTGCTGATAATACTGTTTATGCAGTAGAGAAAGAGGGGGTCGTGTCTTTGGGTAGTGATCAGGGGCCACTCACGTTAAGGAGTGTGTATCATGTGTCGGGCATGAAGAAGAACCTCTTCTCGGTGACCAATGCGGTGGACGCTGGGTATCACATTCTGTTTGGGCCAACAGACGTGAGGTTCCTTCGCAACGTATCAGCGGTTAAGGCTGATGTTGCTCATGTTGGGAGGAGGGTGAAGAACTTGTTTGTTCTTTCCACCAATGCCTATGTTGATAGAATGAGGGCCAATGATAGTGCTGCTATTTGGCATGAGAGGCTGGGGCATGTTGGCATGGACAAGCTGAAGGCGATGGCTAGTAGAAGTCTGGTGAAGGGGTTGCCGAAGTTGTCCTCCTTTGGTGATGGGCATGTTTGTGCGGGCTATCAATATGGTAAGGCACATCGCCTTCCGTTTGATAAATCACAAACAAGGAGCAAGAAACCATTGGAGTGTATTCACGGCGACCTGATGGGACCGACGATTACTGCCAGCCTTGGTGGAAGCAGATACATGCTTGTCTTGGTTGATGACTACTCAAGGTATACTTGGGTGTACTTCTTAAAGGAGAAGTCGGAAGCTTTCTGTTTGTTTGTGGAGTTTAAGGAGTTGGTAGAAGGCCGGCTTGGCTTGCAGATTAAGAATCTTAGAACTGATAACGGGGGTGAGTTTGTCTCCTCCGAGTTTTCTAACTTCTGCAGGAAGCACGAGGTCCAACGGGAGCTTACTTGTGCCCACACTCCACAACAAAATGGGGTAGTGGAGCGGAAGATCCGTCATCTGACGGAAACCTGCAAATGCTGGCTTCATGCGAAAGATATCCCAAGGTCCTTTTGGGCGGAGGGAATGTCTTGTGCTGCTTATGTTATCAACCGGATGTCACTCAGTCCTATCAACATGAAGACTCCAGTTGAGCTGTTGCTGAAGGAGAAGCCGAGTGTGGGAGACCTTAGGGTGTTTGGTTCAACTTGCTACGTGCATGTCCCGGATGCTTCACGGACAAAGCTGGATGCGAAGGCAAGGAAACTTGTCTTTGTTGGCTACGATGAGCGGAAGAAGGGATGGAAATGCATGGACCCTGTGACGAAGAAGTTCGTGGTATCAAGAGACGTTGTCTTTGACGAGCTGACGTCATATGGAGGAGGCTCGGTGGAGCTAACCGGAAGTAGCAAAGTTGAGGAAGCACCGGTGGTGGCTGCTGAAGGCTTGGAAGAGGAGCTTGCTGTTTCACCAGCAGCTCCTGTTGCTTCTAACTCCGAGGCTGAGCCTTCTGGCTCAGGAAGCAGGGGGAGCACTGCTCAATGTTTGCCCCAGGTAGGAGTGGAGGCTGAAGAAGCAACGGAAGCCATGAGCAAGGAGCCAATTCTTCGGAGATCGAAGAGGGTGGTTAAGCCACCGGCTCGGTACTATGATGGGAATGCAGTGAGCTTTGTCTCCTGCTTCTTTGCAGGTCCTCTGGATGAGCGAGAGCCTGCAAGCTTCAACGAGGCCACTAGAGTGAAGGAGTGGGAAGGTGCCATGAAGGAAGATATTGATGCTCTGAAGAAAAATGAAACCTGGGACCTTGTGCCCAAGGTTGATGGCATTACTTCGGTTACTTGCAAGTGGGTGTATAAGTTGAAGAAGAAGGCTGATGGGAGCATTGATCGTTTCAAGGCTCGCCTGGTCGCTAGAGGATTCTCACAGCAGTATGGAGAAGACTATGAGGAGACATTCAGTCCAGTTGCGAAGATGACTTCTGTAAGAGTGGTGATCGCCTTGGCTGCTAGCAAGGGATGGAGGTTGTGGCAACTCGATGTGAAGAATGCCTTTCTTTACGGAGAGATTGACAAGGACATCTTCATGGATCAGCCGCTTGGTTTTGTCTCTGAGAAGCATCTGGACTATGTCTGCAAACTCAGGAAGGCTCTCTACGGGTTGAAGCAAGCTCCTAGAGCGTGGTATGGGAAGATTGCAGAGTACCTGCAATTCTGTGGATACTTTGCTTCTAACTCGGATTCAATCTTGTTCGTCAAGAAGAAGGGGGAGCTTCGTGTCTTGGTCCTGCTGTATGTGGATGACATGATCATCACAGGGAATTCTGAGGGGGAAGTAGCAAGGCTCAGGGCAGAGCTTGCTATACGCTTCGAGATGAAAGACTTGGGAGAGTTGCATCACTTTCTCGGTCTGGAAGTGGAGAGGAAGGAGTGCGGGATTCTCATTAGCCAGAAAGGGTATGCTGATCGCATTATGAAGCGGTTCGGCATGGGCGAAGGGAAGAAGTGCTCTACTCCACTGGAATCTGAGCTGAAGCTTCGACGAGATGAGGGAAGGGTTCTTTATGATCCCTTGGTGTTCAGGGCTCTTGTTGGGAGCTTGATTTATCTGACGATTACAAGTCCGGATATAGCTTATGCTGTTGGCCGAGTAAGTCGGTTTATGGCTGAACCAAGGCAATCTCATCTAGTGGCGACAAAAGGAATTCTGAAGTATGTCAAGGTGACTTCTGAGATGGGACTCCTCTATGGAAGGGATGCGGAGTTTGCGTTGCTCGGGTACACGGATGCTGACTATGGCGGTGATTCGGATGATCGGAGGTCTACTTCAGGTTATGTGTTCACTTGCGGTTCAACTAGCATCTCGTGGTGTAGCAAGAAGCAGGACTCGGTGTCGGTTTCAACCACGGAGGCGGAGTATAAGGCTTGGACCTTGGCTGCTCGGGAAGCCGTTTGGTTGAGGAGGCTTATAGAGGATGTCCATGAAGAAGTGCAAGGGCCTACTTTACTCCGGGGTGACAATGAGAGTGCTCTCAAACTGGTTAACAATCCAGTATGTCACGCCAGGACCAAGCATATAGAGATTGATCACCATTTCATCAGGGAGAAGGTGTTGGAAGGATCTCTGCTGGTCGGGCATGTTCGGAGTGAAGATAATCTTGCTAACATCTTCATGAAGCCACTGTCGAAGGGGCCTTTTGAACGCTTGCGCAGCTTGCTGGGCTTGGTCACCACTTCTCACTTCAAGGCGGGGTGTTGAAATTTGTGAAGTGGAAGTGGGTGACGGGACAGGCCGGGCGGCCTGGGCGGACAGCATTGGCGGACTGGGCAGACTGGGCGGACTGCGTTGTGCGGCCTGGTGGAAGGTCTAGGGGAAAGCCGGCTGTTCTTCTGAGCGGGTTGTTTGCATGGAGTTCGCGGACTGTGCGGCCTGGTATATGAGGATGGAGAGGCTGGCGGACTGGTGCATTGCTCAGTGGCCGCAGGTGCAAGCTTGTGCTGACAGGCGGGTTGGCTGATGTTCGCGGGAAGCTTGCGGACTGGCGTGTCCACGGTTTGGGCTGTTGCGGACTGAGCTTAGAGCTTGGCTGAGGCCTTGTCGAGCTCTGGAGGCACAGCGGGTGCTTTGCTATGGAGATCGATTGGCGGACCTGTTTTGGAGTCCGGGATATGACCGTTGCGATGGGGCAGGAGTGCGGGGAGCTCGCGGACTGATGGCGGTCTGTGCTTGGTGTTTTGGCGGACGGGGGTTTGCGTCCGCCATGCTCGCATTGGCCCTTGATGGTTTTGGGCTTGGTCACACTTTGTGCCGAGTTCAGTGTGTCTGTCGTATCCGTCAAGTCCGCTGTGACCGGGCGGACTGTTGCTAGCTGCCTTTGGTCATGGACTTATGGCGGATTGAGGTGTGAATCTTGCGGACTGCCTCGGGTTGGTGCGGACAACCATTGAAGGGGGTTTGCTGTCCTGCAGTGGTTGGAGCTTTGCGGGCCGATGTCTTGTCCGCTTAGCTTGGGCGGACTGGAGAGGGTTCGTCAATGGTTGCCTTGCTCCTGGCGGTTTTCCTTGGTGTCCGACTAAGTCCTCACGGACTCGGCGGACGGTGTTTTGCAATCGCGCGGGCTGGAGCGGTGTCTCTATCTCTAGGGCGGTGACCACACTCCTCACCTCGCCTATAAATAGGACCCCCTGGCAGGTCTACAGTAACCAACCTAAGTAACTTGAGTGAACAGTCGCGCGGATAGTTTCAAGGAGCCAGGAGTTTGGCTGTGACTTCGGTCAAGTACTTGGAAGTGTGCGGTCTCTACGGACTCAGCAGGAGGTCGCTCTGCGGCTTGTCAGTTCTGTTTCATCTTTGCCAGCTTCAATAACCTGTCCGCCGGCTTCAGGCGGGTAGGGGTGTTCCTCAGTTCGGGTTCCGCAGGAGGCGAATAAAGGTGTGTCCGTGCGGCCTCACGGCTTCGGCGGACTCCGTGGCTATTCGGCGGATTGCAGCTTAGCATGGGTGTGCTCAGCGGACTCGGTGACCTCGGTGACCTCGCGGTCTCGGCGGACTCCGGTGCTGTCTGCCCGTCTTGAATTTTTTGGTGCTTTCTGTTTACAGCTGTTATACTAGCGAAATCATGTCTCGCTATGTATGCCTCGTGATGTAAAGAAGTGAATGAATATAAGACCTGCTTGTGCTTCCATTGTTTGTTGGGTGTAACCCTTTGTTCCTTGGTTTTCCGCTGGTTCAACGTGAGAACTGGGTAGTTCCGAAGATATTAATTTGGTGTTTGGGCTATCTTGCTGACCACATTGAGAAAATTTAACTGACACTGAAGTACTTTAGGGCCTGACGCACTTCAGGTCATAGGGGAAGATGGAGGCCCACCTCAAAATATGAGATGGGGATCGCGAGCTCGTCTACGTAGATGGTGTTGATGGCATCACCTTTATTTGGGGTGCGTGCAGTAAACTCTGAAGGCACTTACTCTTCAATGCAAGAAAGATATTCCTGCTCGGTCAAGTTTCATTCGATTAAAGAATGGTCCAGAAATTGTTGCGTGCACTTTGACCTATCATCTATCCACTCGTTGTCACCTCCCATCGCAACGGTTCGAGGAGAAAGGAAAAAGAGTAATAGCGAGAGCTAGAAGAAGGTAGGGGCAATACCGCAGAAGAAATACATGTAGTGGTTAGGCGGTATGGTAAAGATGTAGGGGCATATTTATAGATGACGCCAGAAATGATTGATGAGAAATGAAAGGGGAGGCATGAGTGCGGATAGCAAACTCGCCACTCCCCAACCTCACCCGCAGGCCAGCCCATGACCCCCCACCTTGCTTTAGACTAAGCCTGAGGTGCACTGCATCTCGCATTAGAACTCGCAAAAAGGGATTTCAGCAAAATGACACATAAAACACAAATCATAGGCACTCACTAAGCAAGTAGAAATTAATTAGTAAGCTAATTCAATCCAAAGAGAAAATACTGAATTTAATACAAAAAATCTCAAACACTCGCTAGGTGAAGAGCAAGAATGGAGAAAGGGCGGGTACGGGGGCGAGTGTCGGTAGCCTCAGAATTGGAGTCATTTCCATCTTCCCCGGCCTCGCGCTCCCGCTCCGGGCAGAAGGAGGGGATTCTTATACTCTCGAACCATGTTGAGTTCCAGTTGTACAATGCATAGATGTTCTTCTATTCGCCCAACATGCACTTTGGGAGAAGTCGCCTGACGGCTCGCTCCCTATCTCGCCTCCTACGCTAGCAGACCTAGTCTCTCTAGGTTGCTCAACTATCGTTCATTTGCGACCCGTTCCGCTTGCATCTCGCGGAACATATGTCCATACTTCTGCAGAACCTCCGCCACCAAACTCTTCATCCCCTCAGGATCACTCGCATCACTAAGAAAGTCCTCCACAGCTTCGGGAGAAGGAGGTGGCGAGCAAGCACCCGTATTTGAGGACTCGGCCACCGAGACGTCCTGACTATCTGCGAGGAGAAGGAACAAATATCAAAATCAACACCATCATGAAGAGAGGGTGAGTGCTTCAACTAACCATGAGATGGACCAACGTTTTTGCCTGGACGATGATGAGATGGGCTTGGTCGTCCCTAGAAAGGACTATTGAAGGGGAGTGAGAGTAATTTTCCAAGACCTGGAGGAAAGGAGATCTGGTCGCAGATTTGGGCGACAGAAGGGATTTGAATGCCAAGAGTGCCCTGGGTCTAAGTAACGGTAGTAGAAGCAGGATTGTTCACAGCCTCGCGGATCCATGACTTCGACAATGTCGCCCCTTGGCCAGTGGTCCCGAATGGAGGAGTTGCAGAATACAACTAACAATCAGTGCGTGTAATAAGGAAATTACATCGGCAATGCAACGATGAACAACTTACCCGAAACCTGCCAAAGTGTTTCAGGAGAGGCCCGTGTGCTCACCCCCTTGGGAGGGTGGGTCTCCTGAGCCTTTAGATGACTCACGCTGGAAGGAGGATACGAGTTGATGTCCACAACAATGGTGATGGCGCCGATCCGCCAATGAATGAAGATACATGCTGCCACAATCTTCGCTCGCGGTCGCATCGCCGCAGCATTCAAGACAACAAAGATATTCACTGCTACGACCTCCACGCACGGCCACGTGCGACCACATAGCTCTTGGATGGCCAAGACAAATTATTTATTTTGAGCGACTAATTTACAATTTCAATTTTCAATTTAATTTCAGCATCCTTAGTTAATGTGGTAGTTTAATTTATTGTGTTGTAAAACTTTATAAGTGTTGTTGAGGGAGAATGAAAGGTAGCTTGATTGAGAACAAAAAGAAAAAAAACATGTGAGCTTCTTCCCTATGGTTCAGCCAGATTCCTACGTGTGTGTCGTGCGACGCTGCCTTCGCCCCTCTCCGCTAGAGTGTGACTCGCCACCTCCTTCTGTCGGTGCGACTCCGACAACCCATGCTATCCTATCTGAGCTGCTTGATGAGTACAATTATGATAGGATTTTTACTACCATAATTGTAATCATGTCCACTATTTTCTACCTCCCTACGTAATAATTTCGCGAGAATAGTTAAGAATTTGCTTTATCATGAATAGAAGAGCACAGTTAGGAGTTTCTATTACTTCATGTATTAAGCTATTTATTTATTCTTTGATTTTCCTAATACAGGTATTGTTAACCAGTGGAACTAAAAGTCTTGGAGAAAACAGAGGAGTTCACGGATTCAACATGGCTGATGACACGACAAGAATTGGGCGCACATGGGTAGGCACACGCCCGTATCCCTACCCGTGTCCTATTCGGGATGGACCAGAAGAATTGGAAGAAAAATACTGAGCACCACACGGGTGGGAACACGCCCGCTTCCGCACCCGTGTCCTTTTCAGGATAAATTCAACGTCTGCTGCCAACCAACCCGTGTGCGAAGAAAACGATGAACAACACGGTCGTATCAGTACCCGTGTCAGAAGACACGACCCATGACCAGACACGCATATCCGTATAGAACTGCCTTTGAACCGTCAACATGGCCTATGACACAGCCGTGTTGGAACCCGTGTCCGACCCTGTTTGCAAGGAGACTATAAAAACCTGTAGAAAAATTAGAATGAGGACTTTTGGATCATTTCATTTGGAGAACTTCTGGAGGATGAAAGTGGAGCACCCAAGAGAAGGAGGATTTGAACGAGATTTTTGTATGCTTTTAATCTTTCATGTATCTCGTTTAATCTTTCCTTTCTCTTGGTGATGAAAATTTTTTTTTTTTGCATGAAACTTTTATTTGAACAATTTGGTAATCATGTATGTTATTGTTTTCATCAAATTTATGGTATTTTATTCGTATGTAGACTTTCAAACAAAGAGATTTATCCTAGTTGTGAATTTATTATTTGTTTTATATGAATTACAGCTTTTTAGATTGAGAAATTGGAAAGTTGTGATGGTGTCTATATGTTCATATTTAGATGTTAATTCTCTTTGCATTTCAATTTGCATGATCGAGAGATATGTTGATTGGATAATTATAATACGGATAAATGGATTCATGGTATTTTAGAGATAGGATTACATGAATTTATGTATTAGATAGGGTACTTCATTTTAATGCAAATTTGAGGGTTGTAAATTGTTTGAGAGAAAATTTACTCAACTTAGGTTTAGATTTTGAATTGCTCGAGAGAGAATTTGATAAATGTTTAACCCTTACAATACAACGAATTTGATAATCTTATTATTACCTGATTACATAGAATTGAGTTAATGAGCGGTTATTTTCATGTGCATGCTCTTAGACTTTTGGCTTTTTATCATCTTTAATCCTCCAATGTTTCTTTATCCAAGTAGTCATAGTAAAGTTAATCTAGGTTACAAATCAATTTTAATTATAGGTATGATAATAGAGTGAGTGTGAGTACGAGTATTTGAAAACACCCCGTGGAATACGACACGAGATGTAGATTTCTTCTATACTATGATTGATAGGTGCACTTGCCTGAAAGTTAAATCAATCTAGATTATGCCCATCTACATTATTTATACTAGAGTGTAGAATGAACCTGCATCAAGTTATTATTTGTAGCTTGCAAGCATCAAGTTTTTGACACCGTTGTCGGGGACTCATTTTCAATATTTTGAAAGCTCAAACTTTATTAATCTATCAATTTTTGCTTATTAACATATAACTGTAAATTAGTTTATAGTATAATTATATCGCTTAATCTTTGTTTTGTAGTCAGTTTGTCTATGACCAGGGGAGAAATTCTGGGCTAGCACCATTTCATCATGACCCGGAACGAATTATTCACAGCACTAACCAAAGGGACGTGGGAACTAATACCACAGATATTTCAAACGGACTTTAAGAAGAGGAAACAGTAAACCAAGGAGAGCATCATCTAGAAAATTTGGATAACATGGTAAACCAGAACGAGCAAACCATGTCTGACTTTGCTAGACCTAATCTCCAGGGAACTGGGTCAAGCATCGTTAGACCACCAATAGTCTACAACAATTTTGAATTAAAGCCTAGTGTTATACAGATGGTTCAACAGTATGTCCAATATGATGGCATGTAAGATGAAGATCCTAACACACACTTAGCCAGATTCTTGGAGATATGTGATACATTCAAGATCAATAATATTTCTAATGATGTCATTCGATTGAGATTGTTTCCGTTCTCACTAAGGCACAAGGCGAAGCAGTGGCTCAACTCATTACCTAGAGGGTCGATTACTACATGAGATATGATGGTTGAGAAGTTTTTAATGAAGTATTTTCCATCGGCGAAAACTGAAATGCTAAGGAATGACATCTCTATGTATGTTCAATTGGAATTTGAATCGTTGTACGACACATGGGAATGATTCAAGGATCTTTTAAGGATATGTCCCCATCATGCACTACCTTCCTGGCTTCAAATTCAGACTTTTTACAATGGTCTCAATCTAGCCACTGAACAAATGATCGATGCGGCTAGTGGAGGCACCTTGAACAATAAGACACCTGAAGCGGCTCAACAGTTGATAGAAGACATGACAATGAATAACTATCAATGCACTACCGTGAGACAAAAGTCTAATAAGCATGCAGGAATGTATGAAGTGGATGTTGTCACTGCCTTAGCCATTCAAGTAGAGAAGCTTCACCAGAAGATGGATAACCTTTCCTTAGCATCACCCTTGATGTTACCTCAACAATGGGACCCTTCAATTAGTGGAATGCCTGGTTGTGAATCTCAAGTGCAAGAACTTGTTGACTATATGGGCAACAACACCAGACATCCTTTCAACCAAGCAAACAACCCGTATAGTTTTACACACAATCCTGGATGGAGGAACCACCCCAATTTCTCTTGGGGAGGACAAGGAAATCAAGGAAAGCAACCTGTGTTTGGATAACCACAATAACCAGAACCAAGGAAGCCAACATTGGAAGATGTACTTACCAAGTTCATGAAAACTACTAATGTAGCTTTCCAGAATCAAGAGGGCTCAATTCGTAATTTGGAGAACTAGATTGGTCAGCTCGCAAGGATGGTATCTGAGAGGCAGCAAGGAACACTTTCGATTAATACTGAAACAAACCTGAAGGAGCATGCAAAAGCCATCCAATTGAGGAGCGAAAAGGAGTTACAAAACCAAGGCTTACAAAGGAAGTGCCCCAAGAGGAGTCTAGCGGCGAAGGACCGAACGAGATGGATGTGAAACCAATGAAGTATCAACCAACAGTACCATATCCAGCAAAGCTTAACAAGGAGCGCATAGATGCACAATATGGTAAATTCTTATCTATGTTTAAACAATTACATATCAATTTACCTTTTTCGGAAATCATTCAAATGCCTAAGTATGCTAAATTTCTTAAGGACTTAATCTCAAATAAAAAGAAAATAGAAGAATTATCTTTAGTAACACTTAGTGAAGAATGTTCTGCTATTTTGCAGAACAAATTACCACAAAAACATAAGGATCTAGGTTCATTTTCAATTCCATGTTTAATCGGTGATTTACAAGTAAATAAAGCTTTAGCGGACTTAGGAGCTAGTATAAACTTAATGCCCTATAAACTATATTTTAAACTATGTCTAGGAGAACTTAGCCCAACTAGAATGAGTATTCAACTAGCAAATCGATCGGTTAAGTACCCTAGAGGAATAGTAGAGGATGTATTGGTTAAGGTAGATAAGTTTATATTTCCTGCCAATTTTGTTATTCTAGATATGAACAAAAATATCGAAGTGCCACTCATACCAGGTCGTCCATTTTTAGCTACATTGCGAGCTCTTATTGATGTTTTAAAAGGTAAATTAGTTTTGCGAGTAGGGGAAGATGAAGTCACTTTTCAAATTGGCAATACAATAAAATAATCCTTAGATAATGATGATTATTGCTATTTTTCTCATGGTGTTGATAATTTTATGACTTCTATGAATTCTAATTTATAATATAGAGATCCTTTAGAAATTTGCATCACTAATTGTTATCTAGAAGATGAAAAAAATAAAGACATTGTTGAACCTTTATTTTTTCTAGATAATTGCGTTTCGATGAATAGAACGACTGAGTATAGTTTGTTTACACAAGAAGATCGTGAAGGTCTTAAGAATAATACTAAGGATCCACCGATAGTAGAACTAAAAAAAATACCGGATCATCTTGAGTATGCATTCTTAGGAACTAATTCTTCTTACCCAGTTATTATCTCCTCTAATCTTTCTAATACTGAAAAAGCTAAATTAATAACTATGCTGAAGAAATGTAAAGGTGCAATAGCATGAAAAATATCTGATATAAAAGGTATTAATCCTATTTTTGCACTCACAAGATCCATTTGAAAGAAAAATATAAACCTTCTATTCAACCCCAACGTAGGCTAAACCCAAATATGAAAGAGGTAGTTAAGGCTGAGATTATTAAGTTGTTAGATATTGGTATGATATACCCTATTTCGGATAGTTCATGGGTTAGTCTTGTACAAGCGTTCCTAAGAATGGTGGTCTAACAGTGGTAGCAAACGATAAGAATGAATTAATTCCAACGCGAACGGTAACAGGTTGGCGTGTTTGTATTGACTATAGGAAGTTAAACGGTGTCACTAGGAAAGACCATTTCCCTCTTCCTTTCATTGACCAAATATTAGAATGTTTATCAGGACATTCTTATTATTATTTTCTAGATGGACTTTCTGGAAATTTCCAAATTCCTATAACACCAGAAGACCAGGAGAAAACAACATTCACTTGCCCATTTGGTACCTTTGCCTATAGACATATGTCATTCGGTTTATATAATGCACCCGCCACTTTCCAAAGGTGCATGTTAGCCATCTTTAATGAATATGTTGAAGATATTATGAAAGTGTTTATGGATGATTTCTCTATTTTTGGTGACTCGTTTGATTTGTGTTTGAATAATTTAGAAAAAGTTCTTAGGTGTGAGGAAATAAACCTAGTGCTTAGTTGGGAGAAGTGTCATTTCATGGTGAGAGAATGGTTAGTACTTGGCCATAAAATCTCAAGTCAAGGAATTCAAGTAGATAGAGCGAAAATTGAAACCATAGAAAAGTTACCACCACCAACCTCCGTTAAGGCAGTGAGAAGTTTCTTAGGACATGCTGGATTTTACCGCTAGTTTATTAAAGACTTCTCTAAAATCGCTAAACCACTTACTATGCTTTTAGAAAAAGATACACCTTTTATTTTTGAACAAGAGTGTCTACATGCCTATGAGTTCTTAAAAGAAAGATTAATTAATTCTCCTATTATGATCGCGCCTAATTTTACTCAACCTTTTGAGATCATGTATGACGCTAGCAGTTTTGCGGTAGGGGCTGTGTTATGCCAATGCCAAAACAAACATTTTCACCCTATATACTATGCTAGCAAAACAATTAATAATGCACAAGAGAATTATACAACTACGGAAAAAGAACTTCTAGCAGTGGTATTTGTCTTTGATAAATTTAGATCTTATTTAACATTGTCTAAGGTGGTAGTATACACAGATCACTCTGCCCTAAGATATTTATCAGCCAAGGCGGAAGCCAAACCTCGTTTAATCCGTTGGGTCATTTTATTGTAAGAATTTTATTTGAAAATTAGGGATAAACGAGGAGCAGAAAACTTAGCGGCAGACCATCTCTCACGTTTAGAAAATCCAATACGAGAAATGTTAGATGAATCAGATATTTTTGATACGTTTCTTGAGGAATCATTATTTGCCTTATCTATAAATATAAATCATGATTATCTGTGGTTTGCTGATTATGCAAACTATCTTATGGTTAAGGTCCTTCCAAAAGAATTTTCATATCAGCAAAAAGAGGAATTTTTCTCTGACTTAAAATATTATTTCTTGGATGACCCCTTTCTATTTCGGATATGTGCAGATTACGTTATACGAAAGTGTATATCAACGGAGGAGGGTTGGAAAATCCTGGAGTTGTGTCATTCAGGTCTTGCTGGTGGTCACTATGGAGCAAATCTCTCAGCCAAAAAGGTTCTTGATTGTGGTTTTTATTGTCCCCTTCTATTCAAGGATGTCCAAAGGTATGTGCTTTCATGTGAATCTTGTCAGAAATCAGGTAATATTTCTAAATTACATGAAATGCCGCAAGAATTTATTCTTGAATGTAAAGTATTTGATGTGTGGGGAATTGATTTTATGGGACCATTTCCAAGTTCGTATGAGAATAAATATATTTTGGTAGTTGTAGATTATGTATCTAAGTGGGTAGAGGCGCAAGCCTTTCCTACTAATGATAGTAGAGTAGTAATTCAATTTTTGAAATCTTTATTTGCACGATTTGGCACACCACGTGCACCTATTAGCGATAAGGGTTCATATTTTTGTAATCTACAGCTAGATAAAGTATTACAAAAATATGGAGTTACACATAGGATAGCAACTCCTTATCATCCACAAAATAGTGGTCAAGTTGAAGTTTCAATAGAGAACTTAAGAGGATCATGGAAAAATCTATAAAAGGGAATAGGAAGCAATGGTCTAGGAAACTAAATGATTGTTTTTGGGCATATAGGACTGCCTTCAAAACATCTATCGGGACCACCCCCTTTAGATTAGTCTATGGTAAATCATGTCATTTGCCTATAGAATTAGAACACAAGTCGTATTGGGCAATACGCTATTTGAATTTTGACACTAATTTTATAGGGGAGCAACAAAAACTTCAGCTTAATGAATTTGATGAGTGGAGAACCATGGCTTACGAGAACTCCCGGATTTATAAGGAGAAGACCAAACTATTCTATGACTGTCACCTTCGCAAATGTAAGACATTCCAAAAAGGTGACCAAGTCCTCATTTTTAATTCCAGACTGCGTTTATTCGCAGGGAAGTTAAGGTCTAAGTGGTTCGGACCCTTCCAAGTCAAAGAATTCTTTCCCTACGGCACCGTCGAGCTAACCCACCCTGAGAAGGGCGATTTTAAAGTCAATGGGCACCGATTAAAACTTTACTACGGCGCGCTTCTTCAAGATTTTGCACGTCAAGAAACATGCCTCCGTCTAGACTAGGATTGTGAATAATGTAGTAAAATTTTTAGTAAAATTTTAGTTATTGTTAATCCAAAATTTTTTTAATAAAAATCACTTAGGGGGAATTTTAAATTTAGGGGAGCACACGGGTAACCACACTCCCGTGTGCATTGTCATGTACATAACACATCCTTGGACCCAGCCGTGTTCTATTAAAAATGAGTGGTACTCAGTTTTTCTCGAGCACCACGCGGCTGGACATACACCCATGTGTGTTGCCGTGTCGTAATACCTCTTTTTTTCCATACTCATACAGAGAAGGACACGGGTATACACACACCGGTGTTGATGCCCATGTTCCTATTCTAATTTTGCCGAAGTATGTTCCCGAGAATGACACTGGTTAACACACACCCGGGTTGGTGCACGTATGCCTATTCTGATTTTGACCACGTATATTCCCGAGAACCACACGGGCAGCCACCCAGCCGTGTTCTCCGCCGTGTCGCTGGTCGACGATGTTCATCTCGAGAAGGACACAACTAGCCACCCAGTCGTGTTCTCCCCCGTATCGCTGTTCTACGAAGTATATCCCGAGAAGGACACGACTACCTACCCAGTCGTGTCATTACCTATGTGCATTTTAATGCACTGTGCCTGAGCAAGACACCGGCCGATACACGCCCGTGTTGTTGACCGTGTCCGCCTGATGCGCTGCTTTCCCGTGAAGTTTTACCACACGTCTTATCGATACCCGTGTTCTACACGGTAAAGATTCCTTAACACTGGTGCACACGCGGCCGTGTGTGAACCCGTGTTCGTCTTCTTTAAATATGGTCGTGTTCTGGTCATCTCTATCTTCCTCCCCTAATTTCCAAACTTCACCTCCTACACTACCTCTCTTCTAGAGCCGGTTGAGGTTTTGGCCTTCAACATGTGTGGATTTGCCTCCTCTCGTAGCAATCTATACTCCTAGGTAAACATTTTTGGGATTACATTCTTATTTTTTTTCAACTTCTTCTTCTTCTACTCCACTCTCTTCCCCTTCTTCTTATTCCTTTCCTCATTTTCCTCCTCTTATTCCTTCTTCATGTCTTAAAAATCCTTATATTTGTCCACAGATCATGTCTTCAACACGTTCCCAAGGCGGTCGCCGACATCGCCCAGAGCTCCAAGCACTGTCAACTGAAAGGCGCGACGCCGCTGTGCCGCTGGAATTCATGGATTCGGTGCACATCAATCGCTACAACCACCTCCGGTCGAAGAAGTACCAGGATATTCGAGTGATTGACTGGAGCATCTTGGAGGAAATAAATCTAGCGGGAGATGTTAGGGAGTTGATATCTGTTGTGGGGTGGCAACAATTTTTTGTTATAGAGGAACTAGGATTTAAGGAACTCACGCTCGAGTTCATGTATTCTTTTTATTTAAACCTTAGACCTGCCTTGACTGAACACGCAAATGCGCAAGAGGGGATCATCTTATTTCGAGTAGCAGGCACTACACATACACTCTCCCTTCTCCAGTTTACCCAATACTTAGGGGTGTATGAGAACTCGTTCCTCGTTAGTGTCGCCTACCCCAAGCTTCAATTTGACCTCCCCACTCGTGACCATGGCGCCAACATCTGGGCCCAGCTTACTTTTGACATTAATCCATATGAGGCCAAGAGGTATAAGGCCTCCAAGTTGCGTTCTCCCGCCCTCTACTACCTACATCATCTTCTGAGTCACACCTTGAGCGGCCGGGGCGAAAGCTCAGGAGTTGTTAGTAGGTAGGTTGTGATATATCTTTATAGCATGTCGTCACATTACCCCATCTATCTGGGTTATATGCTCGTACAGTTCATCCTTCACCAGACTGACAACTCACGTATAGGGTCTATCTGTGTAGTACCCTACATTACCCGCCTGGAGAAGAATATAAACATATTCTCTTCCCTTCCCCCGATGACCGTGGTCGCAAAGACTGTGCCTATCACTATGGCCAGTCTTTGATCCCTCCGCCTCATCTTTGCCTGTCAGGGTCGGGGTGGAACTGTTTATTCCATTGCGAGGCACGGACCTCAGTTTGCTTATGATGACGGTGATGAGGACGATGTCGATCCGGACCTCGATGAGCCTCTCGTGCCTCCGCCTCGCCTACTTATGCTTAGGGAGAGTCTTCTGCCCCTCCTTCTCGATCACGCTCGTAGTATTCGCGTGACTTCTAGCACTTCTTTGAGACCGAGCTCTCATCGTGCTTGCAACGTATAGAGGATTCGCAGAAGCAGACAAAGGACACCATCCTTAAGATCAGGCACCACTTGAGGATCTCTCCAATACCACCGACAGCTCCTCGCCCTCCTCACTTCCCTAACGATCAGGCCGACCCTCCAGCATATTTTTGACATGTATCAGTTTATTGGACATGTATTTCAGCAGCATCTATTTGTACCTGTATTATCAAATATTATATATGTTATCATATTTTCTCCTTTTTCATTCGTGTGCTCTTTTATTTTCATGATAGTCAGTTCTTTATTTGTTGGTGAAATTGCTCTCTAAGTTCTTTACATTGCAATGAGGGCATTGCAAATGTTAAGTCTAGGGGTGGATGTTCTTCAATTCTATAATTTTTGTGATAGACATGATTACAATTGGTTATACTTTTGCTATCATAGTGATCAAGGTTGTTATACGCCCCAAAATGTTTGGTTTGTTACTCCTTTAAGCTCTCATTAATTCACTCATTTGGGATTATAACTAACTACTTTACTTTCGCACACTGATTAAAATGAATTGATGTAGATTCATTGAGTGTACAAATTTGTTGATTAGTAATTATGTATAGAAATTCATTGGCCAAATTTTCTCTATATAATTTTTTTTAAGATTAATCCTTTATATTATTAACTGTCATTCACTCTATTTTAGAAAATATAATTATCTATAATAAAGTGAGTCGATGAGTGTAACATTTTTATAATTTTATACTAGGGAATCAAAATAAAGAATACTCTCTATTGATGTCTAGAACTTACCCTCTAGCGATCCTTAAAACCTTTGCATAGGTTAATTAGTTAGGGCATAAATGACTTAGGCCTCCTTTTGGATAGCATGAGCCTTGCAATCCCAAAACCTTAAACATTATACCCTTGTACACCCAATTTGGACCTAATCCCTATGCCTTTTGATACTCTACTACTAAAATTCACCAAGGCCAAATCCTTACCTATTAACACACTTATCATTGATACCTTCTTGGAATGAGTTTGTTCATAGTGATATGTGGTATGAGTGCGTGTATACTTGCACCCACTTGGAATAATTCCTACTATGAACCATTGAAAAAAAACATAGTGATATGTGGTCTGAGTGCTTGTATATTTGCACCCACTCGAAATGATCCCTACTATGGACCCTTGGTTAAGAAAAATAAAAATATAGAGTATCCATCAAAAATGTGGGAAGTATAATAATTGTAAAGTCTGGGCGTGCTTTTATAACATTGATGTATGTTAAGGTATTTACAAAGTAAGAGGCTCAATCATTATCTAGGTGTGATATGAACCATCGAATTTATCTTTGATTACCCCACCTTTAATCTTCTGTCCTAAGCTAAAAGGTTACACCATAATACAAGTCCTAAGGATCCAACCTTACTAATTCTAACTAGTGACGTGGAGAGGGTGTGAAAAGGTAAGCTCATGACTATCAATATTGGTACTTATAAGTTTTGAAATACTAATACATATCTTATTGAGATTGTTATTTTCTCCTCACAATTGTTATGAATGACTATACTTTTATTTCTAAGAAAGAGTGAAAGATAGTTAAAAGATATATTGGAGGAATTTTAAGATAAAGTTATATTTAGAAAAGTATGCTATACTATTTCTTATACGATTACATCATCAAAGTTCTCTTTAAATTCATAGAAACCAGTGTGTGAAAGCAAAATTATTTATTGGTAACCCAAATGTTTGAATTAGTTTGCTTGTGGACAAGTAAACATCTAAGTCTGGGGGTATTTGATGAGTACAATTATGATAGACTTTTTACTATCATAATTGTAATCATGTCCACTATTTTCTACCTCCCTATGTAATAATTTCGCGAGAATAGTTAAAAATTTGCTTTATCATGAATAGAAGAGAACAGTTAGGAGTTTTTATTATTTCATGTATTAAGCTATTTATTTATTCTTTCATTTTTCTAATGCAGGTATTGTTAACCAGCGGAACTAAAAGTCTTGGAGCAAACAAAGGAGTTCACGGATTCAACATGACTGATGACAGGACAAGAATTGGGCGCACACGGGTAGGCACACGCCCGTGTCCCTACCCGTGTCCTATTAGGGATGGACCAGAAGAATTGGAAGAAAAAGACGGAGCACCAAACGGGTGGGAACACGCCCGTGTCCCTACCCGTGTCCTTTTCGGGATAAATTCAAAGTCTGTTGCCAACCAACCCGTGTGCGAATAATACGATTAACAACACAGTCTTGTCAGTACCCATATCAGATGACACGACCCACGACTAGACACGCCTATCCATTTGGAACCGCTTTTGAACCGTCAACACGGCCTGTGACACGGCCGTATTGGAACCCGTGTCCGACCCTGTTTGCAAGGAGACTATAAAAACCTATAGAAAAATTAGAATGGGGACTTTTGGATCATTTCATTTGGAGAACTTCTGGAGGACGAAAGTGGAGCACCCAAGAGAAGGAGGAATTGAAGGAGATTTTTGTATGCTTTTAATCTTTCATGTATCTCTTTTAATCTTTCCTTTCTCTTGGTGATCTAACTTTATTTATATTTTTTATTTCGCATGAAACTTTTATTTGAACAGTTTGATAACTATGTATGTTATTGTTTTCATCAAATTTGTGGTATTTTATTTGTATGTAGACTTTCAAACAAAGAGGTTTATCCTAGTTGTGAATTTATTATTTATTTTACATGACTTCCAACTTTTTAGATTGAGAAATTGGAAGGTTGTGATGATATTTATATGTTCATATTTAGGTGTTAATTCTCTTTGCATTTCAATTTGCATGATCGAGAGATATGTTGATTGGATAATTATAATACAGATAAATGTATTCATGGTATTTTAGAGATAGGATTTCATGAATTTATGTATTAGATAGGGTACTTTATTTTAATGCAAATTTGAGGGTTGTAAATTGTTCGAGAGAAAATTTACTCAACTTAGGTTTGCATTTTGAATTGCTCAAGAGATAATTTGATAAATGTTTAACCCTTACAATACAATGAATTTGATAATCTTATTATTACCTGATTACATAGAATTGAGTTAATGAGCGGTTATTTTCATATGGATGCTCTTAGACTTTCGGCTTTTTATCATCTTTAATCCTCCAATGTTTCTTTATCCAAGTAGTCATAGTTAGGTTAATCTAGGTAAAAAATCAATTTTAATTATAGGTATGATAATAGAGTGAGGGTGAGTACGAGTATTTGAAAAGACCCTATGGAATACGACACGAGATGTAGATTTCTCCTATACTATGATTGATAGGTGCACTTACCTAAAAGTTAAATCAATCTAGCTTATGCCCATCTACATAGTTTATACTAGAGTGTAGAATGAATCCACATCAATTTATTACTTGTAGCTCGCAAGCATCAGCTATCTACCCGAGCTGCTGTCTACCCGAGCCCTTACCCGAGCTATTGTCCGCCCCTTCCTACCTGAGCTGCTGCCTGCATCACCCTACCCGCGCCCCTCTGTCCCGATCCGCTACCCGTTGGGACTATTCGGCTTGGTGTCGTGGCGATTGGCGAGTCCTTGCCTATATTCGGTGAAACTCCGGTGGAACCGTAGTAGAGCAATTCACCTCATGACAACCTCCTAGAGTGTGGGTAACGTGTTTCATTCCTCATCTCGAGTGTGATTCATCCCTTAACATATTTCTTGTGAAGAAAAATGGTGGCGTTAATTTTGAAATCGAGATTGCATCATGGTTTTCTCCGGATTATTCATTGTTGAACTCTTGATTTTTCGGTGTTCTAAGGATTAGGTTTTTCATGGATTTTCTTTTGTTGGGAAAGATCAACCACTTTGATCATCGATTTTGTTTTGGTGGATCTCTTGTGGTACAACACAACCGTTCGGATCGTGTAGATCCATTTCGCTTGAGCAAATATTGGCAAATATCCCTTATTTAATCTCTAGAGGATTGGCGACCCTTCGTGTTGGCGTGTGAATGATAACAACGCAATTCAGTGGTGTTATGTCTTAGTTGCGTGAGAGAGCGAGTTGTGAGTTTTTCGATCACCTAAGTCGTGTCGGTGGGACTAGCCTGCATCATTTTTGGTATCAAAGCGAAGTGGCCAATTTCTTAACTTGGCCCCGGTCCACACTATTTCACGTCAGGTCTCACTTGTGCACCAAAATTTTATTTCCCTACAATTGTTTTTTTATTTTCTCACCCATCGTATGCTTATTAGATCCGGTCACGAGTATCACAGCAACTCCGGTCACGAGTATCACATATCCTCATCGATTATGGATGATGACGATACCCAAATCAAAACCCCTCTCTGGATGATGAACTATGCTTTGAGATGAATCAACCACTAGGGGAACTCTGGCGAATGATGACCCAACTTTTGGCCAAACGAGCCCCCTCATCACCTAGAGGTCATAGGCCACCCAACTATCACCACCACAAGGACAAGGACCATGATGATTTGTCTCCACATGCTCATCCACAACATGGTCTCCCCGAACAGGATGCCGACCTTACCCGCACAATTAAAATAAATGCCCTCACCTATGACAGCCTTGGGAGCCCCAAATTTTCCTAAATTAGGTTATGGATATGGAGTGCTATTTTGAATGGCATCGCCTAGTGGACCCACAAAAAGTTCAAGTGGCTAGGATGAAATTAATGAACCGAGCCAAAGTATTTTGGTTAAATGTAGAGTGATGTTTCAGAGCTGAGAAAGGTGTTCCCCCTGTCGGTTGGCACGTAATGAAAATTCTTCTCAAGGATCAATACGTTCCTGCCTATCATTGCAATCAAATGTTCGATGAGTTAGCCACCCTTCGGCAAGGCGATAGGTTCGTAGTCGATTATATGGGAGAACGTAAGGATAATATGGTCCGATGTGAGGTCCAAGAGATGCGGGAAGTTATAATATTTAGGTTCCGTAAGGGCCTTAGCTACGACATACAAAATAATCTCTTACATTACGGTCACACCGATTTGAACACCACCTTCAACGTCGCCCTAGATATTGAAAATCACTTAGCCGCTAAGTCCAAACCTAAACACAACTCCTATAAAGGTAAAGCTACGTTTAACTCTTTCGCCTCAACCAATAAGGACAAAGGACAATTTAAGACTAAGGATTCCTCTAACATCGTTATTACGGCTAGGGACACTAAGAATCCTCTAGGGGAGCACATTCCGGTAGGCAAGATTAGTAAGACTAATGCCACTTGTTATGCTTGTGGGGTAACCAACCACTACGTCATTGAATGCCCAACTAAGACAAAGACCTTGGTCGTCGTTGAGCCTACTAGTGAAACTCCATAGTTTATCTACGAGGCTACGGATTAGTCAGAGCCGGGCAGATTTCCTAGTGACATGGAAGAGGATAATAACCTGATGGTGATGCGTTGTATCTCGTCAACCCCACGTGCGACGGATGATTGACACCACACCAACATCTTCTCGTTGGTTTTTAAGAGCGGTGAGAAACTTTGCAAGTTGATTATAGCCAACGGTAGTTGTATGAATGTCATTTAGGAGAAGGCGGTTACACGTATGTCGTTATCTGCCAACCCTCACCAACAACCCTATTACGTCGCGTGGGTTAACAAAACCTCCCTTCCGATCACTAAGCGTTGCCTAGTTCCTCTTACCATCAAATCTTATTCAAAACAAGTTTGGTGTGATGTTATACCCATGGATATTTGCCACGTGTTATTGGGTCGTCCATTGCTTTTTGACCACGATGTTACGCATTTTGGACGTGCCAACATCTATGAATTTAAATTTAATGGAAAAAAGATCACTCTTAAGCACACCCCACCTAAGGACCCCACTATTTCTTCCAAAGACACAGTCATCCTGGTAGAGAAAAAGACTTTGAGTTTGATTGACAAGAAAGAGTTTGCTAGAGATTCCTTTATGAGTGGAATGCTATATGCATTGGTTTGTTTGCAAACTACGGATGAAATCTCTACTTTTGACGAGTTACTCATAGCATTGAGGAAACTTTTAGAAGAATTCAAAGATGTCTATCCGGATGAGTTACCTTCCATGTTACCTCCCATGAGCGATATCCAGCATGCGATAGATTTCATCTCAGGTTCCTCTTTGCCCAATCTTCCTCACTATAGGTTGAACCCATCCGCACATCATGAATTACAAACATAAATTTCATATTTATTATCTAAGGAACTCATTCGGCATAGCAAGAGCTCGTGTGTCGTTCCTGCCCTATTAGCCCCAAAGAAGGACGAAACGTGGATGATGTGCGTAGATAGTAGAGCTATAAACAAGATCATCGTTAAATATAGGTTTCCCATCCCTTGTTTAGATGATTTTCTTGACATGTTAGCGGGAGCCATAATTTTCGACAAGATGGATCTTAGGAGTGGTTATCACCAGATTAGAATTAGAGAGGGGGATGAATGGAAGACAACTTTCAAATCCAAAGATGGACTGTATGAATTGCTAGTAATGTCGTTTGGACTTTCTAATGTTCCAAGCACTTTCTCAAGGATGATGACCCATGTGCTACAACCCTTAATGGGAAAACTTTATTGTGGTATATTTTGATGACATCTTAGTTTTTAGCACTTCTTCGCATCAACATGAATCTCACTTAAGAGTACTCCATACGACGTTAAGGTCGGAAAAATTATTCGTTAGTATAAAAAAATGCACATTTTTTGTATGTTCCATAGAGTTTCTTGGTTATATTGTGAGTTCAGAGGATATTTTTGTTGATCCAAAGAAGGTTCAAGCAATTAAAGATTGGCCCGAGCCTACCACCCTATGTGAAGTGAGAAGTTTTTACGGTCTTGTTACTTTTTACCATCGCTTTATTCGTGACTTTAGTAGTATTATGGAACCAATCACTAGGTGTTTAAAGAAATGAGGTTTTAAATGGACTGCGTCGGCCACTAAGGCATTTCAAACTATCAAGACCCGAATGTCAGAAGCACTTGTTTTACGATTGCCTAATTTTGGCAAAGTTTTTGAGTTGTCTTGTGATGCATCTGGGGTAGGAATTGGTGGTGTTTTGAGTCGGGAGGGCCCCCCGATAGGGTATTTTAGTGAGAAACTTGTTGTTCCTAAGTTAAATTATTCTAATTATGATAGAGAATTCTACGTATTAATTTGATGCCTCCAACATTGGCGACACTATCTCCTCCCCAAGGAGTTTGTTCTCCTATTGGACCATGACGTGTTCAGATTTGTTAACTCACAAAGTAAGATTAATCCACGTCATGCTAAATGGATTTCTTATCTCCAAGAGTATACTTTTATAATTAAACATCTTAAGAGGACTCTAAACCGCGTAGATGATGTCATCAGTCGTGTATCATTATTATTGTCTACATTATAAGTGAAGGTTATCGGGTTTGAGAGGATCAAGGATGAGTATGTTCAATGTCCTGATTTTAAAGATATTTATTTATTCGTTCAAAGCAATTCACCAACCACTATTTCGGTATATTATATTAGGGGCGGTCATCTATTTAAGCATGTGAAGTTGTGCATCCCACGATCTTCTTTGCGCCACCTTATTGTGTTGGAGTTGCATAACGGTAGCCTTGGTGGTCACTTTGTTCGCGACAAAACTATCACATTAGTAGAGGACAAGTTTTATTGGCCCGGTCTCAAGCCATTGGTTAGTAAAATCGTTAATAGCTGTCGTGTTTGCCAATTGGCCAAGGGGAATAAGACTAAGGCAGGTCTATATACACCTCTCCCAGTTTCATCCATCCCGTGGGAGGACGTTAGTATGGATTTTATCCTGGGCCTACCAATCACTTTTATATATCATGATTCCATCCAAGTGGTGGTAGATCATTTTTAAAAATGGCCTATTTTATTCCATGCGATAAAAACAATGATGCATCTCATATCGCTAAGTTGTATTTTAAAGAGGTTGTCGGGCATCGTGGCGTTCCAAAAACTATAGTTACTGATAGGGACGTTAAATTTATTAGTTATTTTTGGAAAACTTTATGGAAGTTGATGGGCACCAAGCCTTTGTTTTCTTCGGCCTATCATTCCCAAACAGATGGTCAAATGAAAGTGGTAAACAGAAATTTGGGAAATTTATTTAGGTGTCTTGTGGGTGAGCACAAAGGCACTTGAGATTTACTTCTCCCCCACACCCAAATAGCTTATAATAACTCCAAAAATAGATCTACCAGCTTGTCCCCCAACGAGATCGTGCATGGCTATAAGGCACCCATACCACTTGACTTGATTCTCTTACCACCATTGTATAAGTCAAGTCAGTTTGCACACGAGTTCGCTCAACATGTTCGCGACATGCACAAACACATTCAAGAGATATTGGCCACTCAATACACGTCTTATCAAGCGCACGCAAACTTGCATTGAAGAGTAACTCACTTAAACATTGATGACTTGGTTTTGGTTCGTCTCATTCCTGAACGTTTGCCTTCGAGCTCCATAAAAAAATTTGCTAATCGGAGAGTCAGTCCTTTTCGAACTACAAAGAAATGGGGAGACAACGCTTATCTTCTGGATTTACACATTGATTGAGGTACATCCCCTATTTTCAACGTTTCGGATTTAACGACATATGTTTCTCCGCCACCTAAAATATCTTCCCCTTCGTTCACGTCTTCTTCCACTTCTACTACTGGGTTGGGGTGAGATTATTCCCGGATTGCTCTCTACTACGGCTTCTACCGAAGGTATACTTGATGTTGATTTTACTAACGCTTTTCCAAGGTTTACCAAAACCTCCTTTGTGCCTGATAGGATTCTGGACGATCAAGTTGTTACCTCTGCTAACGGTGGTCTCCACCGCTATCTTCTTCGTTGGCGTGATCACCCTGCTTCAGATGATTCTTATCTTCCCAAGGCTGATTTTGAACGCTTGGATGCTGCACTCCTCCAACACTATCGTCATGACCACTCACAGGTGATGAGTGCTTTTGACCGGGGAAGGATTGATGGCGCCGACCAGCCAATGAATTAAGATACCTACCGTTATAATCTCTGCTCGCAGTCGCGTCACCGTAGCATTCAAGACAACAAAGATATCTGCTGCTACGATCTCCGCGCATGTCCACGTGCGGCTACATAGCTCTTGGATGGCCAAGACAAATTATTTATTTTGAGCGACTAATTTACAATTTTAATTTTATGTTTAATTTCAGCATCCTTAGTTAATGTGGTAGTTTAATTTACTTTGTTGTAAAACTTTATAAGTGTTGTTGAGGGTGAATGAAAGGCAGCTTGATTGAGAACAAAAAGAAAAAAAACCTTGATCTTCTTCCCTAGGGTTCGACCTGACTCTTGCGTGCGTTCTGTGCGACACTACCACCGCCCCTCTCCGTCGACGTGTGACTCGCCACCTCCTTCCGTCGGTGCGACTCCGACGACCCGCCCCGTCCTATCTGAGTTGCTATCTACCGAAGATACTGCCTATCTGAGCCCCTGCCCAAGTTGTTGCCCGCCCCTTCCTACCCGAGTTGCTGCCTCCATCACCCTACTCATGCCCCTCTATCATGATCTGTTGTCCATTGAGACTTTTAGGCGTGGTGTCGTGGAGATTGGAGAGTCTTGGCCTCCATTCGATGAAACTTTGGTGGAACTGTAGTAGAAAGATTCACCTCGTGACAACCTGCTCGAGTGTGGGTAATGAGTTTGAAAGTTAGTGGTTAGATCTGGTATACTCTAGAGGGGGTGAATAGAGTATCTTGTGATTTTTAAAACTTTTGTTGTAAATAAACCTTAGTCCTAAAATAATCTGACCTAACACAGGATCGTCAAATATAAAATATCACAAACATAGCAAACCTAATTAGCACAAACACAACAAACCTAATTAGCACAGCCACAGCAAGAACAAAAGAAAAGGGCAACACAGACAACACAAGAATTTTATAGTGGTTCCCCAACCTGGGTACATCCACTCTTCTACCACCCTGGTAGGAATCCACTCAGGTTTTTGATCAGGTGACTGCCACCAATGAGCTTTTGATCAGGTGCTCAAAAACCAAACCTCAAGTCTTTTGATCAGGTGACTTGCAACCAGGAATAACTTTTGAAGGGAGTTAAGAACCCTTTATACAGTGGGGGTGATAGAATGATTTTGTCTTCTCTTTCTCAGATACAACTGAGAAGACTTTTGTGGATATTGATCTTAGCAAAGAGCTCCCCCTGAGATATTAAATGGTTCAGGAAGTTCAAGTTTTGTTGCAGGGTGATAGGTCTTCAACTTTTGCTTTGACCAAATGAACTTCAGGAACTTCTTGACAGATATATTGTTTGTTGTCCTTTGAAGAAACCTGAATGAAGATAGAAGAAGACTCTTGATCTTGAATGGTTGTTCTTCTTCTTCAGCTTGCTGTTGTTTTCTTTGGTCTAGGGCTAGGGCTTTTTATCTCTTGACAGTGTTATTTCCCTGTGAGCTCAGTAGTCTATATATCCTCTGTGTGCTGTGGTGAGAGCTAAAGAAAATCCTTATTCACTGTATGTTTCTGACTACTACTGGAGAGCCCTATTGAGGAAGAGAAAAGAAAATTTCCTTTTATATTTTCCATATGTATTTCCTTCTAAAATTTGAATTCCTCTCTCCATTGAATTCTGATGGCCTGGAGAATATTTGCATTGATTGATTTCCCCAACTGTCCCATGGAAACACGGCAAACAATAATCATGATGAAGACCGTAATCAATGCTTGCTTCTAACGGTAATATTCAGAGAATATTTATGCATTGATTACTCAGGAATTATTTCAATAGAAAAAGGACAGAGGGAGGGAAATTTCTAAGTCTGGAACTTTACAGAATTCATTGAGCAGAATTCGTCGATATTGTCCAGAGTTCGTCGAACAGAGAAGTCAAGTTCGTCGACCAGATAGCCTTTGTTCGTCGAGCTGAGATCCAATATCATCGACCTAAGAACTGACAACTGCTTTCTTGGACTTGAGAATGTTGAAGTAACATGTCCAGAAATCGTCGACCTCAGAACTAGGTTTGTCGACCTTAGAACTAGTTTCGTCGAGCTGAGAAATTCTAACTGCTACTTGATAATTCTTGCCAAGACTGTGGTCTAAGTTCGTTGAGCTGAGAAGGTGAGTTCGTCGACTGGAGTGTGATTCTGGACTTAGAATACTTAGTTGTTTCTGTTCTTATAGTGTTGAAGTAGATGATTTAGAAATCGTCGAACTAAGATCCAAATTCGTCGAGTTGATATTCTAACTTCGTCGACTGGAGTGTGAAGCTGGTCTTCAAATACTTAGATGTTTCTGGAATAAGATGTTGAAGGTGAATGCCCTGAGATCGTCGACCTGAGAACTAAGTTCGTCGTCCTGAGAACTAAGTTCATGGACTGGAGTTAAGTGTGAAGAATTCTAGACTTGGTGTTGAAGTATACTCTGGAATTCGTCGACCTGAGATTCAAGTTCGTCGAGCTCAGCTCAAAGGATTGTCTCTAATTTCGTCGAGCTGCGCACGACTTTCGTAGACCTGAGTTCGATGAATGTCGAACTCATTTTTTGAGTCTTTGATATTTCTCTAAGTCTTGAGTCTTTTGCAGTCAGTTGATGGCTGGTCTATATAGTGTTGACTCTAAGGACTTGTCCTAGACTCTAGTACATAACCATGACCCTGGCTATACATGTTGGGTCAGATGATCCTAACTTAGTGAACCTAGCCAAAATCTAACTAGGGATTCAACAATCTCCCCCTATTTGTGTTAGGTCTCTAATTACAAACATACAAAATGTACAAAACAATAAAACATATATCTGGCAGGAAATTTTAAACAAATACAGCAGATATATATGTACAGAAGACTTTGTATCAGGAAATAAGAAAGCAGTTTTTTAAATACCACAAAAACTAATCAGTTTAATTATCATTTCCTTTTCTTCTGCTCCTTGTGCTTCTCCTATTTAGCCTTTTCACCAGGCTTAGTAAACTTGATTTCCCTGTTAGGGTCTGCAGCTTGAATATTTGTCATTGTCATGTTCGCAGCCCTAATGATATTTAGAGAGGTAGCCTTGGGCACTACTGCTACTGGATGCAACTTCATATAATCATCAACATTGAAAAATTTATTAGTCTTAGCAAACCTGTTAAGCTCTTCCTTCCTGTATTTAGACATGGTTGAGAATTGAGAGGGATCCTTCCCTTTAGCATTAGCTTTGTTAATCATGGAAAGACCAACCAGTTCCTGGAATCTGGTACAGGAGGGGAAGCAAGTCTTTTGGGGCTTTCAGCCTTTTGATGTTTAGGGAATTTTTATTGTTGTTGTTGTTGATGATGTTGTTGTTGTTTGTCTAAAGAATAATGCCTTTACTGACTGCTTCCTGAAGATGAGGATCTACCCTGCTGTCTTTGATAAGTTTGAAATTGGTTAGTCCTTTGAGTTGAGGAACTGGAAGCACCGGCAGCTGGAGGAGGAGGAGGAGGGTCCTTTTTGAATCTCTGTGGAGGAGGAGAATATCTTCTACTTCCCTTCCTTTCTTTCTGTTCATTCTTGGACAACCACATTCATGCTGGCATGCCCTTATAAGGTGTGATCTTTTGAAGTATATAGTATAGTGTGTCATTTGCTGGATTTAACTTTGGTGTAGGAGGTGGAGGAGCTTTCCTCTTCTTAGATACTTTCTTTTTCTTTGGCTCATCATCTGATTTTTCATCATCATCATCATCCTCATCATCAGAATCTTGAGGAGCATCATATAAGGCATCAATTGGCCTTTAGTACTGATTTATCAATTGGCTTTTCAACCTGAGTAGGAGGTGGAGGAGGAGCTGGAACTAGAACTGGAGCAGGAGGGCTATTAATAACAGTGCTTTCAGCCACTATCTTATTTTCTTCTTCAATGTTAGCCATGATCAAGGCATTAAGATCAGGCATGGGGGAATCATCCATAACAAAAACTGGAGCAGAAATATCTATTGGAGGGGATGAAATAATGGGTGAAACAGCTTTGGGTGGAGATGGAATGACTGGGACCTCTGGAGAAGAAAAAATGGCCTTGAGTTGCTTGGCAACATTGGAGCTTATGGGTGAGGTATATGGAATTATAGCCAAAGATGGCTTAGTGTTGTATTCTGGAAGAAGGTTCAAATGAACTATATCAAAATTTCTCAATAAATTTAACAAATCTACTGTGGGATTTATAATAAAAACACAAACAGTTATTTCCTCAGCCAACACAGGCTCATCCAAGTCCATATCAGACTCAATAAAATCAATAAAATCAAGTAATTCTTGATCAGCATTTACTGCTGCTTCTTTATCAAGTACTTCTTTATCAGCTTCTGTTGTTATCATGTATGTTGTTTCTATTTCTATTGGTACTGCTGCTACTGTTACTGCTACTACTTCTTCTTCATGGAGTATCTCCCCCTGCATGGTTTCAGTGGACACTAAAGCCAGACCCCTAACTGAAAAGGAAGGAGCAGAGAGTAGATATCTGTGCAACAATAGAAGATATGGAAGTAGTAAGAGGTGAAATAGCCTCTGTTATAATTATTTGGAGGAGGAGAGTAAGCAGTGCAATGAGAGATGGAATAATGAATGGATCCAACAGTAGAGTGGTAGAGGGTGTGGCAGAGGGTGTTGGAATGGAGACAGAAGTGGTGATGGTAGTAGTTGGTGGAGTAGGAGGGAGAGCATCTTGCATGTGGACATCTGGAAGAGAGGAAGTATGAGGAGGGGAAGTAGGCAGAGTAAAGAATAGGATGTTGTCCAGATGGTGTGGTAAGGGAGATGAAGTTGGGGATGAAATGGGTGTACCTTGGGGGGATTGAGGTGGGGTTGGTTATGGTGATTGAGATGGAGAAGGTTGTTGAGATTCCTGAATAGGGGATGAGGGGATGTCAGTGAGATCAATTTGTGGATAAGGTGCAGGAGAGGAAGCTAGAGTAGGAATATGAACAGGTTGTTGTGGTTGTTGTTGTGGTTGTTGTTGTGGTTGTTGTTGTGGTTGTTGTTGTGATTGTTATTGTGGTCATTGTTGTGGTTGTTGAAGAGAAGGAATGGTGGAAGAGGACTGAGATTGATGTGCCATCTGAGTATGAGGTTGGATGGCTGGAGGTGATGGAGGTGGAGGAGGGATCTCATCAGTAGGGTGGGAAGTAGCTGGATCAGCCCTAGTACTCTCAGAAGCCCTGGTGGAAGAGGAGGTAGCCTTGGAGGGCTTGGTGATGGTCCTCTCCCACCTACCAAAAAGGTCACAGGTGAGCCTCCTAGGGGCATTAATGAAGATGGTCTGGGAGACCAGAGATTCAGCAGCTTTTTCCTTTAGGAAGATCCCTAATATTCTTCCAAAACACACCTCTTTCTTTGTATTCTTTTTCTTAATCAGATCAAACATGATCTGAGCTCAGTTGACCTTCTTCTTGTTGACCATAGCACACATAACTAGGAATTGGTGCCTGGTTATGTAGTCATGTGCAGTGTGCTTCCATAGCAACACTTTTCCCACAATGTCTGCTAGAAATTTAAATTCAGCAGAGAGGTGTTTCTTAAGCAGTTTGTTAGGGGTTAGTCAAGAATAACCCATCATACTTAGCATCATATCAAACTCCTCAGTATCCATTTCCAATTCTTCTTCATCATTACTTAATCCAAAAAAAATTCTGTTAAAATGGCGGGGGTGAGGGAAACAGTATTACCCGCTATAGTTCCAGTCATGGTGTTGTCATCTGTTGTAGAAGAAGTATACACCCACTCTCTGATCTCAGTGGCAGATATTTTTATTCTAGTGGACAGCAGATTTTTCAGTTGTTGGTCTTCAAGCAGTTGCAGTATTTCCAGGAAGATTGGATCGGAATGCTGAAAGCAATCGAAATCAAAGCCGGTGTCGAATTTCATTGCCGCCAAATTTCCTGCTGGAATCGCCATTAAAGTACCTGCAAGATAAAAATGAAGATCAAGTGCAAAGGAACTGAAAGCGCGGGATGGAGGTCGAAGAAAACCTAGATATAGGGTTTTCCAGAATATGAATTGACAAACTCTGTTCCACGAAAAATAAAACAATTCTTCGATTTGAGGACGATGAAATAATTTGCAGTTAAGTAATTCGTCGAGCTCAATTTGAAGATTTGAAACATTTCGTCGAGCTCTGCTCGACGAAAGTTTTCTGAAGTAGATTCGTCGATCTTCAATCGACGAAAACTTCACTCACAAAGAGTTCGTCGATCTCCGTTCGACGAATATCTCAAGAACATTCCGCAGTTCATCGAACTCCGTTCGACGAACTTTGGCAAATTCGTCGAGTGCAGACAAAAATTAAACTAAAGCTTCTCCATTGATCATTCCAAGCTGATTTATAAAGAACAAGTGATTTCTTTCATCTAATGGTTTGGTGAAAATATCAGCTCTTTGAAAATCATTGTAGATATAGACAAACTTAATTTTATTTTTGTCTGCACACTCTCTAATGAAATGATGCCTAATGTCTATATGCTTAGTCCTACTGTGATGGACTGGATTCTGTGTTATGGCTATAACACTTGTGTTATCACATAAGAGAGTTGAATTATTTAAGTTGAAACCATAGTCTAGGAGTTGGTTTTGGATACACAGCATCTGGGAACAACAACTACCAGCTGATATATATGCTGCTTCAGCAGTTGATGTGGACACAGATAACTGCTTCTTACAAAACCAGGAGACTAATCTCATACCAAGGAACTGGTAAGTTCCTGAGGTACTTTTTCTGTCAACCCTGCATCCAGCAAAGTCAGCATCTGAGTATCCAGTTAACTCAAATTCTGACTCAGTAAGATACCATAGGCGTAGACTGGGACAACTCTTTATATATCTCAAAATTCTTTTTAGAAAAATTTGGTGAGATTCTTTAGGGTTCACTTGAAACCTAGCACAAAGGCATGTGACAAACATGATATTAGGTCTACTAGCTGTAAGATATAATAGGGACCCAACAATTCTCCTATATAACTTCTGGTCAACAGGTTTCCCATGTGGATCAGAATCTATTACAACATTAGTAGCCATAGGTGTTTTCTTTGCTGAGGCATCAGCCATCCCAAACTTCTTAAGAAGCTCTTTAGCATACTTAGCTTGGGAGATGAAAATGCCATCAGGTAGCTGCTTCACTTGGAGACCAAGGAAGTAGAAGAGCTCACCCATGCTACTCATCTCTAACTTAGAATGCATAAGGTCAGAAAACTCTTGCATAGTTTAGAGTCAGTAGATCCAAATATGATGTCATCCACATAGATTTGTACTAACAAGATTTTATCCTTATGGTGTCTAGTGAATAGTGTTTTATCTACTATGCCTATAGTGAATTCATGCTCTAACAAAAAGCTAGCTAAGGTCTCACACCAAGCTCTTGGAGCTTGCTTTAGACCATAGAGGGCTTTATGCAATTTAAATACATGATAAGGATGGGTTGGAGAGATGAAACCTGGAGGTTGTTCAACATAGACTTCTTCTTTTAGTACTCCATTCAGAAAAGCATTCTTTACATCCATCTAATATACCTTGAACTTCTTGTAGGCAGCATAGGCAAGAAAAATTCTGATTGCCTCTGACCTTGCAACTGGTGTAAAGGTCTGATCATAGTCTATGTCTTCTTCTTGCCTATATCCTTGAGCAACAAGCCTAGCCTTGTTCCTCACAATTACACCTTGGGCATCTAGTTTGATTCTATATACCCATTTGGTTCCAATGACTGGATAGTCTTTGGGCCTTGGAACTAAATCCCAAACTCTAAATCTCTCAAACTGGTTGAGTTCCTCTTGCATAGCAATGATCCAGTGGGGATCTTGCTCAACATCTGTTATGGATTGAGGCTCAACTTGAGAGAGAAAACAGGCATGCATCAAGTCTTGGTTGAGTTGATGCCTTGTCTGTACACCTGCTGACATGTCTCCAATCACTTGAGATCTAGGGTGATCTCTTAGTGTGACAAAATCAGTGGGTGGAGTTGGTTCAGCAATAGCATTTTGATTTAATCCTCTTGTGGAATTATGTTTGCTGTTGGATGAAGTTCAGTCACTTCAATGCTTTCTTCTTCACTGTCTTCATCAACTTGTGGAGAAGAATGTGTTGGAGCCTCTTGGGTGAGGGTTAGTCAATCAAACTTCTCACACAGGTGAGGTACCTGCAAAGGATTACTGGTAGAAATCTCTTTCTCCTTGTAAGACATGTTAGTTTCATCAAAGGTAACATGTATAGATTCCTCAATTTTTAAAGTTGATTTATTAAACACCCTATAAGCTTTGCTTACTTGGGAATATCCTAGAAAGATTCTCTCTTCAGCCTTAGCTTCAAACTTTCTAATGTATTTCTTATTGTTATTATGTATATAGCATATGCAACCAAATACTTTAAAATAGGTGATTTTACGTTTCTTCCCTTTAAGTAATTCATAGGGAGTCATATTCTTTAGTTTATGTATCAGGCTTCTGTTTAGTACATAATTTGCTGTGCTTACAGCCTCCACCCAAAAGGATAGGGGCATGTAAGCATCTGCAAGTAATGTGCATGCAGCTTCAATTAGGGTCCTATTTTTTCTTTCAGCAACCCCATTTTGTTGGGGAGTTCTAGGAGCTGAGAAGCAGTTCCTGATACCTTCCTTCTCACAGAACTCATGCATAAGAAGAGACTCAAACTCTGTACCATGATCACTCCTGATCAATGCAACATGAGTAGAGTACTCAATCTATATGGTCCTGAGAAAATCTGTAAGAACGTTAAAGGTATCTGACTTAGATCTCAGAAAGAACACCCAAGTGAAACTTGAGAAGTCATCTACCATAACTAAAGTGTAGGATTTCTCTCCTATGCTTTGTAACGCAATGGGTACAAAGAGATCCATGTGTAGTAAATACAAAATCCTAGGTGAATCACTTTTATTTACTAACTTAAAGCTAGATTTAGTTTGCTTGCCTAGTTGACAAGCCCTGCAAAGTTCTTTCTTCTTGTAGGGACCAGAAGATAAACCTCTCACAAGGTTGTCTTTAGATGGCCGAGTAATGTTTTTCATATTTACATGTCCTAACCTTTTATGCCATAATTCATTTTGATTACAAACTATATTAAGCAAACAAATATCTGAATTGGCAGAATAGAAATCAACTAAATAAATGTTTCTGTGTCTATTTCCAATTAAAACACTTTGTTTTTCTTTATTAGAAATAATACAAGTTTTTGAGTTGAAATGTACCGGATAACCTTCATCACATAATTGGCTTATGGAGATGAGGTTATGTTTGAGTCCTCTTACATAAGTCACTTTCTTGAAGGTGACTGCTCCAATTTTCACTTCATCATAGCCTTCTGATTGGCCACACTTTGAATCACCAAAGATTACCTTTGGTCCCAGCTTGGACTTGTAGTTGATTAAATTGTCCTTACTGCCAGTCATATGTCTGGAGCATCCACTGTCCAGGTACTATAGTTGATTAACTACTGGATAGCCCTTTTCCTGCAATGAAATCAGTTAGTTGTTCTTGACCCAGGTTACCTTGGGTCCTTTATATTGCTGATATGAAAAATTAGATATAACAGAAAATTCTGGTTGAGATTTGTATCCTAATGGATGATATCTTTTGGGTGGAATTATCCAATCAACTAATGGATTAAATGGTTTTCTAGATTTAATAAAGTGGCTGTTATGGTTATAATTTTTGTTAAGTCTTTCTGGGTTCGACGAAATGTTGTGAGTTCGTCTACCAGAGTTCGACAAATTGGGATGAGATCGTCGATCTCTGCCCAGAGAATGAAAATAGTCATTTTCTGCGCCCCACGTTCATCGATCTCTACTTGACGAACCATACAAAGTTCGTTGATCGCAGTAAGACGAATAATTATAGTTAAACTCTGCGTTTAGAGTTCGTCGACTAGATTTCGACGAACTGGCCACATTTCGTCGATCTGAGTTCGACGAAATCTGCTGAACTTTGTTTTTACCTAAGGTTTTCTGATTTCTGTTATTTTGAATTTTTGAGTTAGACATTTTTTCTGTGGTTTGTTTGTTGGTTATTATATCTTTCCCTTTAGCAGAAACAAATTTAATGAATGTGGATAAAACATTCTTCTTGAGAATGGGGGGCAAACTTGATGATGCACCCAAGCCCAGCGTGCCATTGAGTCTGGTATTAACAGTGCTTGTAATGTCCATCAGCTTGAGGCTTCTCCCATTGAGAGATTCTTCAAATGTTTGGCCTCACATAGCTCAGTTTTTAAAGCAATAATTTGTTCATTAGCTAATGTGAGTTCATCTTTTAGCTTATTGTTTTCAGAAATAACATTTTCTTGGTTTCCTAGTCTTTCCCTAAGTGTTTTAATTTTTTTCCTGAATTTATCAGATCAATGCACATGGTTTTAAATTCAGATTTGAATAAATCAGAACTATAATCAAAAGTAGAAAGTACCTGGTTAGCTTCAGATTCTGAAGCTTCTTCACTGTTAGATGCATCTTCATCTGACTGGCTTCTGGAGGCATCAATGGCCATGAGGCACACTTCTTTGGCCCTTGCCTCTTCCTCATATTCACTGGAGCTGGAGGATGTGGATTCATCCTCAGTTTCACTCCAGGATTCAGCTACAAAGCCTTTCTCCTTCTTCTTGTATTTGCTGGACGAAGGCCTACTGCCTTGCTGTCTCCTAGAGTCCTTCTCTCTTATTTTTTCCTTCTTTTGATTTTCTGGAAACTCTGAGATGAAGTGTCCAGGTTTCCTGCAGGCAAAGCAAACAACTTCTTTAGTGGGGGTTTTGTCATACCTTGGCTTGTCATCCTGCATGGATGACTTTCTTCTGAAGTCTTTCTTTGCCATTTGGTAGAATCTTCTGGCAAATAGACTCATCAACTCTTCATTGATTGTTGGAGTCTTTGTCTCCTCAGCAGCCTTAAATGCAATGTTGTGCTCCTTCCTTGTTGGTGGAGGTGTTCTCTGCTCAGCTGCTTCTGTAGATTTGATGAGCTGCTAATAGGACTTTAGTTTTCCTAAAAGAGAATCAGTGGAAATCTCATTTAGTCTTTTGACCTCCTTGGTGGGCCAGATCCTTGAATCCCATGAGCTTGGGAAGCACATAAGGATTTTGTCATTCACCTCTATGAGGGTGATGTCCTTATCCAATATTTTTAGCTCATTGATGATTGAGCTCAGCTTATTGTACATATCTGCTACTGATTCTGCTCCTCCTTCTTGAAATTCTCATATTGAGATATGAGATTGAATCTTTTGTCCTTTCTTCCATCTGCAGATCCAGCCACCATTTGGTTAGGGGATTCCCAAATGGCCTTGGCTGATGTGCATTCAACCACCTTCAGGAATATGTCATCAGATATTGTTTGGGCCAGAATATTCATGGCTTTAATATCAGCAACTCTAGCTTTCTTCTGGGCTTCAGTCCACTCAGGTGGTGGTACTGCATTAGTGCTGGATGTTGCTGTAGAGGTAGATGCCTGAGGGGGACCTGTCAAGATAGAGTTGTAGATATCTTCATCAATAGAGTTCATATACAATTTAATTCTTGCCTTCTAGATGGCAAACTTGTTTAGGTTGCATACTGAAGGTCTGGTGCTTGCATAGTCTTTGTTCTGTGTCATGTTGTATGTATAATTCTAATAGAAATAAATAAAAGGCAGATCTAACTCAGGATCTTTAGTTTAAGGGTTAGCTTGTACAACCAAAGGATTCCAGACTCTAATACCAATTGAAAGTTAGGGGTTAGATCTGGTATACTCTAGAGGGAGGCTGAATAGAGTATCTTGAGGTTTTAAAAACTTTTGTTGTAAATAAACCTTAGTCCTAAAATAATCTGACCTAACACAGGATCAATAAATATAAAATATCACAAACACAGCAAACCTAATTAGCACAGCCACATCAAGAATAAAAGAAAAGGGCAACACAGACAATACAAGAATTTTATAGTGGTTCCCCAACCTGGGTACATCCACTCTTCTACCATCCTAGTAGGAATCCACTCAGGTTTTTGATCAGGTGACTGCCACCAATGAGCTTTTGATCAGGTGCTCAAAAACCAAACCTCAAGTCTTTTGATCAGGTGACTTGCAACCAGGAATAACTTTTGAAGGGAGTTAAGAACCCTTTATACAGTGGGGGTGAGAATGATTTTTTATTCTCTTTCTCAGATACAACTGAGAAAACTTTTGTGGATATTGATTTTAGCAAAGAGCCCCCCATGATATATTGAATGGTTCAGGAAGTTAAAGCTTTGCTGTAGGGTGATAGGTCTTCATCTTTTGCTTTGACCAAATGAACTCCAGGAACTTTTTGATAGATAGATTGTTTGTTGTCCTTTGAAGAATCCTGAATGAAAACAGAAGAAGACTCTTGATCTTGAATGGTTGTTCTTCTTCTTCTTCAGCTTGCTGTTGTTTTCTCTAGTCTAGGGCTAGGGCTTTTTGTCTCTTGACTGTGTTATTGCCCTGTGAGCTCAGTAGTCTATATATCCTCTGTGTGTTGTCGTGAGAGCTAAAGAAAATCCTTGTTCACTGTATGTTTCTGACTACTGATGGAGAGTTCTATTGAGGAAGAGAAAAGAAAAATTCCTTTTATATTTTCCATATGTATTTCCTTTTGAAATTTGAATTCCTCTCTGCATTGAATTCTGACAGCCTGGAGAATATTTGCATTGATTGATTTCCCCAACTGTCCCATAGAAAAACGGCAAGCAATAATCCTGATGAAGACCGTAATCAATGTTTGCTTCTAACGGTAATATTCAGAGAATATTTATGCATTGATTACTCAGGAATTATTGCAATAAAAAGGGATGGAGGGAAATTTCTAAGTCTGGAACTTTACAGAATTCGTTGAGCAGAATTCGTCGATCTATGTCGAGAGTTCGTCAAACAGAGAAGTCAAGTTCGTCGACTAGATAACCTTTGTTCGTCGAGCTAAGATCCAAGATCGTCGACCTAAGAACTGACAACTTCTTTCTCTAGACCCGTCAATTCTGTGCATCAAGTTCGTCGAGCTGAGAATATAACTTCGTCGACTGGATAACAGAATTCCATATTTCATGGACTTGAGAATGTTGAAGTAACATGTCCAGAAATCGTCGACCACAGAACTGGGTTCGTCGACCTTAGAACTAGTTTCATCGAGCTGAGAACTTCTAACTGCTACTTGATAATTCTTGCCAAGACTGTGGTCTAAGTTCGTCGAGCTGAGAAGGTGATTTCGTCGACTGGAGTGTGATTCTGGACTTAGAATACTTAGTTGTTTCTGGTCTTATAGTGTTGAAGAAGATGATCCCGAAATTGTCGAACTAAGATCCAAATTAGTCGAGCTGATATTCTAACTTCGTCGACTAGAGTGTGAAGCTGGTCTTCAAATACTTAGATGTTTCTGGAATAAGATGTTGAAGTATAATACCCTGAGATCGTCGACCTGAGAACTAAGTTCATCGTCCTGAGAACTAAGTTCGTCGACTGGAGTTAAGTGTGAAGAATTCTGGACTTGGTGTTGAAGTATACTCTGGAATTCATCGACCTGAGATTCAAGTTCGTCGAGCTCAGCTCAGAGAATTGTCTCTGATTTCATCGAGCTAAGCACGACTTTCGTCGACCTGAGTTCGATGAACATCGAACTCATTTTCTGAGTCTTTGATATTTCTCTAAGTCTTGAGTCTTTTGCAGTCAGTTGATGCCTGGTCCATGTAGTGTTGTCTCTAAGGACTTGGCCTAGATTCTAGGACATAACCATGACCCTGGTTATATATGCTGGGTCAGATGATCCTAACTTAGTGAACCTAGCCCAAATCCAACTAGGGATCCAACAGAGTTTCTTACCTCATCTCGTGTGTGGTTAATCCCTTAACATATTTCTTATGAAGAAAAACAGTGGCGTTAATTTTGAAATCGAGATTGTGTCGTGGTTTTCTCTGGATTATTCGTTGTTGAACTCTTGATTTTTCGGCGTTCTAAGGATTAGGTTTTCTGTGTCTTTTCTTTTGTTGGGAGAGATCAACCAGTTTGAGCATCGATTTTGTTTTGGTGGATCACTTTTGGTACAACACAACCATTCAGATCGTGTAGGTCCCTTTAACTTGAGCATATATTGGCAAATAGCCCTTATTTAATTTCTAGAGGATTGGCGACCCTTTGTATTGGCGTGCGAATGATAACAACGCAATTCGTTGGGGTTATGTCTTAGTTGCATGAGAGAGCGAGTTGTGAGTTTTTCGATCACCTAAGTCACGTCAGTGGGACTAGCCTGTATCAAATGGCCCCTTATACAAATTCATGTGGTCAATTTCCATGCGAGAACTAGGATTAATCATGACCGGAATAGTGGAGCGGGATACGAGTAACTTGGATTGTGAGAAACTGCAGTTCCTCAGGGAGCGAGAACTCGAGACAGGAATTAAGGAGTTGCAAGTTGGTCGGGGTAAGCTCGTTGAGCGTTGGGTCACGCTTCACCTTCTTGTCCGTCTTCTTCCGCTTCGAAGGGGAGCTGGAGGATTTATTGAATGCCTATGATAGAATCCTGAGCGAGAAGAACTTGCTCTGCTCTCAAGCAGCGTCAAGGTGATCCCAATGCTCCTTTGAAAAAGGTTTTTATTGTGAGATGTACGGGGAAAGAGAGAAGGAAAGTGTATTCGACCCGGGGGGGGTCTTGTATATATAACGTACGGCAGGACCCGCCAAAGATTCTCTTAAAACTAGTCGCCACTCGCCAAATACGTGGGTTCGACTTTTCTTTCCTAGTCAGTGATAGTCTCGCAAACAGTGGGGATTGTGTACGACCTTGTATTTGGCAAGTGTGTCCCTAAAAGGGGGTCAGGACCCAAAAGGGTTGTTCGGGTTATTTTGGGTTAGGCGAGCCAAGTGGGTGGTGTTTGGTATTGTATCCACAATGACCTTGATTTGAAGAAGTGTCCCTTGTGTTGATGCGTGAAATGTGCCTCTTTGCGCTCTAGAGAGGTGAACATGTTCGATCCGAGGATGTAGGGGTAAAAATAAGGTTGATGAGGAACTGTCGAGCAGCTGGTTACTTTGACGGTTAGGATTAGCGGTTGAGACTGAGAGAAGGGAGAAGGGAAGAAGAGAGGCCGCTTGTAGCGGCAACAACAGAGTTCGTCAGTCACGGCTTAAACGCCACTCCTGCGACGGGCTTTACTTTGATTATGAATTAATATTACAGCTTGAGTCGCAATTACAACATGAGTTCGCTCCTTTACATGGAAAAATATAAAGGGTACAAGTAGAAGCTGGCGGCTAGATGAAAACGGTTGCCAGAGGTCACGCGGATTGATAAAACAGGTCGGCAGACCGCGAGGACTGCCAATCCTGCAGTTCGTTGCCTAAGGCTGTGAGGACTGCGCGATCAATAGGAAGGATTGTTGAAGGGTTTGTTGGAGCCAAGCCTAGGGACTAGGCCGCAAGGGCTAGCCGCTGAGGCTGCACGGACAAGTGGTTAGTCCGCGAGAAGGGTTGGAGGATAGAACGTTGTATCGGCATGGTTTGCTGCCAATGTTGCTCCCTGATGCTTGCCCCCCCCCCAATAAGAGGTATGGGGGCCTATTTATAGTCTCGGGGAGGATACATCCAGAACTGGGCTTGATGACATCACCCGTGATGGTTTGGGCGAGTTGTGAACAAGTCCACGCCATGCTGTGCGAGATGAGAAGCTCGCCTGCTGAACCGATCTGCTACTGGCGGACTAGGACGAGTCCTCCTCTGCTGCACTAAGCGAGCCCGCGCCATACTGTGCGAGCTGAGGAGTAGTTCGCCTACTACTGGGAAGAAGTCGGTGCTGGGAAGCTAGTGCTTCTTGCGGGTTGAATAATGAGTCTGCCTAGTACATGGCAGATAGAGTGAGTCTGCCTCTACTACTGGATGAAGCAAGTCCGCCGCCATCTGTCAGACTGAGGTTGAGTCAGCGTTGTGATGTGCGACCTGATGAAGAGTATGTCTGCTGCTGGACAAGTTCATCTCCCTCAAGCGGACTTAGACCGAGCCCGCCACTTGCTGGAGGATAGAAGGTTGGTCGCCTTACTGTTTGGCTAGCTGGCAGACTGAAGGAACAGGTCGCCCCTGCTGTTGGGCGACCTAGAGGCTCGTCTCCCACTGTTAGGAGACCTGGAGAGTTCTCCCACTGTTGGGCGACCTAGAGCAGAGCTATCCACCCACTAGTGGCGAGTTGGAGTAGAGAGTTATCCACCCGGGTAGTCGCGCGACCTACTTGTGCGGACTGGGAAGGATTCTGCGCCGTTGCAGAGCTGGTGTCTACTGGGCGGCCACCGCCTAACCGCATGGACAGAAATGTCTATCTGCACGGTAGATTAAAAGCAGACCACGACCCCTGGGATGGATGGAGCAGTCCGCGACTTGCTGAGCTAGCCACCTTGGAGAGGATTTCAGATTTCTGGGTTAACACCTTGAATTAAGATGAATTAAGTTTGTACTTGATGTTGTTTCTTTAGTCATGTGCTTGCAGTGTTTTATTGCTAAGTACAAACCAATGTCAGGTTACAGTGGATCATGAAACACATGACTATATAACGTAATTCATTATTGTGTAGGCCAATGTGTTGACTCATGTATAATCTTTTTATTGAATTGTACTTCTATTACAAGTGCATTAGAAGAATCAAAGGAGGTCAAGTTGCTATATTCGGAAGAAATAGAAGATTTTTTTCCCTATGTAAAATTCGTCAAGTATAGTAGTGGATACCCGTCGAATTTGTCGAGTATACTTATGAATACTCATCAAATTCATCGTATATACTTATTGACACTCGTCAAATCTGTCGTATTTACTTAGAGAATCGTTTCTGTAAACTTGGAAATCGGTTAAGTAAGATTCGTCGAGTATCCTCAAGTATACTTATCGAATTCGTTGAGTGTACATATCGACACTCGTCGAATTCATGGAATATACCAGTCGATACACATCGAATTCGTCGAGTCTCTCTGGAAATATTTCTAAGTTCTAGAATCTAATTTTTTGGATTTGTCTAAGTTAAATTCACTGTATATCAAAGCTATTCGTCGAGTATACGAATGGATATACCACAATACTCGACAAATGTACTTAGCATAATTTTTCGATTTTCTTCCCAACGGGTTTCTGTTTCAAGACGATTGTCATGTACAGTACACATGGACTTCTCATTTAGGAAAGATTTTTCTAGTTGTTAGAAGAAGGAATTATATAAATAAATAGGTTAATTCGTTCAATCCTAATCACAAATTCCTACTTTGAAATCGAGAAATTGGCCGCTCATTTTCAGACAAACGCACACCTTTCAAAATTGAAGAAAGTCGACCTAGCTTCTCTCGATTAGCGATTCCTTCACGTACAGATTTGACAAATCTCTTCTCAAGTTCTCTCAAAGCTTTTGGATCTCGTCGGATCAAATTTTTCAGATCAAGCACTCAAGTCAAATTTCAGATCTTCTCCTTCTTCTAATGCATCAAGATTTTCATTCCAATGAAGAAGAAGATTAAACATTTTCAAATATGAAGAAATAGATTGATTTTCAATATAAAGTATTGTGTAAACTTTCTTTTGTTCTATTGTAGGAAGTTTTCACTTCCGAGGTGTATATTCTTGTGAAAGGATCGAGTTGTAGAAGAGTTTGTTCTCCGAGTATAGGAGAGGTTGTTCTTCGAGAGGTAGGAGTGTTGACTCTGAGATGTAAGATGTGTTTAAATCTGAGAAAAGTGAAGTAGCCGAATTTAGCCCTTCGTGGTAAATAGCGAGGCGGGATAGTGGACATACTCAAATCGGGGAACCACTATAAATTCCTTTGTTATGCTGTGTTTGTTCTGTGTGCTTGCTTTTAATATTTTTTATCCGTTATTAGACGCAGAACTCACCTAATCACCCCCTCTAAGTGATTTAGGTAGACAACTATACACTTTCAATTAGTATCAGAGGGAGGTTGTCCGTCATAAGGTTAACATCTTGAACAAGATCTCAGTCTAGTTGTCATAGCACAATATTTCTTCAATAGATTGGTGCAAAGACATGTCCTCAATGAATCTTCCAGTATGCACAAAGGAGAACTTTCTTATGTGGAAGGAAAGAGTCAGACTCTTTATGGAAGCAGTGGATCCAAGAATCTTTCAGATTGTAGAAGAAGGACATCACGTTCCTACTCAACCATCTGCTATGAATCCAAATGTGATGGTTCCTAAAAAGATGATGGACTTGAATAAAGATGAGATTGATCTTGTCTCCTTAGAAAAGAAGGACAAAAATATAATTGTTAGTGAAGTGGATGACTCTATATTGCAAAACCTTTTCCACTACAAGTCTACCAAGAAGATGTGGAATTCTCTAGTTGTTCTGATGGAAGGTACTGAAGAAGTGAGAGATGATCGAATATCTCTACTCAACCAGGAGTATGAAACATTCAAACAAGACCCGGGGGATACCATTGCTGATAGTTATGAAAGGTTTTTCAAGATTGTCAATGGTCTGAGAAACTACAGCCGGGCATTCACTAATGGTGAATTGAATGATAAATTCTTAAGATCCTTGACGAAAGAATGGGACACTAAGGTTGTGGACATTATAGAGTTTAGAAAGTTGGCTGACACTGATCCTCAAAATCTATTCGGGAAGCTCTTATCATATGAAGTACAAATGAATACAAGGAAGAAAGAAGAGCAAAACAGTAAGACTTCAAGCAAAGAGAAGTCTATAGTACTGAAGAACGAAGGGTCAAAGAAATATAAAGTTGTGTCACCGGTAAGGACAAAAGCTTCTGATGCACAAGAAGATTCTAAACCAAGCACCTCAGACTCTGAATTATCTGATGGAAATTTTTCACTGATCTCCAAGCAATTCAAAAGAATGCTTAGCAAAAGGAGGCAAAGAAAAAGCCAATCCTCCTCCTCTGAATATTGAAGATCACATCGTGATGGTGATCATTCTAAGAAAAGCTACAACAGAGATGACATGTACAATTCTAAACTGAACAAACATTCTTCTTATGACATTATTTTTTAGTATTGCAATAAGACAGGACACGTGATGTAACACCCCAGTTTTCAGACCTGGAGTCGCTGGAAGCTAACGCCCGGCAGAAGAGATACCGCTGGTGGTATGTTGATAAGCTCGGCATTGGATCCAGTGCGCATGATCATGTTATCCAGTGCGCACGACCACTGGTCGTGCGCCACTGATCGTGCGCACTTTTCTCCATTTTTCCGAGTTCTGCCTAGGGCAAACGCATGACCATTGGACTTAGTGCGCACGACTACTGGTCGTGCGCTGCTGCTCGTGCACGTTGATCCCTTTTGTTCTAGAGTTCTGCCAGTGTTAAACGCACGATCATGGGATCCAGTGTGCACGACCTGTAACATCCCGACTTTTATTGGGTCACTAGAACCCTAGTGGACCCAATAAAAGTGAACTGAACCTCTACCCAAAGCCTAAAAGAGGTAGTAGGTGACCATATTTTAAGGGATTTCGAGTCAATGAGCTCCGATACGAGTTCTGTTTGTTGCTTTGGACTCGTATAACCTATACGGGTGCAACCAGACTCATTTCGTTACAAAATCGAGGTCATATGATGAATATGATCGTTCCTCGTACAACGTCGCAAATACGAGAATTTTGGATATTGAGATAGTGAACTCCGATTTGAGTTCCGTCAGCTTCTATGACCTCGTATAGTCAATACGAGTGCATGAGAACTTATTTCGTTGAGTTCTGATGTCATATGGTGGATATGACAGTTCCTCGTAGCACGTCGCAAAAACAAGATTTTTGGTTTTCAAGCTAGAGAACTTCGATCTGACTTCTGTCAATTCCAATGGATTCGTAAAGTCGATACGAATGCAATGGAACTCGTTGCATCGCAATCCAAAGCCTAACAACAAATATGATCGTTTTAAGTTCCGCAGCACGCTGTGACGCACAATTTTCGAATATCAAGCAAATAAACTCGGATTTGACCCCGATCAGTTGAGTTGGACTCGTGTGGTCGATCCAAGATGAATAGAAATTGGTTGCGCTCGATTTTGACGACGTCGGGTCAACATCGGTCAAAACGAGCATTTCGGTGTACCGAAAAGCGTGCACACACCGATATTACTAAATTACCCCAACTTTGACTCGTCACCCGAAGACTTAGCCCTACTTTGACTTTGACCCCTATGGGGGGACCACCCCATGGTTGACTTTTGGTCAAAACCCCTCAAATATGAAATTTTGAAATTTTTGGTGCCCTCCACTAAACCCCCAACCATGCTCCACTTTGGGTCTCATCTCTAGCCTATATGGACTGATGTCTAAGCAAGGTAGAGTGAGGTAGATGGGTCATGGGCCAAGCCAAGAGGAACACATCTCCTTCTTTTCTCCTTTTCAAGCTCAAGCGCACCTAGACAAGCTCCAAGATAGTGACAAGTGTATGTACTGCCACAACCAGATGGCAGCCACCTGTCCTGGACAGCTGGGAGGAGTTCAACCCTCCTCCTCCATGTGAGAAAAATCCCACATTGTGGAGAAGAAGAGAGGGAGCACATCAAACCCCTATATAAGGACACATGCCTCCTTTGCTTAGCCTCACCCCTCTCCCAAGCTCAAAACGAGTCACCCCTCCCCCCTGCTAGAGCTCTACCTCGTCGGAGAAAGAGAGGCCGAGCTCCTCCACCTCCACCACCATTAATGGCGGATCTCGCCGAAAGCCTCCCAAGGCCTCAAAACCAGGTGAAACCTCCTCCTCTTCTCCTCCCTCCCTAGCTTTTCTGACGTTTTGCATGTAAGCTTCGCCGCCGCCGTCAACCCCTCTCCTCCGAACAAAAATAAAAAAATAGCTCCGGCGATAGCCTGCGTTGGTAGGCCGCGAACCACCGCCGGAGGTAGCCCCCACCCCGAGAAGTTCGCCGGAGGCGGAGTCATGGACGGGCGGCGGCTGGCCGGAGGTGGGGAAGGCCCGTAAGGGCCGGTTTCTGGTTCGTGTCCGCTGTACGGGCGGGGAAGAAGGATATAAAAAATTATATATTTTAATAATTGTTTTATAAATATTATAATATTATAGTAAAAATGAGTTTTGCTTTTTTTGAGGATAAACTATAGCCCTCATGAAAAAGGTTTAAACATGAAAAATATTTCTTTTGGTGTCATCTATGCCACATAAAATTTTAAGAATTTTCAGACACCACATGCTATTTTTAAAAATTAAAATAGTGTTTGTTTGGCTAATTTGGGGAAACTAAAGTACTTCTAAAAATCTGATAAAATTCTTAGTGATAGTGAAAACCCTTATGCATGCTCTATAAAGATTTGGAGATTTTTTGTTATGATTTGATATTTTTCAAGCATATAAAGTGGAGGTTTTCACCTTTGAAAATTAATAGAGGCCAATTTTCTTGATCAAAATCTCGTAAAATCTCATGGATGATTTATATTCACTAAAGACATGCCACGATAAATTTGAGAAAGTTTCGATCATTCCTGCTATTTTTGAGATTTTAATCATGCTCGAGATTAATTTAGAGATTGTTAGATGCAAAATCTTCTCATTAAAATATCTTATGTTTTTATAAGAAATTTTTGGGGTTAAATACATGCTTTGGACATATACGAGGAATTTTGAGGCGCTGCTGACATTTTAATTGATTAACTCGAGCATGTTTTAAATAATGTTAGAGGCTAGGTAAGACGTCGAAGCAAGACCTTATATCGAGTCGATTTCGAGCGATTTTGGCTCGGCTCGAAATTGAAATTTTCGTCTTGAACTCGGCTCGAAATCAAAATCAAAATTGATTTCGAGTCGAGTCGGCTAGACTCGAAATGGCTCGATTCCGAGTCGGCTCGAAATCGAATCGAGTCGGCTCGAAATTGAATCGAGTCGGCTCAAAATCGAATCGAGTTGGCTCAAAATCGAATCAAGTCGGCCCGAAATTTAGCAATTTTTCGTTTTATTCCTCGTTTGCTCAAAATAAAATTGGTCAATCTATAAATTTAGCAAGTGAAACATTTAAAGTTTTCATTATTTTTATTTATGTTTAAATTTTGTTATTTTTAATCGTAAAATAAGAATATATTAATAAATACATAAATTTTTTAATTAATTTGAGTTGATTCGAATCATATTTCGAGCGATTCAGGGCTGGCTCTAAATCGACTCGAAATCAGATTCGAGTCAAATTGAATCGACTCAAATTGAGTCGAATCAATTTTAACCGATTCCGATTCGGCTCAATTTTTGAACGATTTTTGAGCGATTTTCGAGTTTCGAATAATATGCTCAGCCCTACTCAAAGCGATGAAAATTTTTTTGAGCAATATGTATTTATTTTTTAAACCCACTGATGTAGTTTGGTGATTTGAGATACGGCTTATTTTTAAATATAAAACAAAGGTTTATTCGAGGCTTAATGAATTATTGAAGCTCAATCAAATCTCAAAATAACTCGAGGAACTCTTAAGATTTATGTTTTGGTAAATTCAACCTCGAGTTATGGTTTTCCTAAATTCCCGACTCTTTGTTGCAAAAAGAAGTTTAAATCAGAAAAAAATGATATTGAGCTTAACATAGAGACTTAAAGACTATTTGTTTGGGCGTTTCGCAGCTCCGTTTCGAGCAAACGCCGCGGGAATGAGGGTAAACAAATGAACCTCCGGCGGCGTTTGCTTCGTTTCCACCCGCCTGCCTTGAGAAACGCCTCAAAAAGCTCCGTTTGGAGCAGCCACCTCCCCCCTCCGGTTCGAACTCTCCGTTTCCACCCGCCGGATCGACCCGCCACCGCTAAAACAAATGAAGCCTTAATTCGGCCTAATGCAAGCAATTGAGGTTAAGAGATGATGTTAAATCTCTTGCAGATAATTAGCCCTTAGTAATTCTTTATAACGAGGTGCAAGTTATTATATTAAGGTTGTAATCCCTAAATATAAGTCCGATTAAGTCATGTTTAAGAGCCGCAACTGAACTTAGTATCGTACATTAATAATGAGTGAAACCCAAAATAAGCTTTCTAAGAATAGAAATAGAACTTAACTTGTCTCCTGAGAACTAAGAAGGAACTGAATACAAATCTTGAAAACTGAAAAGGGAATGAATACACCTCCTGAGAACTGAGAAGGAATTGTATACAAATCTTGAAAACTGAAAAAAGGAAATGAATACACCTCCTGAGAACGGAGAAGAAATTGTGTATGCCTCCTAAGAACGGAGAAGAAACTGAAAATACCTCCTGAGTACGGAGATGGAACTGAAGCCTCCTTAATGGAGTAATTGGACTACTAACCATTTTCTTTATGATTATTCCAGTCTTGCTCTTGTCCAGTTCCTTTATTTATTTCAGTTCAATGCTTTCAATTCAGTCCTACTTCAGTCCCGTACTAGTCAAGTTCATTTCAGTTCAGTACTTTCAATTCAGTACAACTCCAGTCTCGTACTGGTCAAGTTCATTTCAGTTCAGTACTTTCAATTCAGTATTACTCCAGTCCCGCACTGGTCAGGTTCATTTTAGTTCAGCACTTTCAATTCAGTACTACTCCAGTCTCATACTGGTCAAGTTCATTTCAGTTCAGTACTTTTAATTCAGTACTACTCCAGTCACGTACTGGTCAAGTTCATTTCAATTCAGTACTTTTAATTCAGTACTACTCCAGTTACGTACTGTCAAGTTCATTCCAGTTCAGTACTTCCATTTCAGTACAATTCCAGTTTCGTACTAGTAACATCTCATTATGCAGCATTTATTATCAGTAGCTTAAATTACTGCATTCTCATTTCTGCAATTTACTATTATAAGCACGGGTCCTGCTTTAACAAGCAGTTGGTTGTTAAGGTTGAGCCTTAGTTGGGGATAACCGGAGTGGATGTGTACCTCCGGGATTACCCTCAAATAAAGTGCTCCCACGCTCCTTGTCGAAAGTTGAGCTGAGCATCGATGTCTAAAGGTTAACGTTTAGTAGGGCAGGCCGCCGCAAACCCGGCGTGTTTAGCATGATTGTTTGATTAATTGTTTGTGAACTTCTTGTGGTAAATTGTGGCAGGTGGTCATTTCCGCAGACCATTCGTACCGGTGCGGAAAGTTTGACGACTCACGGGGATAGGGAGATGAGTGCCACGGGTGACATGCCTTTGTGTTTTCCCCGTCGGGTTTCCTCCACTGGTCGGCCAAAATGTTGAATCGTCGGATGTCGTTCACATCCAAGAGTACATAGAGTTGTACGTTAAGGCCTGGGTTGTGCGGTACGACCACCCCAGAAGTGACAGGATTGGCCACTGTCACCGACGGCCACATCGGTGAGGCCCGCGAGGCTCGCTACTCTGCTTGAAAATAAGCGGTTCATACTATGTCGACATAGTGGGTGTGCACGGCTTTGAATGCCTGCGGTGTGTGCGCGGCTTTGAATGTCTGTGGTATGTGCGCGGCTTTGAATGATTGCGATGTGTGCGCAACTTTGAATACCTTCTGTATGAATACAGGTTGTGAACATTTAATGTGTTGATCGCTAGTGGAGCATTTGTTATAACTGATATATAATACTGCTGCTATTCTAGTTATACTATAATGCACCTCTTTTTAATGGTTGTTCCTATCTTATATATGAAATGTTATACTAATTCTCTTTTGATTTGGATATTGTTGATTGTGTTGAGGCTCACTCTGATCCCCAAGTTTAGGGATCTTGGTGAGGAGGTGTGAATCCACTTAGTCATGTGACTAACGATTATTTAAATAACCATTCACAGGTGATGGAGCAGTGCAAGGCCCGGATAGCGCATGATAGTATACCTACCATAGACCCAGAACGAGTAGAAGCACCAGTCTCATCTCCAGTCCTTAGAGACGTGAGCCCTTAGCTTGGTAGAAGCAGAGAGAGTGTTGTAGTTTTCTTTAGCCCGATGGGCCGCATTTATAAACTTATGACTATAACCTTTGTTATATATATAAATTGATTTTTGATTTACTTCCGCTGTGATCTGATGTGATGTGATGAATTTCCATAGCCTGACATGGCGATCATTCTGCACTTGGTGAGTGGGTTGTTGCTACCTGGATAGCATAGGGTGTCCGTCTTGGGCGGTAAGGGCCGTCTCCAACCCGACCCGGTCTAGGGTTTGGGGGGGACTTACACGACCACTGGTTGTGCGCCACTGATCGTGCGGACGGGTGCAGGTCCGTCATTTTTTTTCATGGCCGTCTGATGCTTCCTTAAACCTGATCCAAGGGCCCAGAATGTTCTGCCCAAATGATTTTATTCAGGTTGAGAGCCCCTTTCCCTTCATTATTCCTCCCATTTGGAAAGTTGACATTGGTTTTGTGAAAGTGTTTAGTTGTCTACCTAAATTACCTAGAGGGGGTGAATAGGTGAGTTGTGCGTCTTTTTGCGGAATAAAAGTTTAAGATCTATACACACAATTATCTACCAAACAATCACAGACAACAAAAGATTTATAGTGGTTCCCCAACTTTGGGTATATCCACTTTCCCTCACCGATCTAGCAATACACTAGACTCGGCTACTCCACTTTCTCGGATTGAAAACCAATCCTGCGCCTCGGAACAACATTCCTACAATCTCGATCCACAAAACGGATCTACACTCGGAAGATAAAACTTCCTACAACTCGGATACAAAAGCTCCTACACTCGGAGAGAATTCTCCTACAAGAATGAAATTGAAAGTATGTAGAAATACAAACAGTAGAACTTTCTCAGATCTGCAAGCAATCGACATGGATCTTCTTCTTTAATCTTTGCGGCTTTATCAGAGAAGTGAAGAAGAATCTCGTCAAAGGCTAGATCTGAAATTTCTTGACTTCACACGATCGGATAAATGATGAAGAATGGAACTACAATCTCGATATGTGAATCTTCTTGAACTGAATTTTTTGTAATCGAAAACCCTAGCCGGATGTGTGCGATGAAGGTCGGCGGCGGTGGCTTTCATTTTTAGATAGAGAGAGAGATTTAGAAAAATACTTAGAATAAACTTGATAGCACTTATGTTAGGGTTTGTCGGTTTTACAAGACTTTATATAAGATCTTCCCTAACGGTCATAATTAATCTTAATGACGTACACGTGGACCAATCACGTCAAGGCTGTTTGAAATTTCTGTCAAATTTGGACTTAATGAATTTTCTGAAAAAGATGACTGACATACTCGAGTACTATATAAGACTACTTGAGTGAATAGAAGAAAACTACTCGAGTGAATGACTTGGAGAAAATTCAGAAATGAAGAGCAGCTACTCGAGTACAAAGAGACTTACTCGAGTGATAGAATAGATACTTGAGATGTGGAGTTGAACTACTCGAGTACAAGAAATACTACTCGAGAGAAAAGGAATTGACTACTCGAGAGGTAGAGTAACTACTCAAGTCAAGGACTTAGAATGTTTTCTGGAAGAAAAAACTGGGTTACTCGAGTAGTGAAACTGAACTACTTGAGAGGATATAAACTACTCGAGTATATAGATGTAGCTACTCGAGTAATGGACTTAGAAAAATTCTGAGGGAATAAATCTTGTCACTCGAGTCTTTACTCTGGACTACTCGAGTAGTAGATGGACTACTCGAGTACATGAATTTAACTACACGAGTAAGGAAAAATTACACGAAATCCAGTCTTCTGTAACTCGAGATAAAAGACTAAACTACTTGAGTACTTATATGACTACTCGAGTAATTAACTTAGAAAATTTTCTGGAGAAGAAATTCTGTTAACTCGAGAATGAGAAAGGATCTACTCGAGTAAATGACTTATCTACTCGAGAGCTATAATTTGACTACTCGAGAGCTAATTCTTTTACTCGAGTACTTATAGTTTTACTCGAGTATTGACTAAGTATTTCACTCGAGTATGTAGGTATCTACTCGAGTAAAGTACTTAGACAAATTCTTTCAACAGAATTCTCATCTTTGGTGAATTCAGCAACAAGCCTTTCTCCAAGTAGTATTAGTGTTTGAATATGAAGTGTATCCCAATAGAGAGGCTACACATGAGTCAACACCATGGATCACACAATGAGGGATTACATTGTATGGTCCTGTGTTTGGTGACCCATTGTACACTGACATTGATCTACACTTGGCAATATAATCCTGCAAACACATAACTTAAACAAAGCATCAAATACAACTTAATTCATCTTAGTTCAAGGGTGACTTCATCAAATCTGAATTAATGTGGATACAATACCCAACAATCTCCCCCTATTTGTAGAAGTCAGAACCTTTTACACTACGGTGAAATATATAGACATAAAAAACTATACATGCAAATAGATAAAGCAGTGTAATCAATCATAAGAATATAATCAAGAGCAAATGATCTAAATTTAGAATTATATAAATGTAATTGTCCAAAACATCATTTCTACAAGAATCATTTCCACACTCTCATAATCCTTTTAGCTTAGACTTGGTGGTGCTTCCTGTCTTTCTTCTCGTGTTGTCTCCTTTGGTAGTTGAATGGCTTGGGATAGTACTTAGGTGGCTTTTGGGGAGCACAAGGATTGTTCCTACCATGTTCTCTATCATAAAGCCTTCTCTTAGTCATAGACTTTTCATATAATTCCCATTCCTGGGAGCTGTAGTGTTCATTCCTGCTCTCATTGTAATCCATAACCAGTTTGAGAGTATCTAAAATAAGAGATTTTGAAGTAGGAGACCAGATCTCTGCAAACTCAAGGGCTTTTCTCTTTTCTGCATCAGGAACTGAGATTGACCTGCTGGCTGAGGCACCATCATCATATTTCCTCTTCTTGGGAATCCGAATTCCTAGAGGGGCTTGGAGAAAGATATCTGTAGGGTCAGCTTCCCAAACCTGAGCATATGAGTCTGGAGGAGCAACTGAGACTTCAGGCCTGGGAGAGAAGGAAGGTTGATGAGGTTGAACAGGAGCAGCAACAGATAGGTGGTTGAGATGATGAGGAATGATGTTTGGATCAGTAGCAAACTCAGGAAGAATTTGATTATGCATCCAAACAGCTATGTCATATGTATGGAGTCTGATACTCTGAATTTGTTCTAGAACATCATCATGGATTTCTTTCATCTTTGCTTCCCAGAGCTCTTGCTTGAGTGCATCTAATTTCTCTAGGTATTCCTTTACTAAGCTCTCCCCCTTTCTGACTTCAACAGTCAATTTATTTATTGCATCTTCTTTGAAGGTTCCAACTTCTTCACAAATCTTCATCTTTATAGCTTCAGCTCTCTTATCCAATTCTATCTGATTATTTGCAAGAGTCGCACCTTGCTCCATGACTTGACCAACACTAGTAATGGTGTGATCTAGAACCTTTCCACCAATTTGAAAGAGGTGTCTGAGCTGATCTGTATTGTGCTGGATTTCAGCAAATCCCATGCTCATCTTAGTCTTCAGAACAGTGACTTTGTCAGTGATAGCTTTGAGAGAAGCATCAAAATAAGTTCTTTGTTCTTGAAGCAGAAGTACAAATTGATTCATCAAATCACTGGTAGGAGCAGCAGCAGCAGGAGGAGCAGCACAGGGAACTGGAGGAGGAGGAGCAACCCATAGAGCTATCTCTTCAATGAAGATTGAGCTCTTTACTCTAGAAGTATGAATTAGGGCATCCCCTTCATCAGTGACTGTGGGTATGGGGAAGTCCAGGGTTCTCAGAGGTGCTTCTGCTAGTTTAGGTGATTGCTCATCAAAAATGAAGATGGTGTCATCCTGCTCTTGGTGTGCAGCAGGAGACTGGATGGGAGATGGAGTATGTGATGGAGATGGTACTAGAGTGGATGGTTTTGGAACTTCAGCAGTTTTTTCTTTTGGTAGATGGGGAAGGGGCTCATCAGCAGTCAGTTCTTCAATCATCTCACTTATTGATGCTCCAGTTGACAGTAGGGTTTCTTGAAGTTGTGCTTTAGATGGAATCTCTTCTGGAGTCTGAGGTGGAGGAGGTGTAACAGCTGGAGGTGTATGCATTCTTTCTGGAATAGAAGGAGCGGGCTCCCCCTCAATAGGTGCACTAGAGGAGCTGGCAACCTGAAGTGGAGAGGGAGATGGGGTCCTGTCCTCTGTAGCTAGAAGCTCTTGAGCTTTGGCAGCTTGAACTAGATTCTGCAATTTCAACTCCCATCTTTGAATGGAGGAGATAGAAACTTTCTTCATGTGGTGAAGAACAGTCCCTTTTGATAAGTTGATGACTTCAGGATTGATTTCATGGAGGAGGAGAGAAATTATCCTAGCATAACTGGGAGCCTTGATGTTGTCCTTTATCTTATCTAGAATCATCATCCCAAACTAAAACTTCTTCCTGCAGACTATTGCTTGCATGATGTCAAAGAAGTGTAGAGAGATATCCCTTGTGGAACTAGTTTTGCAGAGATGAACTTTGCCTATGATATCCACTAACAGTTTTCATTCAGGATTCAGGTCAGATCTTTTGATGTATTCTACATCTGGAAAAATACCACAGAACATACAGGTCCTGTCAGATTCATCAAGACCAAGATGATCTTCTTCATCAACAATTGGCAGTCAGAGAAGGGTCGAAACAGAGGTCTTGGTGAATTTGGTTTTGATACCTGAAAGTGTGAGTTAGATTTGATATACTCTATAGGGGGTGAATAGAGTATGGTGCTTGCTAAAAACTTTTACAACAGTTGTTGTATTCTAATGTGAACAGGGAAGCAAATAGTAAATCTAAGCACAGAATAATCACAAACTACAAAATAAACTAAACACAAGCCACAGCCAGAAATAAAAGAAAAACAAGCAACCAGAAGACACAGGGAGCTATAGTGGTTCCCCAATCAACCTGGGTACATCCACTCTTCTACCACCCTAGGTAGGAATCCACTGCCGGATGAGTTGATCAGGTGTCCTGGGCACCAATGAGCTTTTGATAAGGTGCTCAAAAACCAAACCAGATTTTTTGATCAGGTGTCTTGCCACCAATAAGCTTTTGATAAGGTGCTCAAAAACCACACACAAATTTTTGAAGGGAGTTTGAAAAACCCTTTACAGAGGTGGGGATGAGAGAGTGATGGAAGTCTTCTCTTTCTCAAAGCAGCTGAGAAGACAATGTGGATATTGATGTTGTCAAAGCTCCCCCTGAGATCTATAGTTGTTCAGGAATTGAAGCTTTACAGTAGGGTGATAGGCCTTCAGAAAATTGATCTCCAGCAAATGATGATTTCAGCAACAGCTGAAATGTGAGGTGTCTGGAGTCTTGAATGTTGATGGCCTTGAACACTTGAATCATAAGAGATCTGAAGATTTCAGTTTTGTTGATCTCCTTTGAATGTGTGTTCTTGTATGAATCTTGAGACAGAGAATGTCTACAACTCTCTTTATTTTTCTTGTGTAATAGTTGGTGTTGTGAAAGATGTTGTTGCAGAGAATGAATATTGCAGAAGATGTGTCCCTCCTTATTCTTCTTCCCGTGCCTGGAATTCAAAAATCTTGTCTTTTATTCCTTTTTCTCTGAATAGAAATGATCCACTGTCCAGAATAGCCGTTAGCCTGTCATTAATTACTTCCTTAATTGCTTTTGTCTTCTGGAGGAAAGTCCAATAAAACATTCCTTGATAATTCCATGAAACTTGCTCCAGATTAAATGAAAACGGCTACAAGATCTTCTGAATTAAATGCTGATAATAATTCTTCAACTGTCTGAATTTGAATTTTGAAAAACATTTAACTCTTCAAAAAACGTCGAACTGAGCTCCACTATCGTCGATCTGAGATCAGAGATTTGGATTTAGACAGAATCAGAGATCGTCGATATGAGCTCAACTATCGTTGAACTGAGCTCAGAGATTGAGAACCAAACTTGAGTCAAGATCGTCGAACTGAGCTCGAAGATCGTCGAATGGAGTTCGACGACTTTGATGAAGTTGAGCTCAGAGATTGTCGAATGGAGTTCGACGACTCGTCGAAGTGAGCTCAACGATCGTCGAATGGAGTTCGACGATTCGTCGTACTGAGCTCGATGAAATGACTTAGTTTCCAGACTGAAAAACCTTGGTCTTGAGGGCAGCTTACAAACCTAACTACTAACCCTTAGACTCAATTCTAATTGACCTTTAGATCTATACAATAAGGTCAAAACAGGTTCCTAAGAGGCATTGTGATCCTGACCCAAATTAGTAATAGGGTGTTCCAACAATCTCCTCCTATTTGAGTTAGGATTACTATTTACAGAAATTGAAAGATTAAGAATATTCACAGCAACAATATAACAACAAAATAATGCAGAAACACAGACATAATCTCAGATAGATCAGAAAACAGCAAATATTGTCACCTTACAAAGTTATTCCTTTTCCTTGCTATTTATAAGTTTAATTTCTCTATTTAGATTAAGAGCTTCCTTCTTTGATCTTCTGTCATCAGCTGTACCTAGAGATGTTTGTTGTTTAGGCCTTGGTACTACAGCTTCAGGATGCAGCTTCATGTAGCTTTCAGAATCAAAAAACTTACTGGAGGAGTATCTTTCTAGTTCCTTTTTCCTTTGTTCAGATAAGGTAGTAATGCTGGAGGTGTCTTTGCCTTGCTCTCTGGATTTTTTAATCTGGTCCAGAGCAGCTAACTCTTTCATCCTGGCTGTCCAGGAAGTTGGATTGTTCTCTGGATCTTCAAAAGGCACTGGAGGCTCATATCTATTAGAGGGATTTTCTGGAGGAGCTCTGGAGGAGACTAATTCTTTGAGCTTATAAGGGAAAGGACCTGAAGTAGTATCAGATGAACATGGTCCTTCCCTTGAGTATGGGTGCTGCCTGGAGTAACCTTTTGAATAGACTTGAAGTTCTCTTTGGTTTCCTCTGTGGCTTCCTCTCCTTGATTGATAGCCTCTGGATTGGCTTCCCCTATGTTGAGATCTTCCATGAGGCTGATAGGGGGTTTGACTTCTGGCAGAGGGTTGAGATGCAGAGCTCCCACTTGCACCTACACCAGGTGAAGGAGGAGGAGGAGGAGGGTGATGATGAAACTGAGAAGATATTTTGTCATATTTTCTTTTCTTTTTCATAGCTTTTAATTGATTCTTTGAATATTGCATCCAGTGCTCTGTTATAGGGCAGTCACGCAGAATATAGTAGGGAATATCATTTGTATCTTTGACTTTAGCTGGATGAATTCTTTTCATTGCCTTGCTTCTTGCTTTTCTTTACCTTGCTATAGTAGCTGAGGAATCATCAGAATCAGTTCTGAACTGATCACTTTCAGATCTTTGTTTATCATATAAAGCATCAATCCTTTTTCAGATAATCTTTCTGTTGTTGGGTTTGAGCAGAGGTAACAGTAGTGACAGCAATTGTAGCAACAGCAGTAGATACAGCAGATACAGAACTTTCAGGAGCAACATTCTCAGAAGATACAGCAGCAGTAGTAACAGCAGTAACTGGTAGGGGTGAGGAGTGAAAACCGAAAACCGACTAAACCGATCAAACCGACCAAACCGCACCGATTTTGAAACCGAACCGCCCGGTCCGGTGTCGGTTCGGTCTGGAGCTTTTAAAAACCGAAGGACTATCGGTTCGGGTCGGTTTTCAGGTTTTGTAAATCGGTCAAACCGAACCGAACCGAGTTTTTTTTACATATTATACTTAAGCATATTAATATACTTTTGCATAACCGATCAAACTTGTTACCTGTATAAGCGTTAAGCATATTAATATACTTAAGCATATTAATATATAATATTAAATGTAAGTTTGACTGTTTAAGAGAGCCCAATAGCCCATAGCAATAATAGCATTAAGTCATGTTTTCGGCATACCTGATACCGCATACGGGGAAGTGGGGAACGGGCCGAACGGCGAACGGTGAACGGGTTTCGACGTTTTCTTCTATTTATTATTTATTATTGATTAAGTTCATTTTCTTCTATTTCAGACTTTCAGTTTTCCGATAGGCGATAGGGTTTCGACGTTTCGTGAATCGTCGCACGTCGGGTCTCCACTCTCCGCACTCCGCAGTCCAGTTTCCGGCTTCCGACTTTCCAGTTTCCGGCACCGGCGGTTCTGATTTCTCCTATTTGAGCCATCCTGCTGCCGCCGAACTCTACAACCAACCTTCCCCCAGCCTACGACCTCCACGGCCATGTTCGTTCCGCCAGTCGCCGCTCCGGAGAAAGAAACCCAGAATCGCTGTGAGAAGCCTTTTTCTTCTCCCCCTCGATGGCTCGATCTCTTAGTTTTCATTTTTCAAGCTGATTTTGATTTCGACATTTGTGATTTCATTTTTATTTTTGGTTTTTCATCTTGTTTCATTAAGGCTTGGCATAACTCTGTTGATGTTGTGCTTTGCTGCATCATTAAAAAAAATTGTGAATTTCTAACAAAAATCAAGTTTGCGTGCGCAAATGAAGATATGTTCAGTTAGGATCCATTTCTTATTCAATCAATTGGAATCCTATGATGGAAACAATTACTGTGAGGAATGCATGTTGTGAACAAAGATGAAACTTGTGTTCTGATTAGATTCCTGGAGTGAGGGCTTCAAGGGAATCCGATCGAGATTGAACATGAGCGAGTATTTGTTAAAGGATTAAGTACGGGGTGGTGGACCTGACCAGTAAAAGGATGTAAACCTGTGGTTAATGAGTTAATCTCATTCTAGTTGCATTCATACTCTTCAACAGCACAAATACCTTTTTGAGCTATTTGCTTGTTTGTACTCACTCTCAAAAGAAGTCCCACTACTGCCACCACTGCCTGAATGTGCCACAGCTTTTGCAGCAGGAAAAGAGATCACTGTTACCTTATCCAGGTGTCCAATGCGGACACCCCAGATGGGGAAGGTCCCATTTCTGATATACAGATTTTGACATTTGTGATTTCATTTTTATTTTTTGTTTTTCAGTTTTTGACACACACACTCACGCAGTTGCTGCTTTCAATCTAACTACCAGATTTTGATTTCGTTTCCAGATTTTGATTTCTTTTCATTGTTGGTTACCTACTACAGATCTAGGAATTTAATCTGCATTTCACATTACAGTGGAAAATCTATTTCCTACTACAGATCAGAAATTCAGAATCTTATATCTTCAAAGGTTTTGACCTTTTTTTATTTTTCTCATTCTTACTTTCAAATGTCCGAAATTGTATGTTTTTTACTTTTTTTTGTTACTTTCTTATATTTATGTAGATGGCATCTTCTTCAAAACAAATTAAAGGAAAAGAAATAATCAAGGAAGTTGTTGAGATAAAAACTATGGCAGCGGAACCTAAACCCCCTCAGGAGGAGGATGCATCACAAAATATGTTCAAGAAACAAAAACTTGACGACACCAACACTGAGCCTGAAGGAGCTAATGCTAGAAATAAATCTACAGTGTGGGCGTGGTTTAGTAAGTTTAAGGATAGTGAAGGAAGAGATAAAGCTAAATGTAAATATTGTAATAAGGTATATGCAGCTGATCCAAAGAAAAATGGCACTAGCGCATTAAGGACACATATGATAACGTTATGTCGGTTCAGGCAAGTAGAGACCAAACAAAAAATGTTATCTTTCACTCAAACGAAGGATGATGGTGCAACAATTGGATCACTAAAGGCTATTAAATTTGATGAAATTGAGTGCAAAAAAGCTTTGGCTAAAATGATCGTTGTGGATGAGTTGTCATTTAAATTTGTTGAACATGAAGGGTTCAGATATTACTCCAATCAATTAGAACCGAGGTTTAATGTACCTTCTCGGACCACTATAGCTAAATATTGCATTGATCTTTTTCTTGAGGAGAAGAAGAAGTTGAAACATACAATAGCTTCTGAAAGGATTTGCTTGACCACCGATACGTGGACTTCCATTCAAAAGTATGGTTACATGTGTCTCACTGGCCACTGGATAGACAAGGAGTGGAGATTACATAAACGGATTCTAAATTTTGTAAGAATATTAGATCATAGTGGTGAGGGAATTTGTTCAGAAATAATGAAGTGTTTATCAGCATGGGATATAAAAAAATATTCACAATAACGATGGACAATGCCTCAGTTAATGATGTAGTTGCAAGAACTTTGACAAGGCAAACAAAAGATTGGAAAATCACTATTTTATGTCATGAGTTTTTGCAAGTTAGATGTACCGCACATATTCTGAATCTAATCGTTAAAGATGGGTTGCTCGAATATAATGAATCTATTGAGAAGATACGTTCAGCTGTGAAATATGTAAAGTCATCATCACAACGTCTTGAAAAATTTAAGCATTGTGTGAAAAATGCAGAGATTGAGAACAAAGCTCTTTTATGCTTAGACGTGGATACAAGATGGAATTCAACTTACCTAATGCTAAAAACAGTGCTGAAATTTGAAAGAGCATTTGATAGACTGGAGGATGAGTTATCTTATCAAAGTTGTTTTGTTAATGGTCCACCAAATAGAGAAGATTGGAAAATTGCAAGAGTTTTTGTAAAGCTTTTGAAAATGTTTTATACAGTTACTTTAGAGGTTTCAGGATCCAAGTATCCAACCTCACATTTGTTCTTTCAAAATATTTCAATGATGGAGCACATGATCAAAACAATGTGTTGCAGCAGTGATTTTGATATTATTTCAATCGCACGTCGCATGAAGATAAAATTTGATAAATATTGGGGAGGTTTAGAAAAAAGTAATATATTACTATATGTTTCTTTTATTCTAGATCCTCATACAAATTAAAGCGGCTCTCGAAGTGTTTATTTGCGGTGGCTGACGTTATAAAAGCAGGGGAAATTCTTGGAATGGCTGAAAGTACAATCTATCGATTGTTTGATCACTACAATAATGTTGACAATCCATCTTTAAGTCAAGCTCTAAGTTCTCATGCAACAACCTCAGGTACTTGTAAGGACGACCAAGGAGATGTGGAATATACTTTTGCAGCTTATCAAAAAAATATGTTTCAAGATGATAATGAAGATGAAGATTCAAGTTCAAAAATTCACAAGTCTGAAATATTGCAATACATAGAGGAGGATGCATTGAAGATACAACCGAACTTTGATATCTTAAATTGGTGGAAAATCAACTCTTCGAGGTTTCCGATTGTATCAAAAATAGCTAAAGATATTCTTGCAATTCCAATATCAACAGTAGCATCCGAGTCGGCTTTTAGTACCGGTGGACGAATCCTTGATCCATTCAGAAGTTCATTACTACCAAAGACCGTTGAAGCACTTATTTGTACTAGTGATTGGTTGCGTTGCCAGCCACATAGTAATGACATGGATGAAGTACTCGTGGATGTTGAAAAATACGAAGATTTAGACAAAGGTAAAAATATTACAACATCGATAAGCCAATTTTGTGCGATTGATATTTTTTTTATTTTTATGATTTTATATACATAAGTAATTAACACATATACTGTTCTTCTTCTGTAGATATTACTAGCTGAAATGCGCACTCCATTAAGGTCTACGGACCACAATCAAAGGTTAGTATTTTTCATATATTTACAATTGATTTCAATAAGATATATTTTTGCCCAAGAGGCCAAGATGCTGTTATTTTGTAGCTGAAATGCGCTCTTTGCTTCTTTTGTAGACTTGTAGTATTTATTGTCACTTTCACATGTGTTTTTCTTCTCTCCATTGTTTTATTTCACATTTTAATACTTTATGTTGTGATAAGGTTGATGATGAAGCCTAACTTCTAGTAGGATGTAGGTTAACAATCAAACATATTCTATCTTTTATAATGGTGATGGACACCTGCTTGCTTCCGATGACTTTTTTTATGAGGAAATTAATTGTCTTATTGCAACTTTGTATTAGTGGGATGACTGAAGTGAAGATGTTTATTTCAGCATCTCAAGAATTCTTTATCATCACCAAGCAATCATGGCTATGGATTATACTATTATCTAGATCTTGCGTATGCATTGCCATCTGTGATAATATATGCAGTGAAGTGTAAAGGAAGTCAATATTAACAGTTGCTTTTAAATTTGTGAGACTTGCCTCATTAAAAATTGAGAAATTCAGGGAAATGATTAGATAAGACAGTGAGTGAAAGCAAAACATATCATTAAATATCATGGATGAAATGGTTTTAAAAAGAAATGGTTGCGTGTGATAACAAAAAACCGACACCGAACTAAAAAAACCGATTGAAAACCGAACCGACATTGAACCGAACCGACTGAATTCGGTTCGGGTCGGTTTGGACAAGCCAAAAACCGAGGCAGTCGGTTCGGTTTCGGTTTGGGTCCAAACCGACCCAAACCGAACCGCTTGCAGGCCTAGTAACTGGGGCAGCAGCAGATTCAGAGATAATATTTTCAGATACAAAAACAGCAGCAGGGGCAACAGCAGCAGTGACAGCAGGCTCAAAGTCATATGCCTCTGTCATATGTATATCCTTAGAAACTAAATCATCAGCGGTATCATCAATAACAGCAGTAGGGGCAGCAACAACAGAACCAGCAGCATAAGCTGAATTTACAAAGGAATGTATAACACTGGTGTCACAGCTTGAAATAGGCACAATGGCCTTGGAGAGGTCTTCAGATTGCTGGACTACAGTGTTCTCTGGAAGACAGCTGAAATATATATAATTAAACTCTGATAAAAGTGACCTGAGGTCCACTGAGAAAACTACAACCTGAGGTGGTGAGGCTGGAGCTTGAGTTGAAGTAACAGCAGCAGCAGGCAATCTATCATCTTCATGAGGCATATCCCCCTGCCTAAATTCAGAGATAGCTAGATCAAGGCACCTAAAGGAAGGGATTGCCTGAGGAGGAAAGATGGAGGAGAGCCTGGCAGATAGGTCTGCAACTGACTTGAAGAGTGGAGCCAAAGAGGTCTCCAACAGAAGTGAGAGCCTGGGAGCTATCAGCTCATACAGTTTGTCATCTAAGGCTGGAATATCTACATGCTCAGTAGGGACTTGAGCAGAGGTAGAGAATGAAGGTGGAGCAGCTAGAGATGTTGGAGAGCTAGTGGATGGTAGAAGTGAAGGTTGATGTGTGGGGATTGTTGAAATTGAAGAGAGTAGAATGGAAATAGAAGGTGTGAAGGAGGGTTGAGCAATGATATCTTGTAGTAGTTGTTGATATGATGTGGATGAAGAGGGTAGATCAGGAGGCGATGAAGGTGAGTCATCCATGAAAGGGTCATCTATCAGATTGAATGATGTAATATGAGATGATGTGTCAAGATCTGGTTGAGGGTAGTGATGTAGAGGGTGGAAGATCTCTTGTGTGAGTGTAGGAATTGGAGATGGAATTGAAGTAGGAGATGGGCTGGAAATAATGATGGTGGATGAAATTTGAATGGTGGAGGTGACTGGTGGAGATGAAATAAGAGGTGGAGAAGGAGGAGAAGCAGCAGGCAAGTCTTCTGCAGGGGCGGAGACTTGAGGGGAAGAGACTATAACAGTCCTTGTGCCTGAAGTTGCAGCCGCAGAGGGACTGCTGGGCTTCACTATCTGTCTGTCCCACTTGCCAAAGAGGGCACAAGAGAGCCTCTTAGAGGCATTGATGTGCATCTCATTTGATACAAGCAGGGCAGGGCATCTGTTTTGAAGAAACAGCCCTAATATCCTTCCATAATTTACAAAATTCTTATTTATCTTTTTCTTAATTAGATCAAAGAAAATCTCTCCCTAGTTTAATTATTTCTTATCCACTAGGGCACCCATCAAACACAGCTGATACCTGGAGATGGAATCATGGGCTGAATGCTTGGCCAAAAGAACTTTTCCCATAACATCAGCTAAAAATATGTATTCCACAGATAAATTCTTTTTCAGCAGCTTGTTAGGGTTCGCATTAGAATGACCCATTCTATTAAGCATGGCAGAAAATTCTTCTCCAGACATTTCAACAGAATCTCTTCCAGAATTTAATCCAAAAAATTCTGTCAGGGCAGCAGGTGTAAGAGGTACCTGAGTTCCTGAAATTGATCCAACAACTGTATTTTGGTCCTGGTTGTGGGCAGTATACACCCACTCCTTGATTTCATCTGCAGGCAATTTTATTCTGGTAGACATGATAGCATCAAGCTTTTGTTCCTTGAACATGTCTAGAATGTCTTGGAAGATTTGATCATTGGTGCTGAAAGAATCCATGTCAATATCGAATCCTGCATCAAATTTCATGGCGGCCAGAACTGCGACAGAGACGGCCAAGGTTGCCTGCAAAAAATAAACAACCAAATGACCAAGTGTAGAGAGGTTTGGAGGGAAATAGAAAATTTGCAGAGAGATTGAAGGCACAAAAGGAGAACGACGGCCGAAAAATGAATTTTATATTAGGGTTCGACGCAGAAAAGGAAAGATCGTGGATCTCAGTTCGACGATCGGGGCTTCTAAAGGAATCTGAAAGGTCTTCAATATCGTCGATCTCCGTTCGACGATATTGGAAAGCGTCGAGCTCCGTTTTACGATAGTTTATAAAATAAAATCGTCGAGCGTCGTTCGACAATCGTTGACTTGGAGAGATAGTTGAACGCTATCTGAGAAGCGCTGAACTCTGGTCGATGATTTTGTAAAGCGTCGATCTCCGTTCGACGATCTGGGGAAAAATCGTCGAGCGCAGTTCAGAGACCAGAAACACTGTAGACACTAAAAAAATAAGATGTTTGCCTAGTCTTGGTCAATTTTTAGAGTTTCAAAGTCTTGGAACTTATTTTAGACTTCCTTCATCTAACATTCCTAACTGATTTAGGAAGAAGGTGTGTTTCTTTTCATCCAAGGGCTTGGTGAAAATATCTCCCCTTTGCAAATCAGTTGAGATATATTGAAGTTCAATTTTATTCTTCTCAACATTATCCCTTAAGAAGTGATGCCTAATTTCTATGTGTTTTGTCCTACTATGGAGGACTGGATTTTGAGCTATAGAAATAGCACTGGTATTATCACAAAAGATTTTAGACTTCTCTAAGTTGTAGTCATAGTCTATGAGTTGGTTTTGAATCCACAATATTTGTGAACAACAACTACCTGCAGCCATATATTCAGCTTCAGCAGTTAAAGTTGACACAGATGTTTGTTTTTTGCAAAACCAAGAGACAAGTCTGTCACCAAGAAACTGACAAGTTCCACTGGTGCTTTTCCTGTCAATTCTGCATCCAGCATAATCAGCATCAGAAAATCCAGTTAAGTCAAATTCTGAATCTTTTGAATACTAGAGACCTAGATTTGGACAACTTTTAACATACCTGAGAATTCTTTTAACTAATGTTAGGTGTGACTCTCTAGGGTTCACTTGGAATCTAGCACATATGCATGTAGCAAACATTATGTCTGGTCTACTAACTATAAGGTACAGTAAAGAGCCAATCATTGCTTTATATGTTGTTAGATCAACAGGTTTCCCATGTTCATCAGCATCCAATACAGCATTAGTAGGCATAGGTGTTTTCATACAAGATGCTTCAGACATACCAAATTTCTTAACCAATTCTTTTGCATACTTGGTTTGAGAAATGAATATGCCTTCAGCATGTTGTTTGACTTGCAATCCTAGAAAGAAGGATAGCTCACCCATGTTACTCATTTCAAATTTAGAATGCATTAGGTTGGAGGACCTTCTGCTCAAATTTGAATCAGTAGAACCAAAAATAATATCATCTACATAGATCTGTACTAGTAGGGTATGGGACTTATGGGTTCTAATGAAAAGAGTTTGGTCTACTCTACCCCTTATAAATTCATTTTTCAGGAGAAAGCATGCTAGGGTCTTATACCATGCTCTAGGAGCTTGCTTGAGACCATATAATGCTTTATTCAATTTAAAAACATAATTAGGATGGGTTGGAGAGATAAAACCTGAAGGTTGTCTGACATAGATTTCTTCTTTGATATCTCTATTTAGAAAAGCACTCTTTACATCCATCTGGTATACTTTGAAACCTTTATGTGCTGCATATGCTAAGAAGATTCTAATAGCCTCCAACCTTGCAACTGGTGCAAAAGTCCGGTCATAATCTATGCCTTCTTCTTGAGAGTACCCTTGAGCAACTAGCCTTGCCTTGTTCCTTACAATTACTCCTTGATCATCCAATTTGTTTCTGAACACCCACTTTGTTCCAACAATGGAGTGATCCCTAGGCTTTGGTACTAGTTCCCAAACTTTGTTCCTCTCAAATTGATGCAACTCTTCTTGCATTATCATGATCCAGTGTGGATCTTGCTCTGCATCTTGAATGGATTGAGGTTCAATTTGAGATAGGAAGCAAGTGTGCAACAGGTTTTGGCTGACCTGATTTCTGGTTTGCACACCAGCTGAGATGTCTCCAATTACTTGGGAAATTGGATGGTCTCTTGATGTTACTAAATCAACAAGGGGTGTTAATTGTTCACCAACCTGTGTTATCGTCTCCTCTTGTGGTACAACAACTGGCTCTTCAAGAAGTTTCTCTTCATGATGTTGAATGTCTTCTTCATCCTCACTGCTTTCATCCTTTTGAGTAATTTGTAATCTGTCCAAGTCTTCAGCAAGAGAATGTACCTGCAAAGGTTCTATGGTAGAAGTGTTCTTCTCCTTGAAAGACATGTTAGTTTCATCAAAAAATAGGTGAACAGATTCTTCAATTTTAAGAGTTGATTTATTATAAACCATATAAGCCTTACTGATCATGGAGTATCCCAAAAACACTCCTTCATCAGCTTTAGCTTGAAATTTTGCTAAATACTTCTTGTCATTATTGTGTATATAGAAAATACAACCAAAAATTCTAAAATAATCTACTTTAAGTTTCTTCCCTTTGAGTAATTCATAGAGAGTCTTGCCCTTTAGTTTATGTATTAAACTTCTGTTCAGCACATAGTTGGAGGTGTTCACTGCCTCTACCCAAAAAGATAGAGGAAGGTGACCATCTGATAACAATGTAGTGGCAGATTCAATAAGGGTTCTATTTTTCCTTTCAGCTACCCCATTTTGTTGAGGAGTTCTAGGAGCTGAGAAAGTGTGCATGATCCCTTTTCCCCAGTTACGTACTGTCATGTCATTGTAGGGGAGGAATCTAGTGGTCAGACGCTCAAGATATCACCCTTGTAGATCTGATCATTGGATATCCAAGTGATGACATAAGAACCAGAAGAGGTACAACTAATGAAGTTTTGCATCTTAGATTTCTTTCTCAGGTTGAGCCAAAAAATTTGAAGAAGCAAACAAGGATGCTTCCTTGATAATGACTATGCAAGAGGAGCTTAACCAGTTTGAAAGGTGCAAAGTTTGGGAGTCGGTGCCAAGGCCCAAAGGATAGAACGTGATTGGAATAATGCGGATATTCAGAAACAAGCTGGGCGAAAATGGACTGATTATAAAGAATAAAGTCAGACTTGTAGCACAAGGATACAGACAAGAAGAAGGGATCAACTTTGATCAAACGTGAAATCGGCTTTCCTCAACGGCAATCTAAAAGAGGAAGTATACATAGCTCAACCTTTAGGTTTTGTCAACTCAACTCTCCCTGAACATGTATATTTTCTAAATAAAGCGCTATATGGTTTAAAACAAGGTCCCCGAGCTTGATAGGAGATGTTATTTAACTTTCTTCTTAAGAACAAGTTCACAGGGGGAAAGATAGAAAAGACATTGTTTCTTAGGGAAGTTAATAGCAAGATTCTGCTATTACAAATATATGTCGATGATATTATCTTTGGATCTACAAATGACCACTTTTACAAGAAGTTTTCTAAACTTATGTCGGGGAAGTTTGAAATAAGTAGTATGGGTGAGTTGAAGTATTTCTTAGGACTTTAGGTGAAACAATCTGACAATGGAATTTTCATCTCTCAGACGAACTTCACCAACGAGTTAATTAAGAAATTTAGAATTGAGAGTGCAACCTCTATGAGGAATCTAATGAGTTCAGCTATGTCTCTGGACAAGGATGAGAAAGGAAAACTTTTTGATGAAACCAAGCACAAAAACATAATTGGATCCTTGCTCTACCATACTGCTAGTGGGCCAAACATAATGTTTTCAACATGTGTATGTGCTAGATTTCAGTGAACACTAAGGAGTCTCATTATGCCGCATCAAAGAGAATTTTAAGATACCTTAAGGGTACACCAAAATCTTGGCTTATGGTACCCAAGAAGTAATGACTGTGAGCTAATTGGCTTTTCAGATGTTGATTTTGTAGGTTGTAGGGGTGATAGGAAAAACACTTTCGGAACCTGTCAGTTCCTAGTAAGACGATTAATTTATTGGAGCAGCAAGAAACAGAATTGTGTCATAATCTCAATGGCTGAGTTAGAGTACATCTCTACAGGTAGTTGTTGCGCACAACTTCTCTAGATAAGAAATCAGCTCGAAGATTACAGCATGAACCTAAAGGAGATTCCAATGTTTTGTGACTTCTCTAATGCGATTGCGATTGCTAATAATACAGTCTCTCACAGCTGGACAAAACACATCGAGATAAGGTATCATTTCATCCAGGATCATATGGAGAATGGGGACATCAACCTCTATTATGTCCCGATAGATAAGCAAGTCGCAGATATTTTTACGAAACCGCTGGATGAGGCTAAGTTCTTTTTCTTCAAAATGGAACTTGGAATGCTCAACAAGGACTCATGAAGATGATCAAGGATTCAAACTGAAGTCATATTGGTCAAGGAATTCTCTCAGAAGGCATGAATTATTCATTTCAAAAAAATTCAAAAAACTCTAAGGCAAATTCATAGTATATTCTCATGGAATCTCGATGAATTCGTCGAGATATGGTAAGTAATTTTGGTGACTTTCGACAAATGGGACTCTTCACCTGGGTTATTTTGACGGATTGTCGGGCGTACTCAAGGAATTTCGACTAATTTTACTCTAGGCCATCGATTTTTAATTTCTTATTTGATCCAAAGAGTCACTTTCGGTAAAGGTACGCAAGCTTCTCTCTCTTCAAAATTTAGTCTTATATAAATAGGACTTAATTGGGCAAATAGACATCCCAATCGTCGAGAAACTTTCGAAATCTGTCGAGAAGACTTTGACGCATTATTCATATTCCGCAAACTATCCATATCGATGATTTGTCTTCCTCGTTTCTCGATCGTTCTCCATGGCTCCAACAGGCACTGGAAATCTTCAAGTAGGGGGAGAACTTGTTCGGACAGGGTTTGCAACCGCCACCGATGAATTTCGTAATGTCATTTTGATGCTCGAGGTCGCCGGACTTTCATTCGTATTGGAACATCCTTGCAAGGTTCTGGATAAAGATGTCTTGGAATTCTTTCAACATGCAAAGCTCTGTCGTGAGGATACGGTCATCAAGAGCAAGGTCAGGAATCTACCGATCAAACTGAATGCCTCCCTCCTCACCGGATTCCTCATTCTTCCAGAAGTTGAAGATGCCAAACTTGTTGAAGATACTGATTTCACTAGAGCTCTATTATTCTGTGGTATGCCCAGAGGAACTTCTACTATAAAAAGGAAAGCTATGAATGACAAAGGAAAACTTCTATCTGATGTCATCGGGAAAGTTTTTTTATGCAAAGTTGGCTATCATGACTATCTATCCAATGACATGTTCAAGCTCCTGGTTGCAATAATCTGCAGGAAGAGAATAGATTGGGGAGCAGTATTGTTTGATAGGATCAATGACAGTCTGCGTGCACCAAATTTTGATAGGATTATCAGCCTTTATCATAACCAAGTGGACAGAAACATGTTTGACGTGACGGTCGGTGTGCCAATCCATCATATGAAAAGGATTGACTCATCAATTTTCTCCAGATGGGAAAGGAGAATACTCAGGCAGGGAGTACTCAGGGAAGTGGATTTGGAAGAGAAAGAGGACGAGGTTGTTCCTGATACTAGGATTCCTACTCCTACCCCGATGAAGTTCCTAAAATCTCCAGTACATGAACTGAGGGGGAGTCATTGTCGACTCAAGTGGCTGTAAATGTTCCAATACCCTTGATCGTTCCCTTATCTATAGAGACAGTGGTTCTAGACACAGTGGATGCTGAGATAGTTGTTTCAGACACAGTGGTAGCTGAGACGTTAGCTGATGATAGTGTTCTTGATACTGTTGCAAAAGAGGTTTTGGCTGTGGATGTTGGTGGTGCTTTATTAGAGGTTAATGATCTTGATGATGCTGATGCTGAGATGTCTAATGATGGTGCAACTACTGCTGATGAAGTTCTTAAGGATTTCCTTATTGGTGATGATAACACCGGTGTTACTGACAAGGATGGTGAGCAAGAGAAAGGAATTATGTTGGCTTCTGATGAGATTATTGCTTCTGCAAGCATGATTGTAAGTCTACCAAATATTCTTCCAGCAGTGGCAGAGGGGGAGCAGATTCAGTCTTCATATTCAGTATAGACAGAAATTGATAGGTTTATCCACAACCTACAGAGAAAGATTGCACTGGTTCCATGTGGGTATCCCGTTGAGAGGGAGGACATCATGGAAATTTCTGATGAGGAAGGAGAGGCTGCAATGCTTCATCCTGTCCTAGAGGCTCAAGATCTTGTTATATTGCTGAAAGATCATTTATATCCAGTGGCAGAGTCTTCTGGTGACTCTGAGGCCGTTGTTGATCTTCCCTCTCCTCCAAGACTTCAGACTGCAGATATTTCAAGCTTAAGTACAGATAATTTCTTACTGATATCTATTGAAGAGATGATGGCCAAGCAACAAGCCCATTTTGATTTATCTCTCAAGAAAGTTCTTAAGAAAGTAAAAGAGGTAAAATGAAATATGAACAACGGCCTTGTTGAAGTCAAGGTTTGTTTTGATAAGTTAGAATCCACATTGGACACGTGGTTCATTCAAGGTGGGCAAGGTATTGTTCACACAATGACGTGACTTAAAAGTAATTTTGATGTGTTAAAGAATATTGATGAAAATGCAAAGACTGTTATTACTGCCCAAAATGACAGGATGAACTACTTTGACGATTAGATGGTGCACTACAACAATAATATAGCCAAGGTCATGATTGAAGAAGTCAAAAAGGGGGAGACAGAACTGAAAGCTAAGGTGGATGTGATTGAAGCCACCATGAAAGCACAGTTTTAGAGTGTCAACACTTACAGTTATGATAATATCCATTGGCTGTATAGAGAACTTTTTGAAGCTCCAGGAACTGTTGAAGTAAGAATACCAGAACCTATGCATGATGATGTTCATCTTGCTCAGGAATACTCACAATACTGGACAGACACTCAAGACTCTCCTCCAGATTTCTATCAGTATGGAACATAATCTGATGCTGCTGCTGAACCAAACACTGAGTTAGTTGAAGATATTCCTTAACCAACCCTGATGAAAAGAAAATTTGGAGAAGACCCATCTGCTCACATGTCTGATTCTAACAAGGAGTTGTGTGAAGTATGGAGCCCAATCTCCAAGGGCATTATTCTAGATACTTTTACCTTAGTTGATATGTGAAATGAAGACATGTGGTCTCATTATAGTTGGGAAGAATGACAGAAACATGAGGTAGCAAATGCTAAAAGAAGGATTCATTTCAGAAAATTCATAAGAGATGATGCAAATGCTCCTCCACCTACGCCAAAATATTTTTTGAAGCCCAAAGCTTATTTTGTCAAGAAGAATCAGAAGTCTAAGGGAAAACATGTTTGAAGCTTATATTGTAACATCCCGACTTTTATTGGGTCACCAGAGCCCTAGTGGGCCCAATAAAACTGGACCGAACCCTACCCATGACCCGGTAGGAGATAACCCTAGGAGGGAAATAGAGTTAGAGAACTCCGAATTAAGTTCTGTCAGTTCCGGTGACCTCGTATAGTCGATACGAGTGCATCGGAACTCGCTCAGTTGGACCCTGAGGTCATATAGTGGATGTGATCATTCCTCGTAAAACGCAATGAGAGCGAGATTTTGGATATCGAGCTAGTGAACTCCGAATTGAGTTCTGTCGATTTCCTTTGACATCATATAACCTATACATGTGCATCGGAACCCGTCGCATCACAATCCGAGATCTAACGACAGATTTAGACACTTTGACCGTTTTAACGGGCTACGATGCGCAAATTTTGGACTCTCGCCAAACAGACTCCAATTCAACCCCAGTCAGTGGCGTTGGACTCGTGTGGTCAATACAAAGTCAATGGAAGTCGTCCCAGTCAATTTCGACTACAATTGGTCAACTTGTGATCAAATCAAGTATAGTCGTGCACTGAAAAGCGTGCGCACACCAATTGTGACACGACACCCGAACGTTGACCCGACCCTGATGAATTGGACCCACTTTGACTTTGGCCAGTAAGGGGGACCCACCCTAGGGTTGACTTGGTCAACCCCCCCCCCCCCTAAAAACCCAATTTTTTGGATTTTTCTCAAGTAGGGGCCCACCTCCTCTCCAAGGGAGGATAGCCCTTGCCCCCCTCACTCTTCTTTGGGTCCCCAAACAGCAAGCAGCCACTAGGAGTAGATGCCCACCCCACCACTCCTCTCCTTTCTTTTCCCCTCTCTTATTCAAAAGACCCAAGCCCATAAGAGCTTAATCTTCTTTTCCCCACATGGGGGAAAAGATAGGGCCTGCAGCTGTCCTTGGACAGCTGGAGGGTGAGGATTAATCCCTCCTTAAGGAGGGATTAATGCCACCTTGGCTAGGGGAGGAGAGGCCCTCCTCCCCAAGCCTATAAAAGACCTCTTTCCCCCTATTTCCCCATCAAGCCTCTGAGCTAGCTTCCCCACTCCTGCCCCCCCCCCCCTGTCGGAGCCCAGGTGGCTGGAAAAGGCAAATCCGAGGCCCCTTTCCCCCTCCACCACCGCCACCTTGGCATGGCCGACCAAGCCGGCCCCTATCGAGCCCACTAGACCCAGGTGGAACCCTTCTCCCTCCCCCTTCCCCCATCTGGATGTGTTGCATGTGCCTCCCGGCGCCCGGAGCGCAGCCAGCGCCACCTGAGCCTTGTTCCGAGCTGGGTGGTGTCCAAGGAAGAAAGCTCCTCCCCCAGCACCGGTGGTGGCACTGGGGGAGTCCCAGACCACTGGGGGCCACGACACCCATAGGCAGAGAGCGACGGTGCCGCCGGAAATTGCGGCTCCGTCGGCATCCGCAAAAATAGAGAAAAGCTCTGTTTAGAGCTGTCGGCGGCGGCCGGCGGAGTACGGTCGTAGGACCACCATCGGTGAGAAGCCTGACCCTCGGTGCGCCGGCTGGGGGTGGAGTGGTGGACGACCAACCACCCGAGGAGCGGGGATGACGCGGCGGTGCTGAGAGCAGGGCCACCGCCACCCCAGGCCCTCGGGTTGAGTTTTTCGGAGACGGCCGGCGGCGCCAGGCCGCCACACCACCGCCCAATTACTCGCCAGCCCCCAATGAGTCGATCGGGGTGGCGGCAATGTCTGACAGTGGCTGGTCTGCAGTGGCAGAGAGCCGCCGCCTCCTTCTCCGGCGGGGAGGAATCACCGTCGTTCATCTCATGAAAAGAGATGAAAGGTTGAGATTTTCCTAATCCCCGCCTCCGCCTCAACATCAGCACCCCCTCCCCACAGCAGATCTGTTGCCGATCCACTGTGGGCACAGAGGGACAAAACATGTCATGCGGCTCAATCTCAGCCGCAGGATCATGCTGATCTGCTATAGGCAGACAAAATCATGGTCAGAAACTTTGGAATTTTTGGGCCAAATCTAGGCCTCTAGGAGAAAAATGACCAACATGAAAAATGTTCCCCATAATGAGGGCTACCTCCACAAAAATTGTGAGAATTTTTGGAGTTGATTTAGTATTTTTAAAAGCCAAAAAAAATTTGTTTGGCTAAATTAAAGGCCCAAAATACCTTGGAAAATTATAAAAAAATTACTAGCCTCATTTTAGGCCCTCCTAAGGGTTGTATCAAAATTTGGGGTCTTGGGAATAAGTTTTTATATTTTTCCTAAAATATTGGAAGCCTAGGATCGCGCACGGATCTTTTTTCCGCTCACTTTCCCTCGAAGGTGGAGATTGGAGCGTGCGACCACCCCCCCTTATAATCAAATAAGTATTTTAATATATTTCTAGTCACGTATTGGTCGAGCTTATTTTTGTATTTCAGTACATCTCCAGTCTCGTACTGGTCAAGCTCATTTTAGTATTTTAATACATTTCTAGTGTACTCGTCGAGCCTATTTTAGTATTTCAGTACATCTCTAGTCTCGTACTGGTCAAGTTATTTTAGTATCTCAGAACATTTCCAGTCTCGTACTGGTCGAGCTTATTTTAGTATTTCAGCACATCTCCAGTTTCGTACTGGTCGAGCTTACTTTAGTATTTCAGTACATCTCCAGTCTCGTATTGGTCGAGCTTATTTTAGTATTTTAATACATCTCCAGTTTCGTACTGGTCGAGCTTATTTTAGTATTTCAGTACATCTCCAGTCTCGTACTGGTCGAGCTTATTTTAGTATTTCAGTACATCTCCAGTCTCGTACTGGTCGAGCTTATTTTAGTATTTCAATACATCTCCAGTCTCGTACTGGTCGAGCTTATTTTAATACTTTCAGATTAGTACTACTCCAGTCTCATACTGGTCAAGCTTACTTAGTGCTTTCAATTCAGTATATCTCCAGTCTCGTATTGGTCGAACTTATTTTAGTATTTCAGTACTACTCTAGTCTCGTACCGGTCAAGCTTATTTTAGTAGTTTCATTTCAGTACTATTACAGTCTCGTACTGGTCGCATTTCATTCCAACGCTTTAAATAAGCAGCATAAACATCACATTTATTCTCATTACAATTTACTATTATAATCCTGGGTCCTGCTCTGACGAGCAGTTGTCGTTAAACTTGAGCCATGGTTGGGGATAACTGGAGTTGAAGTAGTCCTCCAAGTCTAGCCCCAAATATTGCGCTCTCACGCACCTTGATGAAAGTAGAGCTAAATGCTGACGCCCGAAGTCTAAAGCCTAGTAGAGCAGGCTGACGTAGACCCAGTATATATTATGTTTGCCTTTTATTTTGATTGTTTGTAAATTGATTGCGGTGAAATTGTGGTGGTTCAGTCCCTCTCGCAGACCGTTCGTACCGGTGCGAGAAAGTCGACGACTCAAGGCGACGGGGAGATGAGTACCACAGGTGACCGGTCGTTATATTTTCCCTGTCGGGTTTTCCTCCGCTGGTCGACCAAAACGATTCACTGGATATCGCTCACATCTAAGAGTACACAAGATTATACGTTAGGGCCTGGGGTTGTGCGGTACGATCACCCCCAGAAGTGGCAGGACTGGCCACTGTCACCGACAGCCACATCGATGAGGCCCGCAGGGCTTGCTACCCTGCTAGAACAAAAGCGGTCCAAACTATGTCAACATAGGATTTGTGTGCGCGGCTATGAATTCCTACGGTGTGTGCGTGGCTGTAAATGCATGCGATAGAATCCAAGATGTGAAAACCTGATGTACTGGTGAGCTAGTAGAGCCTTGTTATAACTGATTTGTATTGCTGCTATTTTGTTTTTGAGTTATACTATCTTGCACTCTTTTATAGTTTTTCCTAGCTATATATATATATATATAAAATGTTGTGTTAAATCTCTCTTGCTTCGGCTATTTACATTTGTTGGGTGGGCGTGTGCTCGTCCCCGGGATATGGATCCGGGAAGGAGATTTGTTTCCACTTAGCTCTGTGACTAACGGTTATCTAAATAACCATTCACATGAAATGGAGCATCGTAGTGACTCGCTGCCGTAGGATATTACGCCAACGGCTAGGTCTACTCGAGCAGATGCACCCCCGCCGTCCCCGGAGTTTAGAGACGTGAGTACTGCCGAGCAGCATAGAGAGAGAGTGTGTGTGAGGGTTAAATATAGCACATGTATAACCCACAGGCTTATATAAATGCTTAGGCTTCGGCCTTAGAACCTCTGTATAATTTGATGTGTTATATATTTTTGCAGTGATTTCCTGTTAATACTTCTGTTATACCTTGATGGGTTGTGAATGTTATGATTCGAGGCAAGCAATACAACCATCTAGTGCTTAGATAGGGTGGTTCTTTTCCCCTAAGAGCACTGGGTGGACGTCTTGGGCCAGTAGTACCCCTCCGACCCAACCCCAGGAAAAAGGTTGGGGGGTCCTACAACTGGATCAGAACCATCATGATTCGTCCTTGTGGAGCAGTCTCAGGATCCCTCCATCCCTCGCTTCGTTCTGGGTTCGGGACAAACCTTGCAGTGGAAGCCTAGTAGAACCTATTGTAGAGGCTTAGGGATTCTAGACTGTACGATAGTATGCTCATACACCGTTGTTTTCCGCTTAGGTTGTCGTTTTTTGCAAATTTCCTCTACTTTTGCAAAATACTGACACTTGAAAGATATTGTACTTAATCACCTAGAGGGGGGGTGAATAGGTGACTTAAATCTTTTTTAACTTTTTAGGCAGAATTCAGATACTATCTCAGAGTTATAGATACTTTATCACAGCACACAATCAGCAATCACAGAATTACACAAGCACACAGTAGGCACACAGATTTATAGTGGTTCCCCAAGGTTTGGGTACATCCACTTTCCCCCTTCGCCTATCTAGTAGTGTACTAGATTCGGCCAAACTCCTCCACTATCTCAGATCCTCAGATCTTACACTCAGAACCCCAAACCAGGTTCCTACAGCTCAGGCCCAAGGCCCTACAACTCAGCTTCTTCACAAATCCTACACTCAGCTTCTTCACAAATCCTACACTCAGCCACCAAGCCCTACACTCAGCCACAACAGGCCTACACTCAGAGATACAACTCTCCTACACTCAGGCACACATGCCCTACACTCAGCCTTTATAATTACAGGCTTACAAACTCAGATCCCTAAGGATCCTACAAGAAAATATGAATACAAAAATGTATACTCTACAACTCAGAGAAAAGAGAGAAGAGTTGTGAGTTTCTTGATGAGTTCTTGGAAGAACTCAACTGAAATCAATCTGACTTGGATTTCTTCAAAGCTTCTTGAATGTAGAACACAATAAGATTGATCTCCTCTGCAGTTGATCCTTGATCTTTGCTACTTAAGATTCAGAACAAAATCTGAACCCTTCTTCTCAGCCTGGTTCAAACGGCTGACTTCTTGGATGGAGCTCTCTCTCTCTCTCCAACTACTTAGATCTTCACTAGATTCTTCAATGAATAGCTAGATCTTCTTTGTATTACTTGATGTGTTGATCTTCTAATCAATCTCCTTCTGTAGACAGTATAAGCCTATTTATAGGCCTTCTTCATGGTAACCGGCTGGTCCGGTTCATAACTGATTTCTGACAACTCTGACAGGTGCAGTAGGCCGGCTGGAATGGCAGCTGTCAAGTCATCCAGTCAGTTCTTGAAAATTCTGTAACTGTCTGAAAGTGTCGAGACTGCCTGTCTTTAAGTGTCGACACTTATAGACCAAGTGTCGACACAAGTTGACAAAGTGTCGACACTAGCCTTCAAGGTGTCGACACAACTCCTTGTGTTGTAGAATTGACTTCTCGACACAACTTCTTCTTCATGTGTCGACACTGATGTTGAGTGTCGACACAACACTTTGTTCTTCAGCACTTTGTTGAATTCTTGTAAGTGTCGACACAACACCTTTGTGTCGACACATCTTTATGTGTTGAACTTGTTCAGTGTCGACACATCTTCTTGGTGTCGACACATGCCTTCTGTGTTGATACTTGTTGAGTGTCGACACTGCTCCTTGTGTCGACACATTCTTCTTCTGTTGAGACTCTGGCTGAGTGTCGACACATCTCCTTAGTGTCGACTTGTACTTAGAATTTTGCTGATCTTTGCTAAGTGTCGACACAGCTCCTTGTGTCGACACTTTCTTCAAGTGTTGAGTCTTCAGCTGAGTGTCGACACATTCTTTCTTGTGTCGACACTTACTTCAAGTGTTGACTCTTTTACTGTGTGTCGACACATTGCTCTGGGTGTCGACACTTATACTTAGACTCTGCTGACTTTTGCTGAGTGTCGACACGTCTTCCAAGTGTCGACACTTTCTGATGTAGACACAGTTTCACTGGGTGTCGACACAACTGCTAAGTGTCGACACTGCTTCACTGGAATTTTCTTTATTGAGTGTCGACACAGCTCCTTGTGTCGACACTTTCTGCCTGGTGTTGACTCAGCATCCCTGGTGTCGACACAAGTACTCCCAGTGTCGACACTGCTTGCCTGGGTGTCGACACAAGTCTTCTTAAGTGTCGACATTTTCCTCCTTGGTGTCGACACATGGACTTAGAAACTTTTTTATCTTTCCTGCAAATACTTAACCTGCACAAGTAAACTCAAAAATACATCAAATACATTTTGATGTATATCATTGAGTAGGGTGAGGCTTCTTCAAATCAGGTACATTAGAACCAATGTACCCAACAATCTGCCCCTATTTGGAGAAGTCATAACCCTTAGTCAATGATATACACCATACAGAATAAAATCATAGCATGATGTAAAGCAGGATTATATAACAGGGCAAACATAAACATGTATCAAACAAAACATGTATACACAGATAACATCTCAGAACAATTATGAAATAAATTTATCACACAGCAAATTTATCACACAGCACATTGTTCTAACACTTTGTCATATTCATAATTCTAAAGTTTACAGAATGTTTAACATCAAAAGATTACATAGTAAACTTAAGAAAATTTCTATGCTATTTTTGATCAGCATCTTTGATCACTATACCTTTTCCAGACTGTATCTTGGCTTGCACTAAAGCTTCATTGTCTTCAGCAGCAGCAGGCTTTTTCCCTTTAAGCTCCTTCTTCTTTAGCTCTCCAGCTTTAATCTTTTTTCTCTCAAAATAATGATATGGCTTGGGAAAGTACTTGCTAGGCTCCTGGGCAGTAGGAGGTAGCTTTCCCACCTTGGCCTTCATTCTATATTGGACTATGGCTTCTTGCCTTGTCTCATGCTTTCTCCATTCCAACTCAGAAAACCACTTGTTTCGGTCTTGTATATTACCTTTTGCAGCTTTCCATGCAGTTAAGATAATGTTTCTAGAAGTGGGGCTCCACTGCTCAAAGTCAAGTCTTTGTTCAGCTTGCTCCCTGAACCTCTTCTTAGACAGTCTGGCTTCTTCTTCTTTCTGCAGAGCTTCTTGCATAGCCTCAGATACTGGCTGAACCACCTTCTCTATGATGACATTAGACTGTCCCCCAGGTGGGCTATACATTGATTGTATATCAGCTTGAACCATATCAAAATCTGGAGGAGGGTAGATTACTTGAGCCACTTCTGGTTGCTCCCCTCCTAGATATGCAGGATGTATCCCAGATTCTGCAATATTGTCATCATCACATAAAGGAGGATAACCAAGAGTAGCTCTGATAGAATTAGAAATCCACTTAGCATGATCAGAGCTAGCTTTGACTAACACCCTCTTCCCCTTTATGACTTCTCTTTCTATGTGATCTCTGACATCATCTTTCTGAAATCTCACTTGGTTATCCAAATAGTTGACTCCATCTTTAAAGAAAGGTTTCAACCTTTGGCGTTTGTCAGTTATCAACTTCTGAGAGTCTTGAATTACAGTTTTTACATCAGATAAACTCTTTGCAAGGCTTTATCAAACTCTGCCTTAGCAGTAGCATTAGAAGTAGTCAGTCCTGTAGCTATGTTCTTCATCTCTGTGATAATAGCATTGTGTGATTCAGTTAAATTGTCATTCATTCTGAGCTGGTTCTCTAGAACATAACCCTGCTTCAGTGCAATGTCATCTACTTGAGCCTTTATTTTGTCTTGATGAGTAGCTAAGTAGACTACTGCATTCCCTCCCTTGTGGAAGCAGTCAGTCATTTCCTTCTTATTTAGATTCATTTCAAACCTTATAGACTTAATCTCTTGGGCTAGATCAAACTGGAGAGATTTATGCCCCTCATCCACATATGTTTCTATATCTTTCCTGTGCTCATCAAGTTTGATTTGCATAGCAACCATCAAAGCACTGTAATCTATAGATGGTGCTGGTTGAGATATAGGCTGTGGAGCAATGGTTTGCAAGGCCTTCTTATAATTTTTACTCCTCCTCTTGAATACTTGGAACTTCCTTTTCTTTGCCCTTGCAGCCTCCTCATCTTCAGATGCTGAGGTGCTGGCTATGTCTACCCTCTCCTTAGGGAGCTCCTCAACAGCTGGTTGTTTCTCAGGCTCTTGCCTTGCAGGTTCTTCTAGAATTTCCACCTGCTCCCCCTCAACTGGAGTATTCTCCCCCTCAGCAGCAGTTTCCTTGTCAAAATCTGTTTGATCCAGGTTAAGGAATAGATCTTCCATTGTATATTCTGGTGGAGAATGGGCTGGAGAAACTCTTGGCTCATCTACCACTAGATCAGATACTATCTGAACTGTAACAGATGTGTCCTCCATGACAACATCTGGGACTTGACTATCAATCTGAGTTTGCTGATTAACATTATGTAAGGAGTCAGACAAAACATTATCCTCCATAGGGAAATCTAAAGCATTAAGCTCAGTGATTACCTCAAGGATGATGTGTGTTGCTTGCTCACTCTCAAGAGGAGTTGGCTCTTCCACTACTAGTGGCTCCCCCTGAACTGAATTATGATGTAAGGGGCTAGCTGGTGGCAGCTCCCCCTGCCTCTCTGCAGCATCTTGTTGAGCTGGAGTCTTCTCAACAGTTCCTTCTACATCCTCATCAGGAGAAAAGACAACTTGTTATTCACTACCAGAGCTGCTAGATGAATCCTGAGCTACTGGAGCTATCTTCTTCTTCTTATGTGGGGTTACTTTCTCAGGAGTAGGCATCTCCTTAGTCAAAACTCCGTCCCACCTTGAGAAGATCCTCATGTCCATCTTTCTCATATGGTTGATCTTAGTTCCAGCAGCTTGACCCATAACCTCTGGTATACTATCAGCTAGGTATAAACTTATTATTCTACCCAAATTGGGTTTCTTCAGGCTCTCCTTAATCTTCTCAAAGACAACAACAGACCAGTCTGTGTTCACTGTGAATATTATCCTTGTCATAAGATTAAACATATGGGTTGAGACTCTGTCATGCCCTCCTGGCTTACTCAAGATCACTTTGCCAACAATTTCTGACAGAAATTTCCCCTGGCTGTTCATCCCCTTCCTATTGAACACTGATCCAATTTTCAATTTGGAATCCAGTCCACACCAAGTTAGAGCTTCTCTGGTCTTAGAAGCAGATACTTCATCCTCTACTTTTGTTCTTGGCAGGTTTAGAACCTTTCTCAAACTTTTTGGAGAGACCTTCACTTTTTCTCCATGGACCCTGGACTTGATTTTGAATCCAGATTCGTCTACTGTAGCTCCATTCAGGAATTCCAGTACTTCTTTCTTCCAGATCTTAGTCAGCTCAGAAACAAGAAATTCTAACCCTGAGTCTGCAACTAGGGTTACTACATCCTTGATGTCCTGTTCTGCTTCGTCAAACGCTTGTCGCACCAGTTCGTAGCCTTCATTGACGTTCTCCTCGAGCTTTGGCGCCATTAGGGTTTAAAGAATTTGACTGGAGAGAAGAGAGGTGTCGACACACAAGTTTTGGTCTCGAAACTTTAGTGAGCGTGTCGACAGACAATGACGAAAGCCTATTTATACCTTTCTAGGTTTGAAGATGAAAAGGCGGGATAACTAACTTAAATTGTGTCGACACTGTTGAAAAGTGTCGACACAGACTTATAATGTCTCGACACACTGTGTCGACACAAGTTTAGTCGACAGATTATATGTGTCGACACTTGTTTATGTGTCGACACCACTCAACTCGACATTTAGTCGAGACTTTACTTAGATAATTCTGAGTAAACTCTAAGTGTCGACACCACCGTGGATGTGTCGACACCTACTTTTCATGTGTCAACACTAATTTTCTGAAGTGTCGACACCAACATCCTAGATGTGTCGACACCTTTTCCCTGAAGTGTCGACACCACTTAACTGTGTCGACACAGATATCTCTGTGTGTCGACACCTTTTTACTTAGCCATTTCTATAAACTTATTCTAAGTTTATCATACCTAGTTCAATTTTAAACCTATTGAACTTAGTTTCTTCTAAGGGCTTAGTATACATATCAGCTAGTTGATTATCTGTTTTAACATATTCCAGTAAAATATCTTCTTTTCCTACACTTTCTCTAAGAAAATGATATTTTATTTCAATATGTTTGGTTCTACTATGGGTAACAGGATTGTTTGCAATTGATATAGCACTAGTAGAATCACAAAATATTGGAGTTCTACTTACCTAAATTCCATAGTCCACAAGCTGATGTTGTATCCATAGAAGTTGAGCACAGCAACTTCCAGCTGCCACATTTTCTGATTCTGCAGTGGAGATAGCCACACTTATTTGCTTCTTGCTACTCCATGAAATCAGTCTTCCACCTAGGAATTGACAGGTTCCAGTTGTACTTTTTCTGTCTCCTTTGCATCCTGCAAAGTCTGCATCTGAATAACCTGTTAGTTCAAAATCTCCATTCCTAGGGTACCAAAGGCCTAGATAAGGAGTGCCCTTTAAATATCTCAGTATCCTTTTGACTGCTGTCAAATGAGACTCTTTAGGGCATGCTTGATACCTTGCACAGACACATGTAGCATACATGATATCTGGTCTACTTGTAGTCAAATATAATATGGAGCCCACTATCCCTCTATACAAAGACTCATCTACAGGTTTCCCTGCATCATCCTTGCTAAGAGACATACTTGACCCCATAGGAGTCTTCATGGTACTGGATGAATCCATACCATACTTCCTTATGAGTTCCAGGGTGAACTTAGACTGGCATATGGATAAACCATTCTCAGTCTGTCTAACTTGGAGACCCAAGAAGAACTTAAGTTCTCCCATACTACTCATCTCAAATTGTCCTTGCATTAGTTTTGCAAACTTTTTGCAAAGACTAATTTCAGTTGACCCAAATATTATGTCATCTACATATATTTGGATTAGTATTACTTTGCCTCTGGATTCCCTAAGGAATAGAGTCTTGTCTATTTTCCCCCTTGTGAACTTATTCTCAATGAGTAAACTAGACAGGGTTTCATACCAAGCACTAGGGGCTTGTTTTAACCCATACAATGCTTTCCTAAGTCTATAGACATGATTAGGTTGAGTTGAATCAACAAAACCTGATGGCTGTTGCACATAAACTTCCTCTTTTAGATTACCATTAAGAAAGGCTGACTTTACATCCATTTGGTAAACTTTAAATCCTTGATAGGTTGCATAGGCCAGGAACATCCTTATGGCTTCCAGTCTGGCTACTGGAGCAAAGGTTTGATCAAAGTCAATACCTTCTTCCTATCTATATCCTTTAGCAACCAATCTTGCTTTGTTCCTAATGATGACTCCATGTTCATCCATCCTGTTCCTAAAGATCCACTTGGTTCCAATTATGTTGTGGTCTTTTGGTTTAGGAACAAGCTCCCAGACCTTGCACCTCTTGAACTGATTCAGCTCTTCTTGCATTACCTCAATCCAGTGAGGGTCTAGGATGGCTTCTTCAAACTTCTTTGGCTCAACTTGGGATAGAAAACTGGAGAAGAGCACTGCATTCAGATTTCTGCTCCTTGTTTGTACCCCTTGTCTTAGATCACCAATGATTTGATCTGCTGGATGATCTCTAAGATGCCTATTAGCTGGAGGCATCCTGACTTCAGGTTGAACTTCTTCAGTTCCTTCATCTTGCTGCACTCCTTGAACTTCTTCTTCATTAGGTACATGTAGTACTCCCCTGGACAGCATCCACTATCTTCTACTTGCTGTCTTGCAGTAGGTTCTTCTTTTATAGTGAGCTTGTCCATCTTCTTTGTTATACCTGTGGAGCTGCATATACTACTAGACAACTCATTGTTAATAAGTCTAGTTTCATCAAATACTACATGTACAGACTCTTCTACAACTTGAGTAGACAAGTTGTAGACTCTATAAGCCTTACTATTGTTGATGTACCCAACAAAGATCCCCTCTTGGGACTTGGCAGCAAACTTAGTCAAGTAAGACTTTCCATTGTTAAGTATAAAGCACTTACAACCAAAGATCCTGAAGTAGGATAGGTTTGTTTTTCTATCTTTCACAACCTCATAGGGGGTCTTGTTATGGCTTTTAGTAATGATAGCCCTATTAATTACATGGCATGCAATATTAACTGCCTCAGCCCAGAAATATTCTGGTAGTGATGTATCACTTAATAGGGTCCTACCAACCTCAATCAAGGTTCTATTCTTTCTCTCAGCAATGCCATTTTGTTGAGGTGTTCTTGGTGAAGAAAACTCTTGAAAAATCCCAAATTCTTCACATAGTTTTGCCATACTATCAGACTGAAATTCAGTACCATGGTCACTTCTTATTTTGACCACTGTACTGTCTATTTCATTCTGAATCTGTTTGGCAAAGCTATAGAAGACACTAGGTGTTTCAGATTTCTGTCTAAGGAAAAACACCCAGGAAAACCTTGAGTAGTCATCTACAACCACAAAGGTATAGACCTTCCTACCTAGGCTGTGAACTGGCATAGGACCAAAGAGATCCATATGCAAGAGATATAAACATCTCACAGCATGTTTGTTTTTAATGCTAATAAAGGTGGATCTAGTCTGCTTGCCCTTTTGACAAGTTGAGCATATTTCATCTTTAATACACTTAACATTAGGACCACTCCTCACTAACTCTTTGCTATAGAGTTTGCCAATTTTCTTGTACTTGAGATGGGCTAGCCTCTTGTGTCATTTGACACAATGAGAGACTTTCTCATCAGCTACAAGACACACTGGAGAACCATTGTTCTCAACCATAATGTCTAGGAAATAGACATTCCTCTTTCTATAACCTGTCAAAATAATCTCTTGATCATTTGACCTCTTGATATGACAACCATCCTTAACAAATGAGATGTCATATCCTACATCACTTAATTGACTTATAATAATTAGGTTGTGTTTCAAACCTTTAACATAAGCCACTTGAGTAATGGTAACTAGGTTACTAGAAATGTTACCAAACCCTTTGATGATTCCTTTTTCAGAACCACCAAAGGTGACCTTTGGACCATCCTTGATAGGTGTGTAGTCCTTTAGTAATCCCCTAGTTCCAGTCATGTGTCTGGAACATCCACTGTCCAAGTACCATATTGGGGCATGGCCACATGGACTCACCTGCAAAACAGATTAATGAACCTTAGAACCCAAAGAATTCTTGGGTCCTTGGTACTGGTTAGTTTTCTCCCTAACAAAGCTACCTGCAGGTTTTCCAACAGGGAGTTTGCTACTCACTTTGGCACTAGCATTGTGCCAACAGTCCATGGCAAAGTGGCCTACCTTGCCACAGCACCAACATTCAAACTTATTGTACCTTTGCTTAGGTACAGTCTTAGCTGTTTTATCTACAGCTGACTTGTTGAGAGTTGGGGCTTTGCCCTTGGACTTGGACTTGACAGTCCTAGCTGGTTTAGAAAACCCCAGTCCAGCTTTACCTTTTTGATCAACAAATTCATCAATTAAGGGTAGAACAGACTTTGGTTTTGAAAACCTAGCAACCAAATCTCTCTCCTTCTGAAGACTAATCTCCAGACTCTTGATTTGATCATTCTTAAATGATATAGTCCCCATCTGAATCACAGTTATGTGCTTCAGTCTGGCTATCTCATTAAGTTTTTGATCAAACAACTTCTCATAATCAGTTGCAGCCACTTTGAGACTTGCAATCTCCTTAGCTTGACTCTTGACCAAGGATTTGCATTTCTTAAATGCTTGCAACAGAACTTTATATTCATCTATCAATTGATGAATATCCTCTTCAGACTCAGATGCACTCTCATCACTTGATGAGGATGAATCTGATTCTGAACTAGCACAAGAAATTGAACTGAAAGAACAACTTTGTACCTTACTAGGTCCTGGCTGCTCCAGGATTTTGTCACTTTCTGTCAATGCCATCAGTCCTTGGCACTGACTGTCTTCTTGATCATATATGGAGTTCATGATCTGGATGAACTCTTCTTCCTCTTCCTCAGCAAATAGTCTTATATATGCTTCAGCATCTGACTCAGTTTCTGATGAATAAATGTCTGACAGACACTTATCCTTTTTGGCAACAAAAGACTTTTCCTTCTTGCCTTTGAATTTAGTCTTTTTCTTATCATTAGACTCCTTCCTTTTCTCTGGACAATCTGCAATCACATGTCCTTGTCTATTACAGCAATAACATACTATTTTTGATAGAGTTGTTTTGCTTAACTTGGTCTTTTTCCTGTCTTTCTTTGAAGACTTTTTATTCTGATAATAGTCTTCTTTACCATGTGATGTAGATGGCTTTGTCCTCCACTGTTTCTTTTTTAAGAACTTCTGAAAATGTCTTGTGAAGGCAGCAAAGTCCTCATCACTTTCACTAGTTTCAGACTTTCTGCTTGCTGAATCATCTGACTCAGTTTTAGCTACTTTTGGTGGTGGAGATGGTGACTTACTTCTATACTTTCTGGGGGCTTCTGTTTTAAATGCCACTGTCCTTTCTTTATGTTCACTTCTTGTAGATTTCTCCTCTTCTTTCCTCACCATCAACTGCATTTCATAGGACAGCAGTTTGCCAAGCAGTGTTGGTGGAGGAATTTCTGCTAACTTTGTCATTTCCCTAATGGCACAGATCTTGGTGTCCCAATCTTTGTAAGAGACCTTAAGAACTTATCATTAAGCTCATAGTTACTGAACTCTCTTCCATAGGACATTAGCTCATTCACAATCCTATATAACTTTTTATAGCATTCAGTTATGCTATCAGATCTACCTTGCTTGAAGCTTTCATATTTTTGGTTTAATAAGGACTTTCTGTCCTGCCTCACTTCTTCAGAACCCTCCATGTACACAATAAGAGTATCTCACATTTCCTTGGATGTCTTGCAGTGTATCAAATTCTGAAAGGTAGCATCATCTATAGCACTCACTATGATATTCTGAGCCCTCTTGTCCATTATGGCTAGAACTATCTCATCCTTTGTCATTTCAGAGAAATCTTTGGGTGTTCTCTGATTTGAATCTAAGACTGAAACCTTCATGGCCACATATGGCCCTTCTTTCACTGTGATATAAATCCTAGGGTCTGAGGCTTCCATAAACAGTCTCACCCTTTCCTTCCAAATGCCAAAGATTTTTTTTCTGCAAATGGGTAACTTCATGTATCCCAATTCCTTATGATTCTCAGTGGAACCCATGGTTCTTGATTTTCTTGATTCTGTAATTTTACTTAGACTGAATCTGCCAACTAGATCTACTCAGTTATGTCCCTTTTTGAGTAACCTGGCTCTGATACTACTTGAAAGATATTGTACCTAATCACCTAGAGGGGGGGGTGAATAGGTGACTTAAATCTTTTTTAACTTTTTAGGCAGAATTCAGATACTATCTCAGAGTAATAGATACTTTATCACAGCACACAATCAGCAATCACAAAATTACACAAGCACACAGTAGACACACAGATTTATAGTGGTTCCCCAAGATTTGGGTACATCCACTTTCCCCCTTCGCCTATCTAGTAGTGTACTAGATTCGGCCAAACTCCTCCACTATCTCAGATCCTCAGATCTTACACTCAGAACCCCAAACCAGGTTCCTACAGCTCAGGCCCAAGGCCCTACAACTCAGCTTCTTCACAAAGCCTACACTCAGCTTCTTCACAAAGCCTACACTCAGCCACCAAGGCCTACACTCAGCCACAACAGGACTACACTCAGAGATACAACTCTCCTACACTCAGACACACAGGCCCTGCACTCAGCCTTTATAATTACAGGCTTACAAACTCAGATCCCTAAGGATCCTACAAGAAAATATGAATAAAAAAATGTATACTCTACAACTCAGAGAAAAGAGAGAAGAGTTGTGAGTTTTTTGATGAGTTCTTGGAAGAACTCAGCTAAAATCAATCTGACTTAGCTTTCTTCAAAGCTTCTTGAATGTAGAACACAATAAGATTGATCTCCTCTGCAGTTGATCCTTGATCTCTGCTACTTAAGATTCAGAACAAAATCTGAACCCTTCTTCTCAGCCTGGTTCGAACGGCTGACTTCTTGGATGGAGTTCTCTCTCTCCAACTACTTAGATCTTCACTAGATTCTTCAATGAATAGCTAGATCTTCTTTGTATTACTTGATGTGTTGATCTTCTAATCAATCTCCTTCTGTAGACAGTATAAGCCTATTTATAGGCCTTCTTCATGGTAACCGGCTGGTCTGGTTCATAACTGATTTCTGACAACTCTGACAGGTGCAGTAGACCGGCTGGAATGGCAGCTGTCAAGTCATCCAGTCAGTTCTTGAAAATTCTGTAACTGTCTGAAAGTGTCGAGACTGTCTGTCTTTAAGTGTCGACACTTATAGACCAAGTGTCGACATAAGTTGACAAAGTGTCGACACTAGCCTTCAAGGTGTCGACACAACTCCTTGTGTTGTAGAATTGACTTCTCGACACAGCTTCTTCTTCATGTGTCGACACTGATGTTGAGTGTCGACACAACATTTTGTTCTTCAGCACTTTGTTGAATTCTTGTAAGTGTCGACACAACACCTTTGTGTCGACACATCTTTATGTGTTGAATTTGTTCAGTGTCGACACATCTTCTTGGTGTCGACACATGCCTTCTGTGTTGATACTTGCTGAGTGTCGACACTGCTCCTTGTGTCGACATATTCTTCTTCTGTTGAGACTCTGGCTGAGTGTCGACACATCTCCTTAGTGTCGACACTTGTACTTAGAATTTTGCTGATCTTTGCTAAGTGTCGACACAGCTCCTTGTGTCGACACTTTCTTCAAGTGTTGAGTCTTCAGCTGAGTGTCGACACATTCTTTCTTGTGTCGACACTTACTTCAAGTGTTGAATCTTTTGTTGTGTGTCGACACATTGCTCTGGGTGTCGACACTTATACTTAGACTCTGCTGACTTTTGCTGAGAGTCGACGCATCTTCCAAGTGTCGACACTTTCTGATGTAGACATAGTTTCACTGGGTGTCGACACAACTGATAAGTGTCGACACTGCTTCACTGGACTTTTCTTCATTGAGTGTCGACACAGCTTCTTATGTCGACACTTTCTGTCTGGTGTCGACTCAGCATCCCTGGTGTCGACACAAGTACTCCCAGTGTCGACACTGCTTGCCTGGGTGGCGACACAAGTCTTCTTAAGTGTCGACACTTTCCTCCTGGGTGTCGATGTACAACCTCGTACCCGGCCGAGTGGGATCCTCCCCAGGGAGCGGGCTCGGGACGTACTGCGAGCGACGATTTGGCGCAGCCTTGTTCGAGGATGTGCGGGCTCTCGTACGCGTGTGTGGAGTTTTTAAGTTTCGAGTTATAAAAATATATATATATTTACTATGTATATATATTTTTATTTATAATATATATTTGTTATATATATATATATGTTTATATATATATTTATGATATATATAGATGTTTATACATATATATGAAGGGAGGAGATAGAGAAGGAGAGGGGGATTGATGAGGGAGCTAGGGCATCGGGCAGGGGAAGGAAAAAGGAGCGAGCCGCAGGTTTTCCCTCTCCCCGGATCTCCTCGATTTCTCCCTCTCTCTCGGTGAAGCAGCAAGGGGAGAAGTGTCGGCCGCCTGCGGGTGGGGCTCGGCCGCCTGGAGAAAAAGTCGGCCGTCTGGGGCAAGGCACGACCGCCTGATGCCCGGGCACGGCCTGGAGCTAGGGCACGGCCTGGAGCAGGGCTCGGCCGGGAAGGGAGCCCGACCACCACCACGGCCGCTTGGAGCAAGGCATTGATCGTCCATATACGGCTAGGCTCGGCCGGGAAATGAAGATCGGGAGTCATTGTTCTCCTCCCCGCGAGTGCTCGGCCACCACCAGAAAAACGGAGCAAGAGGATGTATTTTTCCACCTCCTCCAGCAAGGGCTCGGCAAAGGTAATAGGGACCGGGTTTCTCCAGCAACGTTCGGCCAGGAGAAGATTGTGATGAGGGTTTGGGCCGGCACCGTCATCAGAAAAATCAGCTAGGAACCCTTCACCGGGCATCGAGCCTCGTGCAAGTTACGCGGCCGCAACTCCGCCAATATCCGCGCCAAGGGTAACGAAATTTCTACTCGGGCAGGTGAAGCCCTAAATTTACATATTTGCATGGAGGCCCCTCTTCACCAATGGGTGGAGGAAGGGTGCTCTCCGACGGGTTGACGTGTACGTCCCCGCAGTTAATTTCATTTAGTACCCGGAAGCGTGAGTACGGGTTTAGGCATGCTGTGTGAAGCCCATCCGGACGTATGAGCCGGATTGGCGATGTTCTGGGGTTCCCGGGGAAGACTCCGAGGAAGTTGTGCATTCTTTATGTAGCGGAAAGCAGCGGGCTTAAGCCCAAGTTTGTGTCGGCCCTAGAAGGCCTTTTTTGTTTATGTTGCCGGCCTGCGTGCCGAGGTATGGAACGTACGTTCCTGTAATTTGAGATGCCCGCGATGTTTTTGCTAGCCCTTGAAGGCTTACGTTACGTTGGTGGCGGCCCAAAAGGGGCTACGAAAAATAGAACTGCTAGGCGAGGTTATGCTACTAGGAGGGCAGTTAAAGGGCATTTTGTACAAACCCGAGGTGTCATCCTTGGTTAAGAGGGAGTGAATTTTGAGATCCTCCCTAGAGGTTCTGGTCGGCCAAGAGAGCCTTCCAACGGTGCCCAATTAGCTCAGCAATTGGCTTAGGAGGGGAAGAGTTCGTTAGTCTTCCGGGTGTGTGGTGGGACCTCCACGCTGAGACCTTGGGCCTGTCCCTTACGTTCCTAGTCTAGAGCCTCGATTGTTCACTTGAGTGTAGTAGGTGCGCGGTCACCCCTCTTTTGGGAGCTCGAACTCCACAGAGACCGGTATCCGGTTTCAACATTTATGGTGCGGTGAGCGTGGAGAGTGACCAGCACAGAAAAACTCAGTCGAACGTCGTGGCTATAAAAGAGGAACCAAGTGATGACCAGGGTCATGTGATGAAGGAAGTCCCCTCCCACTCCTCTTTTGTCGCTCCTAACCATCTTGACTTTTCATCTCGAATGTTTCTCAAATGCCAAAGTATAAACTCTCACAGTTGAGAAGTAGCTCTTAAAATAATTTCCCACTAGCTAAAATTTTAAGGTTGGAAAGTGCACAGTCGAAAGGTTGAAGTGTTAGTACTAGAATACTGGGTTCAGACTTGTGCGAGTCATCTAAGTTCCAGAAAACGTATATTAACAATTATTCTCAAATGCGTGTCTTAGGATGAGAGAGGTGGGAGTAAAAACAATAGTAAAACAAAAGAGTACCACTGCATTCACGGACCATAACTAATTCATCTGTGCTCGGGGGATTGCTTGCGAAACTACAGGACGAAATCCGGAGAACGAAGATGGACCAGGATTAAACTTGTAGCCCTTAATTTAGATGAATGAGCAGCACCACCAGATACATCATGACTTTCCAGTGCAATAGCATCCTGACTGTGTTTAGCTAAAAGTCCAGCATAGCATAACCCACCAATACCACTACCAATCATCACCACACTTGCTCATAACTCCCCTGAACATTTGTCGTGGTTAAGCAACGAGATGTTTGCTATAAGTGAAATAGAAGCATAATTTCGGTTTTTAGATTTATACAGGAAAAATTAGTAGATAACTAATTACTAAAGGGTCAATCGTTTACCCTCTGATGACAAGCATATTTATGAAAATGGAGCGAAGAATACTTACCGTATTACCACGTAACACAGTACAGGTAAAGTGATGTGTATAATGAACCAAGCGAAGATTATTTACCGTGTTTCTCTTAGTTGAAATCCTACTTGAGGTTGATTGATTATTTGTAAATCTCTAATTGCAAGTATAGACATGAGAGCCCAATACATCAATGATGTTATAAGATTTTATTCTATCAAAAAAAAATACCAAATGGGATAAGATATGAGAACCGGGATTTTGAATTATGATTTAGAATAGTAAAACAAGAAAGATACATGTAGATCACATAAGATGGTCTATCCTGGAGATCAAAACGTGCTTTAGGGAAGCTTGTAGTAGATGCGCTCCTAATGCTTCGTGGGGCGAGCAGGCAAAGTGGTGTGGATCAGTTCTCGCTAACAAGAATGGCAGATGATATCACACAATGTATTTGATTCCATATCAAATTCTCTTCCCTGGCTATCCTTTATAGCTGGTTGCACATGGATCTGGGTCAAATTGATATAGAGAAGCTGCTCAAATTGATTGTGGTAGATTTTTATCACCAACTATTTAAATTGCTCAAGCTACTAGCTTTGGATGGCATTCTTGATGACATGAATGTTGTGGTCAGAGACTGGATTCATTTTTGCTAATAGATTTTGCTGAGATCAGCTATGACCGAAGCTGGAATATTAGTTGTGATGACTATACTTCATTAGCATTTCTATTTTTTCCTTTTTTGCATTTGTTGGAGTTGGAATTTAGTTGGTTGCTCATGGGCTGTATTTTCGTGACCTCTTTGATTCAGCATTGCATGAAGAATTTTGGTGCAAATATTCAAATTTGTCGGTAATAATTGAGCCGTATTTAACAAAAGAAAATATGGATGAAGAGAGATCCGTGAAGCCATGTTGACAAGAAGATGCTACTTTTTTGATCCTGTAGTGCACTGTTGACGGGATCTTGGATTGAGAGCACTAGAACATGTTTCAAGTTGTTGATCGCCAGTATAAGCAAATACCCTGAAGCATCTTGTTACTGATCTGTACTGTTGAACTCCCTGATCCTTACCATTTAGGTTAAGATGACACTTGTGAACTTCTGATCAAACCTGCAGACGAACAAGAAATATTTTTTATCAATCAAAGCTAGTTGTGGCTTATTATCCATTTGTTTAGGTCTTTATGCGTTTAATTCCTTTTTACTTGCGTATTTGATTTGTAGTTTGATCTCAAATTTGAATTTTATGAGCACAAATCTTACCTTTTTTGAGAAGAAACTATTCTACCATGGCGAGGGATCGTTCTAGGAATAACTTATATTAAAGAGAGCTAAATGGTAAGTCTTGGTAAGTCTAAACGATTTACCCATATACATAATATATAATACGTATAAGTGATTTATGCAATATAATTCAATATTACCATTTTACGTGAGTTGAATCATCTTTCTTTTAGGGGCATCTCAACAATGGAGTACGTAGGAAAATTTAAAACAATTAGTAGTCGTGGCCCACTTTAATCTGCACTTATTTGATTTCCATAATGATGTCACATACCCAAAAGTATCTGAAAAAATTGAGATATAATGCATAACAATCTGAAGTGTCAATATCTTGCATACCAATCTGAACTGTCATGTGGAGTTTCCTTTTGAAATTATTATAATGATATATAATTCCTTTGGCATTGTGTAAAAGAACCTGAAGTTTTTATGTGTAAATATTGGATTAGGTTTTTAGGGAAAATTCGAGTAGTCTTGTCTCAAACATGCCTGCCATCTTCTTGAGCCAAAAGGCAAGAGAATGGTAGTATATGGAATTGTGCAAATCTTGTTTAGTATTAGGTATCATGATAAGAGAATATACATTTAAAATTTCGTAAAATGCCTCTCAAGTAATTTTTATTGCTATGCCCACCCATTCCGTAGTTTTAAAGTCCTTTAATGAATATGTATGTTGAGGATTAGATACTACATTCTATTTCTGCACATTTCATTTCAGCTGTGTTTCACTGTTTGATTTGATGATGTGAATATTTTGTTTATAATCTTTCTTTGAGATAAAACCTACTAGAATCTTTTTACAGTCTAGAGGTTAGATGGGAGCAAGTTATTTGTCTGACCCACTATAAATTTTAGAAGAGCACATGATTATTTCACTATTTTTTATTGATTGCTATTTGATGGGAATCACATCACACATGGGTCTACATTATGATCAAAGCTATTCATTTTTTGGTGGATTGACGATCTATGAATTTTACTTATTATCATTATTATTTTTTATCATGCTTTGGAGGCCGTTGTTATTGGAAAATCATGACCAACCTTGACAACTTCTTAGTTTGCAAATATGGATTGAAGGTTAATTTGAGATCCATTGAAATTTTGTTGAAAAAAATTCTCCTTTTGGTCACCTGGTGCTAAAGGAGGATTGATGGAATCTAAGTTCGATGCTTGGAATGCTCCCATTCCGGCATACCTGAAGTGATGCAGATCATTGGAGCTGCATTGGGATATTTAATTGCTGAAAGTTTAGAGGCAAGTATTTTTCTGCTAATTTGGATTCAGTTAATTTAGATACCTCTTACTTCCAAGTTCCCTTGCACTATGAAGTTCCATTTGATGTTGATATTTCTACCTTAAAATTTGTTAATGTCCTTCAAGTATACATTCAACGCTGAAAAGTACTTCTACCGGTAGTGGTCGTACTCTCTGATGTAAGTGTGAATATTGTTCTATGTTATGTCTCCTTTAGGAAAGCACGCCGATTTTGACCTTCAATAGTGTTTCCCATTTTATTTTGATTCCTCTGGATGTTGGAGTTAAGTATGGCGGGCCGTAGTGAATTTCGATGCTCTTTCTTCAACAAGGACTTTTGATCTGCTTTAATTCCTTGCATTTTTCTGAACCGATTACCTAGAAGGTAAGGTGTCAAGAAAGAGAATTGGCATTTGCAGGTTGATCTATTTTGTGCAATAGTTTTGGCAAAGAATGCATTGACATTTGCTGTTTGATATGTTTTTCTGGGCAATAGTTTTGGTGTAGATGACTTTATTAAGATCCAGAATGATTTGCCTCAGGATGGGCATCACTAGAGGTGTTTAGTTTCTGTTGTTTGTAGTTTTGCATGCATTGTGGGCATCTTACAGGAGTTTTGATAATAATGGTGTATCTCATGCTTGAGATTGCACAGGATTTTATACAATTCTTTTGAGCTATCTAGTGCTAGATTTGGTCCTCAGCGTTAGTAGTAGCATTTCAAGTAGGTAGGGTTTGAGATTATTATTTTTAGGGGGTAGCCTTAAACCATATGTATGTGTATTTAAGATTTTGTTTTGGCAGAGCATATGTTGTATTTCACAAATGAAATTACAAGATGTCCATTACGAACCTTCGCCTGAAGGGCATTCTCCTAAATATGGATGGACCCTAATGTGTCCGAAGATTTTCTGGATTGTTAACAAGTGACTCGTGTTGAAACTGGAGGATATTATAGGATCGACCCTGATTTTCAGGAGGGTGGACGTAACGGGTAGAGGCGCCTCGTGTCGGACTCTGGCTTGATTGACCGGGTTATCGGTTCTTTTGAGTTATTTGTTTATCTTTAAGTTTGCTTGATAGGTGTTTTGGAGAGTAGACCCCGAGCAGACCCGTTGACCAGGCTCCCATCTAGCTGGCAGGGCCGTAGGCTCACTCGGTGGTTGGAGGTGTTTTGGAGAGGAGACCCCGAGCAGACCCGCTGACCAGGCTCCCATCTAGCTGGCAGGGCTGTAGGCTCACTCGGTGGTTGGAGGTGTTTTGGAGAGGAGACCCCGAGCAGACCCGCTGACCAGGCTCCCATCTAGCTGGCAGGGCCGTAGGCTCACTCGGAGGTTGGAGGTGTTTTGGAGAGGAGACCCCGAGCAGACCCGCTGACCAGGCTCCCATCTAGCTGGCAGGGCTGTAGGCTCACTCGGTGGTTGGAGGTGTTTTGGAGAGGAGACCCCGAGCAGACCCGCTGACCAGTCTCCCATCTAGCTGGCAGTGCTGTAGGCTCACTCGGTGGTTGGAGGTGTTTTGGAGAGGAGACCCCGAGCAGACCCGCTGACCAGGCTCCCATCTAGCTGGTAGGGTTGTAGGCTCACTCGGTGGTTGGAGGTGTTTTGGAGAGGAGACCCCGAGCAGACCCGCTGACCAGGCTCCCATCTAGCTGGCAGGGCTGTAGGCTCACTCGGTGGTTGGAGGTGTTTTGGAGAGGAGACCCCGAGCAGACCCGCTGACCAGGCTCCCATCTAGCTGGCAGGGTTGTAGGCTCACTCGGTGGTTGGAGGTGTTTTGGAGAGTAGACCCCGGGCAGACCCGCTGACTAGGCTCCCATCTAGCTGGCAGGGATGTAGGCTCACTCGGTGGTTGGAGGTGTTTTGGAGAGGAGACCCCGAGCAGACCCGCTGACCAGGCTCCCATCTAGCTGGCAGGGCTGTAGGCTCACTCGGTGGTTGGAGGAGTTTGGGAGAGGAGACCCCGGGCAGACCCGCTGACCAGGCTCCCATCTAGCTGGCAGGGCTGTAGGCTCACTCGGTGGTTGGAGGTGTTTTGGAGAGGAGACCCCGAGCAGACCCGCTGACCAGGCTCCCATCTAGCTGGCAGGGCTGTAGGCTCACTCGGTGGTTGGAGGTGTTTTGGAGAGGAGACCCCGAGCAGACCCGCTGACCAGGCTCCCATCTAGCTGGCAGGGTTGTAGGCTCACTCGGTGGTTGGAGGTGTTTTGGAGAGTAGACCCCGGGAGACCCGCTGACCAGGCTCCCATCTAGCTGGCAGGGCTGTAGGCTCACTCGGTGGTTGGAGGTGTTTTGGAGAGGAGACCCCGAGCAGACCCGCTGACCAGGCTCCCATCTAGCTGGCAGGGCTGTAGGCTCACTCGGTGGTTGGAGGTTGTTTGGAGAGGAGACCCCGAGAAGGCCCGCTGACCAGGCTCTCATCAAGCTGGCAGGGCTGTAGGCTCACTCGGGGGTTGGAGGTTGTTTGGAGACTTTTGCACTACCCCGAGCCTGGCTCGGCCCTAGGTAGACCCGCTGCGCAGGCTCCCATCCAGCTGGCAGGTCCGTAGGCTCGCCTGTGGGGATAAGGGACCCCGAGTGCTGCTCGGCCCCGGGTAGACTCGCTGCTCAGGCTCTCATTAGCTGGGCAGGGCGGTAGGCACACCTGGGGGGAAAGGACTTGGACTTGGAAAAGGTCCTGGAAAGGGTTTGATCTCATAGAAAAGCAAGAAAGTGTGCAATGCTTCTTCAAAAGGAGAAGAATCATAGTTTAAACCATAGTTTAGATCAATAGTTTCTTTTTGATGAACTGAGTAGACTGATGTTAATACATCACTTGTTTCATGTCTTATGAAAATAGTTAAATTATTCGCAAAGTCTGCCAGATCAAAAACATCATTCTCTTTCGCGGCATGAAAAATAACATTATCGATCTTATTTCTTTTAATGTTGACCTTGCTGATACATAAAATGTTTAGGAGGTAGCAAAATCATTGTATTTATAAGAGGTATGCCCATCTGAAATATGCATCTCAAAACATGACTGCCGTTGACTTCCGCATCAATTGGTAATTTGGTTGGATTTTTAAATAGGTTGGTTTTTATCGCATGTTCATGATAGTGAGCTGATTCTTATTTAAGCCCTGGCCTGGAGCTCTTTTTATCTCCAAGCGGGGAACTCTCTCAAACTTTTTTTGAGTCGGAACCCACTCGCCGAGTACTTGGGGTTGGACACTTCTTTTCGAGCTTGGACAACCTCAAAAAGAGCGGGGATTGTGTACAATCCCGTACCCGGCCGAGTGGGATCCTCCCCAGGGAGCGGGCTCGGGACGTACTGCGAGCGATGATTTGGCGCAGCCTTGTTCGAGGATGTGCGGGCTCTCGTACGCGCGTGTGGAGTTTTTAAGTTTCGAGTTATAAAAATATATATATATTTACTATGTATATATATTTTTATTTATAATATATATTTGTTATATATATATATATGTTTATATATATATATTTATGATATATATAGATGTTTATACATATATATGAAGGGGGGAGATAGAGAAGGAGAGGGGGATTGATGAGGGAGCTAGGGCATCGGGCAGGGGAAGGAAAAAGGAGCGAGCCGCAGGTTTTCCCTCTCCCCGGATCTCCTCGATTTCTCCCTCTCTCTCGGTGAAGCAGCAAGGGGAGAAGTGTCGGCCGCCTGCGGGTGGGGCTCGGCCGCCTGGAGAAAAAGTCGGCCGCCTGGGGCAAGGCACGACCGCCTGATGCCCGGGCACGGCCTGGAGCTAGGGCACGGCCTGGAGCAGGGCTCGGCCGGGAAGGGAGCCCGACCACCACCACGGCCGCTTGGAGCAAGGCATTGATCGTCCATATACGGCTAGGCTCGGCCGGGAAATGAAGATCGGGAGTCATTGTTCTCCTCCCCACGAGTGCTCGGCCACCACCAGAAAAACGGAGCAAGAGGATGTATTTTTCCACCTCCTCCAGCAAGGGCTCGGCAAAGGAAATAGGGACCGGGTTTCTCCAGCAACGTTCGGCCAGGAGAAGATTGTGATGAGGGTTTGGGCCGGCACCGCCATCAGAAAAATCAGCTAGGAGCCCTTCACCGGGCATCGAGCCACGTGCAAGTTACGCGGCCGCAACTCCGCCAATATCCGCGCCAAGGGTAACGAAATTTCTACTCGGGCAGGTGAAGCCCTAAATTTACATATTTGCATGGAGGCCCCTCTTCACCAATGGGTGGAGGAAGGGTGCTCTCCGACGGGTTGACGTGTACGTCCCCGCAGTTAATTTCATTTAGTACCCGAAAGCGTGAGTACGGGTTTAGGCATGCTGTGTGAAGCCCATCCAGACGTATGAGCCGGATTGGCGATGTTCTGGGGTTCCCGGGGAAGACTCCGAGAAAGTTGTGCATTCTTTATGTAGCGGAAAGCAGCGGGCTTAAGCCCAAGTTTGTGTCGGCCCTAGAAGGCCTTTTTTGTTTATGTTGCCGGCCTGCGTGCCGAGGTATGGAACGTACGTTCCTGTAATTTGAGATGCCCGCGATGTTTTTGCTAGCCCTTGAAGGCTTACGTTACGTTGGTGGCGGCCCAAAAGGGGCTACGAAAAATAGAACTGCTAGGCGAGGTTATGCTACTAGGAGGGCAGTTAAAGGGCATTTTGTACAAACCCGAGGTGTCATCCTTGGTTAAGAGGGAGTGAATTTTGAGATCCTCCCTAGAGGTTCTGGTCGGCCAAGAGAGCCTTCCAACGGTGCCCAATTAGCTCAGCAATTGGCTTAGGAGGGGAAGAGTTCGTTAGTCTTCCGGGTGTGTGGTGGGACCTCCACGCTGAGACCTTGGGCCTGTCCCTTACGTTCCTAGTCTAGAGCCTCGATTGTTCACTTGAGTGTAGTAGGTGCGCGGTCACCCCTCTTTTGGGAGCTCGAACTCCACAGAGACCGGTATCCGGTTTCAACAGTCGACACATGGACTTAGAAACTTTTTTATCTTTCCTGCAAATACTTAACCTGCACAAGTAAACTCAAAAATACATCAAATACATTTTGATGTATATCATTGAGTAGGGTGAGGCTTCTTCAAATCAGGTACATTAGAACCAATATACCCAACAACACTTTTTCTTGTTACTTCTCCAGATACTGGAGTACAGTAACGAGGGATCCTCGTCCAGAGGATATGTTCCAGCTACCCCACAACCAGACCCGGTCGCTCCCGTGGCCGCACCATTTGTCGAGACAGATATGGGGCAGACACTGACGACTATTCTAGCGACTTTCTCGGCTGCCCCAGCATAGCCACCCCGAGAGATGACCGCACCCACCGATCTGCTGACGACTTTCCGAGGACTGAGGCCTCCCACTTTCAGAGGTACAGAGACGGCCATCCAGATAGAGGAGTGGGTGGAGAGGGTGGAGGAGCTGTTAGTGGGAATGATGTGCCAGCTGTGGCTGCAGTCTCTTTAGCGGTGACCCTTTTGGAGGGATACACGACGGATTGGTGGAGAGCGGCTAGTCGCTCTACTTCTTGAGGTCGGTCATTGAGCGCGATCCTTTGGGGGGAGTTCTTCGTGGCTCTACTAGAGTTCTTCATCATGGATGCAGAATGAGCTGCGTTGTAGGAGAGGTTTTGCTCATTTGATAGGGCAACCGCACAGTGGCAGAGTACGAGAGAGAGTTTATACACCTGACACGCTTCGCCGAGAATCTGGCTGCCACTGACAAGGATAGAGCTTCTCGGTTCTACCGAGGACTACGAGACGACCTGAGGTAGGCCCTGATCATGCTCTCTCAGGCCACTTTTCACACCATAGCCACACATACGGTAGCATTGGAGTTGGACCAGCGTACAGTGGCTCAGCAGCGCAGAGCCAGGTAGAGAAACCTCGAGACCAGAGGTGAGACGGAGGAGTTGCTCCCCATAGATAGGATAGAGAGCGCAGGCAGAAACACCGCAGATAGCCCTATAGGTGCCCACCAGTACCCCCAGCACCCCCAGCTGTGCATCCAGACATCAAAACAGCTCCAGCACCACAGCCCCCACCAGTGGCCTGACGAGATGTTCCTTTCACAGGGAACTGCTTCTTATGTCAACAGCCGGGACATATGACAGCTTTCTGCCCACAAGCGACAGGGAGACCGGGATTAGGAGCAATTCAAGGTAGACAGCCGGCACGGGGACAGGGTCAGAGAGGCCGCAGAGGTAGAGCTGGTAGGAGAGGCCAACAGGGCCGAGCAACACCACTGGAGGCCTACGCACTGGACTTGCAGCACGGACCGTCCCCTGTCGTAGTCATAAGTATATACTTTAGACGATAGGGAGATATCATATCTTACTACTGATGTTGTATATTACTTACATATATGTGCTTACATCTTCTGTATTACTTAGATGATATATATGTATATATTTATCATGTCGTCAGGAATCTTGTTGGTAGAAGGACACCCTGCCAAAACCCTTTTCGACACATGAGTGACACATTCTTTCGTCTCCTACGAATTCATCGCAACAAAAGGAAACATTATTCGTTCAACCGGACTGTCTATACGAATCTGTTTGCCAGACGGGTCGGATATGACATCTACCGAAAAGTGCTCGTTCCAGGCTATGCTGGGAGAAGTAGAATTTGAGATCTACGCAACCATCCTAGTAATAACTGGATTTGACATAATTCTGGGGAAGGATTGGCTGGTCGAGCACTAAGCACAGATAAACTGTTCCATGCGAGAAGTACGGCTACAGAACCCAAATGGCCAGAGCGTCACGTTGACAGGTGTGCCCTCTGTCTCGTGTATTATTCTTGCTTCTACGCAGATTGTGAAATCAGCCCGACATAAGGACAAAGTATACCTTATCTGTTTCGAGATGGAAGACAAAACTCAGGTGCTTGCTAAGGTTCCAGTAGTCCGCGACTTTCCAGATATTTTCCCCGAGTCCCTCCCAGGATTGCCACCCTAGCGAGAGGTCGACTTTCAAATTGAGCTCGTGTCCGGAGCATGACCAGTATCACGAGCCCCCTTCCGGATGGCCCCAAGAGAGTTGACTAAACTGAAAATCTAACTACAGGAACTAATAGATGCTGAATTCGTCTGCCCTAGTTCTTCTCCCTGGGAGCCCCGGTGCTTTTTGTCAGGAAGAAAGACGGGACACTGCGACTGTGCATCGACTACAGAGAACTAAATAAGCTTACTATACGCAACACATACCCCCTCCCTAGGATCGACGAACAGTTCGATCAGTTGCAAGGTGTATCCGTGTTCTCCAAGATGGACATGAGATCTGGCTATTATCAGCTTCGAATCCGAGAGGAAGATATTCCCAAGACTGCCTTCAGCTCCCGATATGGTCTATATGAGTTCCTAGTGATGCCCTTCGGGATCACCAATGCGCCCTCCGCCTTCATGGCGCTGATGAATAAAGTCTTCAAACCCTTTTGGATCACTTTGTCATCGTCTTCATATACGACATCCTAATCTACTCAAAGACCAAGACTGACCACACACGGCACATGCAGATGGTGTTATTAAAACTCCGAGAGCACTCTCTCTTCGCCAAATTCAGTAAGTGCGAGTTTTGGCTAGAAGAAGTTGGATTCTTGGGCCACATGATAAACAAGGAAGGAGTGGCAGTAGACCAAGCCAAGATCCAGGCAGTACAAAATTGGCCGCCACCCAGGACGGCTGCGGACATCCGGAGTTTTCTTGGTCTTGTCGGATACTACAGAAAGTTCGTCGAAGGTTTTTCCAAGATTTCCCTACCCCTAACTGCTCTCACCAAGAACGAAGTCGCATTCGGATGGACGTCAGAGTGCGAGGCTGCGATCATCGAACTGAAGAAGCGGCTGACTTCTGCACCAATCCTTTTGATCCCCACAGGGACCGAGTGATTCCAAATCTACACTGATGCCTCCCTGAATTGATTGGGAGCTGTTCTAATGCAGCATGACAAGGTAGTAGCCTACGTATCTCGGCAATTAAATCCGCACGAATTAAATTACGTAGCATATGATTTAGAGTTAGGCATTGTCATCTTCACCCTTAAAATCTGGAGGCATTATCTGTACGGAGTAAGATGTGAGATCTTCTCCGACCACAAGAGCCTCAAATATATCTTCACGCAGAAAGAGCTGAACCTCTGGCAGCGTCGATGGCTAGAATTCTTATGCGATTATGACTTCGCTCTCTAATATCACCCCGGGAAAGCTAACAGAGTCGCTGACACCTTGAGCCGTCAGCCTGCGATAGCCAGGAGTTGGATGTAGCAGATCCCTAAGGAACTATTCCAGTCCTTGATAGACTTGGAGATTACCATGGTTGCTCAAAGATATCCGGAAGAGTACTATTCTCAGCTGTATTGGATGGAGATCCAATGCGACATCCGAGACCTGATACGTGAAGCCCAGAAGATCGACCCAGAGGTAATGTCGATCATCCGATCTCTACAAGGAGGGGCACATGAGGATTATAATCTGCATGACGGGATTCTACAATTCAAGCATCGCATATTTGTTCCCGCTACTGGAGGAATTCATGAAGAAATTCTGCAAGAGGCTCATCAGTCCAGGTACTCGATTCACCCTGGTGTAGTTAAGATGTACGTGGACCTGTGCAGGAACATTTATTGTCCTGCAATGAAAAGAGATGTCACCAACTTCGTGGCCCAGTGTCAGACCTGTCAGAAGGTTAAAGCTGAATGTCGCAGTCCAGGAGGCCTATTACAACCCCTGCTGATACCAGAATGGAAGTTCGAAGATATCTCCATGGACTTCATCCACGGCTTACCTCGATCCCGCACTGGGAATGATTCAATTGGGGTGGTCGTAGATCGACTCACGAAGGTAGTGCGGTTCATTCGAAATCGACAGGGTGATGGAGTGGATATTCTGGCTAGAATGTTCCTAGAGCAAGTGGTCTGATTTCACGGAGTGCCGATGTCCATCGCATCAGATCATGACGGGCGTTTCACATCTAAGGAGTGGAGGCGGGTACATGAATACTTGGGAACCAAATTGGCCTTCAGTACCGCCTTCCATCCGCAGACAGACGGATATATGGAGAGGACGAACCGAACGATGGAGGATCTTCTTCGATTGTGCATAGTGGAACACAATGAGCGGTGGGAGCAGCTGCTGCTACTAGTCGAATTCTCTTATAATAATAGCTACAAGGCTAGCATTAAGATGGATCCATATGAGGCATTGTATGGAAGACGTTGCCGAACCCCGTTGACTTGGGCTCGGGAAGAGGACTCAGAAGCCTTGGGAATGGCTTACATTGATGACACTACAACAGCAATACGACTGATCCAGGAGCGAATGCGGGAAGAGCAGAGCCGGCAGGCCAAGTACAATGATGCCCGACACCGACCGGTGGAGTTCAGCGTGGGGGAGATGGTGTTTTTGAAAATTAAGCCCATGCATGGTGTCTCCCAGTTAAGAAAGTAGAAAAGTTAGATCCACGCTACCTGAGCCCCTATCTAGTGATAGAGCGTGTTGGCCCCGTCACCTATCGTTTAGCCTTGCCCCCAGAGTTGGGGAATCTTCACGATGTGTTTCATGTCTCTTCCTTGAGACGAGTCCTCCGGTAACCAGAGCAGCACCTTCCTACCCCACCGGTGCAACTACAGTCAGATAGATTCGTCCAGCTCGAACCTTTCAGAGTAGTAGCTTACAAGGTGAAGACACTACGTAACAAAACCATTCCAATGGTTAAGATACTATGGTCAAACTGCGGACGAGAGGAGTTCACGTGGGAACCTGAAGCACTCCTCCGAGAGAAACACCCAGAGCTCTTTCCCCAGGTATGTTACTTTTTCCCCCTAGTTCAAGCAAATTTTCGGAGACAAAAATCCTTTTATTTTTATTGGATTGTAACATCCCGACTTTTATTGGGCCACCAGAGCCCTAGTGGGCCCAATAAAAGTGGTCTGAACCCTACCCATGACCCGATAGGAGATAACCCTAGGCGGAAAATAGAGCTAGAGAACTCTGAATTAAGTTCTATCAGTTCCAGTGACCTCGTATAGTCGGTATGAGTGCATCGGAACTTGCTCAGTTGGACCCTTAGGTCATATAGTGGATGTGACCATTTCTCGTAAAATGCAACGAGAGTGAGATTTTGGATATCGAGCTAGAGAACTCTGAATTGAGTTCTGTCGATTCCTGTGACCTCATATAACCTAGACAGGTGCATCGGAACCCATCGCGTCACAATCCGAGATGTAACGACAGATTTAGACACTTTGACCGTTTTAACGCGCTACGACGCGCAAATTTTGGACTTTCGCCAAACGGACACCAATTCAACCCCAGTCAGCGGTGTTGGACTCGTGTGATCAATACAAAGTCAACGGAAGTCATCCCAGTCAATTTCGATGGCAATTGGTCAACTCGTGTTCAAATCAAGCATAGTCGTGCATCAAAAAGCGAGCGCACACTAATTGTGACACGACACCCGAAATTTGACCCAACCCCGATGACTTGGACCCACTTTGACTTTGGCCAGTAAGGGGGACCCACCCTATGGTTGACTTGGTCAACCCCCCCCCCCCCTCCCCCAAAAAACCCATTTTTGGATTTTTCTCCAAGTAGGGGTCCACCTCCTCTCCAAGGGAGGATAACCCTTGCCCCTCCCCCACTCTTCTTTGGGCCCCCAACCATCAAGCAGCCACTAGGAGTAGAGGCCCACCCCACCACTCCTCTCCTCTCTTTTGCCCTCTCTTATTCAAAAGGCCCAAGCCCATAAGAGCTTAATCTTCTTTTCCCCACATGGGGGAAAAGATGGGGCCTCCAGCTGTCCTTGGACAGCTGGAGGATGGGGATTAATCCCTCTATAAGGAGGGATTAATACCACCTTGGCTATGGGAGGAGAGCCCCTCCTCCCCAAGCCTATAAAAGGCCTCTCTCCCCCTCTTTCCCCCTCAAGCCTCTGAGCTAGCTTCCCTACTCCTGCCCCCCTACCGGAGCCCAAGTGACCGGAAAAGGCAAAGCCGAGGCCCCTCTCCCCCGCCACCACCGCTACTTTGGCATGCCGACCAGGCCAGCCACTCCCAAGTCCACTAGACCCAGGTGGAACCCTTCTCCCTCCCCCTTCCCCGATCTGGACGTGTTGCATATGCCTCCCGACGGCTGGAGCGCCGCCGGCGCCACCCGAGCCTTGTTCCAGGCCGGGTGGTGCCCAAGGAGGAAAGCTCCTCCCCAGCGCCGGTGGTTACGCTGGGGGAGTGCTAAACCACTAGGGGCGGTGACCCCCAGCGGCTGAGAGCGGCAGTGTCGCCGGAAATTGCGGCTCTGGTGGCACCCGCAAAAATAGAGAAAAGCTCTGTTTAGAGCTTGTGGCGGCGGCCGGCAGTGTAAGGTCGCAGGACCTCTGCTGGTGAGAAGCCCGACCCCCGGCGCGCAGGTTGGGGGTAGAGTGGTGGACGACTAACCACCCGAGGAGCGGGGGTGACGCGGTGGCGCTGAGAGCAGAGCCACCGCCACCCCAGGCCCTCGGGTTGAGTTTTTCGGCGACGGCTGGCAGTGCCAGGCCGCCGAACCACCGCCCAGTTACTTGTCAAACACCAACGGGTCGATCGGGCCACCCGGCAGTGGACGGCCGGCGGTGGTAGTGAGCCACCGCCTCCTTCTCCGGCGAGGAGGAATCAACGTCGTTCTTTTCATGAAAAGAGATGAACGGCTAGGATCTTCTTAATCCCCGCCTCCACCTCAACATCAGCGCCCCCCCCATAGCAGTTCCATTGCTGATCCGATGTGGGGACAAAGGGACAAAACATGTCCTGTGGCTCAATCTCAGTCGGAGGATCATGGTGATCTGCTATAGGCAGACTAAATCAAGGTCAGAAACTTTGGAATTTTGTTGGGCCAAATCTATGCCTCTAGGAGAAAAGTGACCAATATGAAAAATGTTCCCCATAATGAAGGCTACCTCCACAAAAAGTTTAATAATTTTTGGAGTTGATTTAGTGTTTCTAAAAGCCAAAAAAAATTGTTTGGCTAAATTAAAAGCCCAAAATACCTTGGAAAATTATAAAAAATTTACTAGGCTCATTTTAGGCCATCCTAAGGGTTGTATCAAATTTGGGGTCCTGAAGATAAGTTTTGATATTTTTCCTAAAATATTGGAAGTCTAGGGTCGCGCACGGATTTTTTTTCCTCCCACTTTCCCTCGAAGGTAGAGATTGGAGCGTGCGACCACCCACCCCCCTTATAATCAAATAAGTATTTTAATATATTTCCAGTCTCGTACTGGTCGAGTTTATTTTAGTATTTCAGTACATCTTCAGTCTCGTACTGGTCTAGCTTATTTTAGTATTTTAATACATTTCTAGTCTCGTACTGGTCAAGCTTATTTTAGTATTTCAGTACATCTCTAGTCTCGTACTGTTCAAGCTTATTTTAGTATTTCAGTACATCTCTAGTCTCGTACTGGTCGAGCTTATTTAAGTATTTCAGTACATCTCCAGTCTCGTACTGGTCGAGCATATTTTAGTATTTCAGTACATCTCCAGTCTCATACTGGTCGAGCTTATTTTAGTATTTTAAAGCATTTCCAGTCCTGTACTGGTCAAGCTTATTTTAGTATTTCAGTACATGTCCAGTCTCGTACCGGTCGAACTTATTTTAGTATTTCAGTACGTCTCCAGTCTCGTACTAGTCGAGCTTATTTTAGTATTTCATTACATCTTTAGTCTCATACTATTCGAGCTTATTTTAGTACATTCAGATCAATACTACTCCAGTCTCGTACTGGTCAAGCTTACTTTGTGCTTTCAATTCAGTATATCTCCAGTCTCGTACTCGTCGAACTTATTTTAGTATTTCAGTACTATTTCAGTCTCGTACTGGTCAAGCTTATTTTAGTACTTTCATTTCAGTACTATTCCAGTCTAATACTGGTCGCATTTCATTCCAACACTTTAAATAAGCAGCATAAACACTGCACTTGTTCTCATTACAATTTACTATTATAATCCCGGGTCCTGCTCTGACGAGCAGTTGTTGTTAAAGTTGATCCATAGTTGGGGATAACCGGAGTTGAAGTAATCCTCCGGGTCTAGCCCTAAATATTGTGCTCTCATCCTCCTTGATGAAAGTAGAGCTAAATGATGACGCCCGAAGTCTAAAGCCTAGTAGGGCAGGCCAACGTAGACTCGGTGTATATTATGTTTGCCTTTTGTTTTGATTGTTTGTAAATTGCTTGCGGTGAAATTGTGGCGGGTCAGTCCCTCTCGCAGACCGTTCATACCGGTGCGGGAAGGTCGACGACTCAATACGAGAGGGAGATGAGTACCACGGGTGACCGACCGTTATATTTTCCTCATCGGATTTTCCTCTGCTGGTCGGCCAAAACGATTCGCCGGATATTGTTCACATCCAAGAGTACACAAGGTTGTACGTTAGGGTCTGGGGTTGTGCAGTACGATCACCCACAGAAGTGGCGGGACTGGCCACTGTCACCGACGGCTATATCGGTGATGCCCACGAGGCTCGCTACCCTTCTAGAACAGAAGCGGTCCAAACTATGTCGACATAGGGTTTGTGTGCGCAGCTATGAATGTCTGTGGTATGTGCGTGGCTGTGAATGCCTGCGATAGAATCCAGGATGTGAAAACCTGATGTGCTGGTGAGATAGTGGAGCCTTGTTATAACCAATTTGTATTGCTGCTGTTTTTTTTTTCCAGTTATACTATCCTGCACTCTTTTATAGTTGCTCCTAGCTATATATATATGAAATGTTGTGCTAAATCTCTCTTGTTTCGGCTATTTACATTTGTTAGGTGGGTGTGTGCTCGTCCCTAGGATACAGATCCGAGGAGGGAATTTGTTTCCACTTAGCTCTATGACTAACGGTTATCTACATAACCATTCACAAGAAATGGAGCATCATAGTGTCTCGCTGCCACAGGAGATTATGCCAGCGGCTAGGTCTACTCGAGCAGATGCACCCCCGCCGTCCCCGGAGTTTAGAGATGTGAGTACTGCCGAGTAGAGTAGAGAGAGTGTGCGAGGGTTAAATATAACACATGTATAGCCCACGAGCTTATATAAATGCTTAGTTTTCGGTCCTAGAACCTCTGTATAATTTGATGTGATATATATATCTGCAGTGGTTTCCTGTTAATGCTTCCGTAATACCTTGATGGGTTGTGAATGTTATGATTCGAGGGGAGCAAGGCGGTCATCTAGTGTTTAGATATGGTGGACCTTTTCCCCTAAGAGCACTGGATGGACGTCTTGGGCCAGTAGTACCCCTTAGGCCCGACCCGAGCAAAAGGTTGGGGGGTCCTACATATATTCTCTGTTGGAACACCCTATTACTAATTTGGGTCCGGATCACTATGTCTCTTAGGAACCTGTTTTGACCTCATTGTATAGATCTAAAGGTCAATTAGAATTGAGTCTAAGGGTTAGTAGTTAGGTTTGGAAGCTGCCCTCAAGACCAAGGTTTTTCAGTTTGAAGACTAAGTCATTTCGTCGAGCTAAGAACGACAAATCGTCGAACTCCATTCGACGATCGTTTAGCTCAACTTCGACGAATTGTCGAACTCCATTCGATGATCGCTGAGCTCAACTTCAACAAATCATCAAACTCCATTCGACGATCTTCGAGCTCAGTTCGACGATCTTGACTCCAGTTTGTTCCGCTATCTCTGAGCTTAGTTCGACGATAGTAGAGCTCAGTTCGACGTTTTTCTGAAGAGTTCAACGACTTTCAAGATTCAAATTCAAAACAGTTAAGGAGTTATTATCAGCATTTAATTCAGAAGATCTTATAGCCGTTTTCATTTATTCTGGAGCAAGTTTCAAGGAATTATCAAGGAATGTTTTATTGGACTTTCCTCCATAAGACAATTACTGTTAAGGAAGTCATTTAATGACAGGCCAATGGCTATCTTGTCAGTGGATCATTTCTATTCAGAGAAAAAGGAATAAAAGACAAGATTTTTGAATTCCATGTACAAAAAAAAGAAGAACAAGGAGAGACACATATTCTGCAATATTTATTCTCTGCAAATCTTCTTCTTCTGCAACAACTCTCACAACCACAATCATACAAGAGAAAGAAAAAGAGTTGCAGACATTCTCTATCTCAAAAATTCATACAAGAATACCATCACTAAAAGAGATCAACCATCTGAAATCTTCAGATCTCTCTTGATTCAAGTGTTCAAGGCCACCATCATTCAATACTTCAGACATCTCACATTTCAGCTGTTGTTGAAATCATCATTTGCTAGAGATCAATTTTCTGAAGGCCTATCACCCTACTGCAAAGCTTCATTTCATGAACAACTACAGATCTCAGGGGGAGCTTTGACAACATCAATATCCACATAGTCTTCTCAACTGCTTTGAGAAAGAGAAGACTTACATCACTCTCTCATCCCCACCTCTGTAAAGGGTTTTTCAAACTCCCTTCAAAAGTTTGTGTGTGGTTTTTGAGCACCTTATCAAAAGCTCATTGGTGGCAAGACACATGATCAAAAAATCGGGTTTGGTTTTTGAGCACCTTATCAAAAGCTCATTCGTGCCCAGGACACCTGATCAACTCATCCTGCAGTGGATTCCTACCTAGGGTGGTAGAAGAGTGAATGTACCCAAGTTTAGGGGAACCACTATAGCTCCATGTGTCTTCTGGTTGCTTGTTTTTCTTTTGTTTCTGGTTGTGGCTTGTGTTTAGTTTCTTTTGTAGTTTGTGATTATTCAGTGCTTAGATTTACTATTTGCTTCCCTATTCACATTAGAATACAACAAATGTTGTAAAAAGTTTTTAGCAAGCACCATACTCTATTCACCCCCCTCTAGAGTATATCAGATCTAACTCGCACTTTCAATTGGTATCAAAGTGAGGTTGGTTAAACATACCACACCTTGATGGTTGCACAGGCTAACAACTGAACCCAAAGATTCCTATAGTTAGATCTGCTTGTTGTAGATTTTGTTATTAGAATTATTTCCTCACAAATCATGACCCAAAATAAAGATTATGCTAACACCAGACCTCCAGTGTGCAATCTATCTAAGTTTGCACTTTGGAAAGCAAGGATTAGACTCTACATGAATTCTATTGATGAGGACATTTTTAATTCTGTTTTGACAGTTTGTCCAAGACCTCCAGAGAACACAAGCACAAATGTTGTTCCACCTCCATCAGGAACAGATGCTGATATCAAGAAGTGGAAAGTAGCAGATGCAAAGGCTATGAATATCTTAGCCCAAACTATGTCTGATGACATTTTCCCAAAGGTGGCTGAATGTAATTCAGCAAAGAAAATCTGGGATAAGCTCTCTGAGATAGTCTCAGGATCAGCTGATGAAAGAAAGAACAGGAGATCCCACCTCATATCCCAATATGAGAATTTCAAGAAAGGATAAGCTGAGTCAATAGCTGAAATGTATAACAGACTCAGTCTCATAGTCAATGAGCTGAAAACCTTGGACAAGGAGATCTCATTGACTGAGCTAAATGACAAAATCCTAATGTGCTTCCCAAGCACTTGGGACTCAAGAATCTTGCCAATCAAGGATGCCAGAAGTCTGAATGAGATTACAACAGAAGCTCTCTTGGGCAAGCTCAAGTCTTATGAGCTGCTCAGTAAGAACAGATAAGAAGAGCAGAAGGCTGCCTCACCAGCCACAAGAAAGTAAAAGACAATAGCATTCAAAGTCACTGAAGATCAGCCTGAAGACAAAGTCACAGGCAATGATGAGCTGCTTAGTCTACTGGCTAAAAGATTTTACAAGATGGCCAGGAAGGACTTCAGGAAGAGATCATACAAAGAGCATGACAAGCCAAGGTATGATAGATCAAATAATAAAGAAATTGTTTGCTTTGGTTGCAGGAAACCAGGGCGCATTGTGCCTGACTGTGTAGAGAACAAAAACAAGGACAAAAAGGATAAGAGAGAAAGAAGAAAAGATAAGGACTTCAAGAAGAGTAGCAATGGCAAACCCTCCTCAAGCAAGAACAAACACACAAGGAAGGGATTTGTTGTTGAATCTTGGAGTGAAACAGAAGAAGAATCAGAAGCTTCATCCAGCTCCAGTGATGATGAAGATGATGCTGAAGAGAAGGAGTTCTGCATGATGGCAATCAATGCCTCTCAACACAATTCAGATGCAGAAGAGTCAGAGTCAGACTCAGAGACTCAACTTGAAGAGGACCAGGTAATTAGTTCTTTTGATTTCAATTCTGAGGACTTTAAGTATGAATTTAAAGCACTGTGCTTAGACTTATTAAAATCTGAGAAGGAAATTATCTCTCTCAGAAATCAATTGTCTGAACATAGTTCCTTACAATCAGAAAACCTCAAACTCTCTGAGGAGTTGGAGTGTTGTAGGGAGCAGGTAGCTTCACTGAAAAGTGAACTATTAGACGCCAAAAAGCTTGAAGAATCCCTTAATGGGAGAAGCATCAAGCTAATGGACATCACAAGCACAATGAACTCTAGATTCAATAGTACACTGGGCTTGGGTGCTTCATCCAGCCAACCTATAGTTCTAACAACCCCAATTAAATTTATCTCTGATAAAGGGAAGGGAGTTGTAGAGGTAGCTAGGAGGAATTATGATCTGCCTAAGAAAACCAATTTCCAGCAGAAATCGTTGAACGGAGCTCGACGATCGCCGAACGCAGATCGACGATCTTAGGCAAAATCGTCGAACTCAGGTCGACGATCTCTAATTCCTGAACTCTACCATAGTCGACCGTCGAACGGAGCCCGACGATCTGACCTAAGATCGTCGAACGCAACTCAACGATCGTCGAACAGAGATCAGAGCTTTGGAAATTCTTTCAAGGGTAAATCAAAATCCAATCCTAGCGGTCCTTCATCCCAAAGCTTTAACCCTTATACTGAATGGATAATACCTCCAAGGATATATCATCCTGAAGGTTATAAGAGTCAACCAGGGATGTCATTTATTTCTGAATTTAAAGGTTATCAACCTAGGCCCAAGGTAAACTGGGTCAAAAACAAGTGAATCGTTTTATGTGCAGGTGAAGACCTATCCAACATCAAACTAACAATGGTATTTGGATAGTGGGTGCTCCAAGTACATGACAGGAAACAAGGACAACCTCACATACTTTAAAGCCAAGCTTGGACCCAAAGTCATATTTGGTGATTCAAACTTTGGATAAACTAAATGATGTGGTGCAGTCCAGATTGGCACAGCCACATTCAAGAAGGTAGCCTATGTGGAAGGACTGAAGCACAATTTGATCAGTATCAGTCAGATATGTGATGAAGGCTACCAGATGACTTTTAGCAAAGCCTTATGCAAGATCAAGTCAGAGGACAACACAACTGTGTTGACAGGTAAAAGGAAAGGTAACATCTATTTAGTAGATTTTCTTTCAAGAGATGTAGACATTTGCCTGTTTAATTCTGTCAGTAGACCTGATGTTTTATGACATAAGAGACTAGGACATTTAAACTTTAGAACCATTGCTAGGATATCCAAGGACAACCTTGTTAGAGGACTACCCTCTGGCCCCTACAAGAAGGAAGGACTCTGCAGGGCTTGTCAATTAGGCAAGCAAACTAAAAATAGTTTCAAGTCACTTAATAAGAGTGATTCACCCAGGATTTTGTATCTGTTACACATGGATCTTTTTGGACCCATTACAGTACAAAGCTTAGGAGGGAAATCTTACACTTTAGTAGTTGTAGATGACTTCTCTAGATTCACATGGGTATTCTTTCTAAGGAAGAAGTCTGATAACTTTAAGTGTTTGACAGAGTTTCTCAAATGCATACAGATTGAGTTCAATACTCACATTGCCCTGATCAGAAGTGATCATGGGATAGAGTTTGATTCTCTTCTTATGCAAGAGATCTGTCAGAGTGAAGGGATCAGACACACTTTCTCAGCTTCTAAAACTCCTCAACAAAAATGGGGTAGCTGAAAGGAAAAATAGAACGCTTATTGAATCTACCACTACATTGTTGTCAGATGCTCACCTTCCTCTATCTTTTTGGGTAGAGGCAGTGAACACCTCCAACTATGTGCTGAACAGAAGTTTAATACATAAACTAAAGGGCAAGACTCCTTATGAATTACTCAAAGGGAAGAAACCTAAATTAGATTATTTTAGAGTTTTTGGTTGTATTTGTTATATACATAATAATGACAAGAAGTATTTAGCAAAATTTCAAGCTAAAGCTGATGAAGGAGTGTTTCTGGGATACTCCATGATCAGTAAGGCTTATAGGGTATATAATAAATCAAATCTTAAAATTGAAGAATCTGTTCACATATCTTTTGATGAAACTAACATGTCTTTCAAGGAGAAGAACACTTCTACCATAGAACCTTTGCAGGAACATTCTCTTGCTGAAGACTTGGACAGAATACAAATTACTCAAAAGGATGAAAGCAGTGAAGATGAAGAAGACAATCAACACCTTGAAGAGAAACTTCTTGAAGAGCTAGTTGTTGTACCACAAGAGGAAACAACAACACAGGTTGGTGAACAATCAACACCCCCTATTGATTTAGTAACATCAAGAGACCATCCAATTTCCCAAGTAATTGGAGACATCTCAGCTGGTGTGCAAACCAGAAATCAGGTTAACCAAAACCTGTTGCACACTTGCTTCATATCTCAAATTGAATCTCAATCCATTCAAGATGCAGAGCAAGATCCACACTGGATCATTGTAATGCAAGAAGAGTTGCATCAATTTGAAAGGAACAAAGTTTGGGAACTAGTGTCAAGGCATAAGGATCACTCCATTGTTGGAACAAAGTGGGTGTTCAGAAACAAATTGGATGATCAAGGAGTAATTGTAAGGATCGAGGCAAGGCTAGTTGCTCAAGGGTACTCTCAAGAAGAAGGCATAGATTATGACCAGATTTTTGCACCAGTTGCAAGGTTGGAGGCTATTAGAATCTTCTTAGCATATACAACGCATAAAGGTTTCAAAGTATACTAGATGGATGTAAAGAGTGCCTTTCTCAATAGAGACATCAAAGAAGAAGTGTATGTCAGACAACCTCCAGGTTTTATCTCTCCAACTCATCCTGATTATGTTTTTAAGCTGAACAAAGCATTATATGGTCTCAAGCAAGCTCCTAGAGCATGGTATGAGACCCTAGCATGCTTCCTTCTGGAAAATGAATTTATAAGGGGTAGAGTAGACCAAACTCTTTTCATTAGAACTCATAAGTCTCATACCCTACTAGTACAGATCTATGTAGATGATATTATCTTTGATTCTACTGATTTAAATTTGTGCAGAAGGTTCTCCAACATAATGCATTCTAAATTTGAAATGAGTAGCATGAGTGAGCTATCATTCTTTTTAGGATTGCAAGTTAAATAACATACTGAAGGCATATTTATTTCTCAAACCAAGTATGCAAAAGAATTGGTCAAGAAATTTGGTATGTCTGAAGCATCTTGTATGAAAATACCTATGTCTACCAATGCTGTATTGGATGCTGATGAACATGGGAAACCTATTGATCAGACAACATATAGAGCAATGATTAGCTCTTTACTGTACCTTACAGCTAGTAGGCCTGACATAATGTTTGCTACATGCATATGTGCTAGATTCCAAGTTAGCCCTAGAGAGTCACACCTAACATTAGTAAAAAGGATTCTCAGGTATGTTAAAATTTGTCCAAATCTAGGTCTCTGGTATCCAAAAGATTCAGCATTTGACTTAATTGGATTTTCTGATGCTGATTATGCTGGATGTAGAATTGACAGGAAAAGCACCAGTGGAACTTATCAGTTTCTTGGTGACAGACTTGTCTCTTGGTTTTGCAAGAAACAAACATTTGTGTCAACTTCAACTGTTGAAGCTGAATATATGGCTGCAGGTAGTTGTTGTTCACAAATATTGTGGATTCAAAACCAACTCCTAGATTATGGATACAACTTAGAGAAGTCTAAAATCTTTTGTGATAATACAAGTGCTATTTCTATAGCTCAAAATCCAGTCCTCCATAGTAGGACAAAACACAGAAATTAGGCATCACTTTTTAAGGGATAATGTTGAGAAAAACAAAATTGAACTTCAATATATTCCAACTGATCTACAAAGGGGAGATATTTTCACCAAACCCTTGGATGAAAAGAAACACACCTTCTTCCTAAATCAGTTAGGAATGTTAGATGGAGGAAGTCTAAAATAAGTTCCAAGACTTTGAAACTCTAAAAATTGACCAATACTAGGCAAACATCTTAATTTTTCTAGTGTCTATAGTGTTTCTGGTCTCTGAACTGCGCTCGACGATTTTCCCCCCGATCGTCGAACGGAGATCGACGCCTTCCGAAATTGTCGACCAGAGTTCAGCGCTTCTCAGATAGTGTTCAACTATCTCTCCAGGTCAACGATCGTCGAACGGCGCTCGACGATTTTGTTTTCTGAAATATCGTCGAACGGAGCTCGACGCTCTCCAATATCGTCGAACGGAGATCGACGATATTGAAGACCTTTCAGATTCCTTTAGAAGCCCCGATCGTCGAACTGAGTTCAACGATCATTCCTTTTCTGCGTCGAACCCTAATATAAAATTCATTTTTTGGTCGTCATTCTACTTTTGCGCTTCCAATCTCTCTGCAAATTTTCTCTTTCCCTCCAAACATCTCTACACTTGGTCGTTTGGTTGTTTATTGTTTGCAGGAAACCATGGCCGTCTCCGTCACCGTTCTGGCCTCCATGAAATTCGATGCAGGATTCGATATTGACATGGATTCTTTCAGCATCAGTGATCAAATCTTCCAAGACATTCTAGAACTGTTCAAGGAACAAAAGCTTATTGCTATCATGTCCACCAGAATCAAATTGCCTGCAGATGAAATCAAGGAATGGGTCTATACTGCCCACAACCAAGACCAAAATACAGTTGTTGGATCAATTTCAGGAACCCAGGTACCTCTTACACCTGCTATTCTGACAGAGATTTTTGGATTAAATTCTGGAAGAGATTCTGTTGAAATGTCTGGAGAAGAATTTACTACTATGCTTGATAGAATGGGTCATTCTGATGCAAACCCTAGCAAGTTGCTGAAAAAGAATTTAGCTGTTGAATACAGATTTTTTGTAAGACCCCCCCCCCCCTTTTTTTTTCTTTTTCGACACCGGGGTCTTAGGCCCAGAACCGCCGTTTTGCGGTGACTCCTTCACGCCCTGAAGGGTCATCACCACAAAGCGTCGATTCTGCCGGCCAATTCGATCACAGAAAAGTAGCATAATGAAGTAAAATGGAAACTATCTGTCCATAGAGAATCACATGACATAATAAATATAACTCCACGAAGGGAGTGTCCACAGAAAATAACATCAGAGTAGCAAAAACGGGCTTATGCCCGGTACATCATAACCTCACTACAAGATCTCTCATGCAGAAACAAAAGTAGAAAACTACTCAAGGTCGAGACTCACGGTCCCGGCTGTATGAACTCCGGAGCTAGACTGCCCCACCTCCAAGCGCACCGGTCTCTGGGGCTGCTCCTCCATGCTGGTCTCCACGATCCCCTAAATGATGCGGTTCGAAAACCGTTAGTCTAAAAGACTAAGTCCTATCATCCCCCGCCCCTTCCCCCACGGCTCCTAAGCACCGAGCGGAGAGGATGAAAGGGGAGGACTTAATGGTGGAGAATAATCAAAAAGCAGATGACAACGGACCTATACTAGCAATTCTATAGACATAAGCTGAAATATGAAATGTAACCTTCACTTATGTGAAAAACACATAAGCCAAGGGGTCTTCTGCAAGGCTCCCATCGTATAAAAAGTCTCATACCAATTTATACGATGGGGTGTCGGTTATCAAACAGCAGTAAATATATATATCCAAATTTAAGCTTAATTTATAAACTTGCCCACACAAGCTTATAGACCAAGGGGTCGTTTTGCAGGTCCTAGAGTATAAGCGTCTCATTCCACTTATACTTTAGGTGTCAAGGTTAAAGGAGACGATTATGCTATGACATGCAAGTGGCTATGATGGACATGCAAGTGCAACACACACACCCGACTCTGTGCACACAGACCTTTAGTTCCCCCTTTCTGGAGTCGTTACCTCCCAGGATACCTCCGTAGTGGCAGACGAAAGCGGTGGGTTGGGCCTCGCCCACCTCTAAACCGGTAAAGCACTACCGGTCAGACCTATCGTACGCCTCAACGCTTGGTGCACTAAGCGGACTCCTGCGTACTCTTGCCGGCTGGCGCACCGGACTTCTGTTGGCGAAGTGCTAACCACACTTGCCGAGTCAACGTATTGGCGTCGGTGCATCGACCCTCCGATACCGAAGACCCACCACCTTAATTTCCTTCCTGTTATGCACATGCAAATTAGCGTAATCAAGAACCGAGCCGAAGCTCCCCGGACCCAAAGTCCGCCTTTTAACCATCCGAGCCGAAGCTCCCAGCAAACATCCGGTGCCCTCAGTGTTTGTGAAATGTGCAACCCTAATTACTAAGTTACTCTTTTCAGCTTGTTAAAACAGTTTACGTTAACCCAGGACTGCCCCCGGTATTCCCTGTGAAGGGCTCTCAAGGGGCACTAGGAACTGTGTTGGGATTATGCCCAGCGTTCCCTTTCGCAAGGTACTTATTTATTATTGGTTGATTCCCTTATCCATTATTTTCTCATGTTCTGATAAGCTAATCCTAGGGTGATTTGACTTCACTCACCTCGGGGAGGACAATCTTTCGTCGGACCCGAGCGCCTCTAAACCCCAAACAAAATAACACCCTACTCACTTATCTTCCAAAATGCACCTAAATCTATTTATCCTTCCAGCAAACCAATCAAGACCCATCACATGTGCCCTAATTCATGTCCCAACTGCTTTTCTGCAGTATTACTAAATGCAGCCAACTTAAGCTATATGACCCGTAAAAAGGGAAGTATGTCATATGATCATCTAATGCTCATATAAAAATTATTAGAAGTCCATATGGGCATATGCAGACTGAATCCACAATTTCCTAATTTTTATGATTTAATTACTAATTTATTTATTTATTTTAAAAGCCAAAAGTTCCAAGGTTGAACAGGAAGTACAAGTTTTAAGCAATATAAAGCTCCACTAAAATTATGATAAATGCAAGATGGGTAATCATCTAAAAATCCAGAAGCTCCAAATTTTCCAGCAAGATTTTAGCCCTTAAATAGTATTTCCAATTTATTCCAAAATAATTCATAAAAAGGGGATGTACAATGAAAATACTTCCAACAATTCAGAGAAAATTCCAGGATGATGGTAAGGGCATATAAAACCTCTATGGAAACTTTCATAATTTGTTTGAAAGACTTATTGCCCAAATTAATTAATTATCCTATTCTCAAAAATATGGCCTTGTAAAGAAAGTTCTGAAAACAGACCTCTAAAAATTATAAATAACTTTATACAAGTACTTTTTGGCCTAAATACCTCAAAACCTAAGCCTCGTGATTTTTAAACAGATATATCAACTATAATGAATTTTCCTTACCAAAGCCCCTTTCTGAAATTAATGAAGGAAGTACCAAATAAAGTTAATTGAAAATTGTGATAAAATTCAGAGATGATCAACTAGAACTATAAAAACCTCTGACCAAGTTTCATCATATTTTAAAGCACATAACATGCATAATAAAATCAAACATCATTTTGGGCCTTTTGGTAATTAACAAATGAAGTACTACAAATATTGATCAAAATTCCTCAAGTAAATTATCAGAGGTTCAAATATCCTAATCCCCTCACTACCCAAATTTGGTTAAGTTTCAAGATGTTTAGTTAGCCTAAACCTACACTACAACTTTTAGGACCTAAGCTAGGGTTAGGGTTTTGGGGGCCCTACCATTTTCACAATTTGCTAATATTTTTACCAGAGGGTTTTATATATCCTAGGAACCTCCTTGCAAAATTTGGTGTTCATCCAAGGTGTTTAGGACTCATGCCCTTCACAAGGCCAAAGGGTCCCTTCTTAGGGTTTGACCTAGGAACTTATGGCAAATCTATTCCTCTCTATCCCATATTCCATGGGGAGGTGATAAGTTCCATAACAAGTCAGTGACCCAAATTTCAGCCTCTGTTGAGGTGATTTGGTCACTCAAAATCAAAAGTGCACCTTTTGACCAAAATGCCCTTTTTAAGGTATAGTTAGGGTTGAGTCAAAACCTATTTCAAACACATCCAAATTAAATTAAATTTTATACAGATACCTAAAATGAACCCAGGGACCACTCACCAAAATTTGGGAGGGTTTGGAGATGTTTAGGACACCTATTTAATTTATTTATGGATTATTAAATTTTTATAAAAACTATAGAAATAGTTTCTCCAAAAATTCCCATTTTTGGATAGGCTCTCGGTATAGATAATAATGATCCTCTGTACAAATTTCAGCCAATTTGGACAAGGGATGAAGGGTGGGCATCCATTTGAATCTCAGGTCAGCCCTAGGTACAGGTCCCACCAAAATGGGTGCCCTGGTCCAACCACAGTGCCAAATTGGTCCAAATCAATTTTGTATTATAGTAGACCCATAGGGCTACAACTTTAATATTGAACGTGTTCCCACCAGGTGGGCCTAAGTATTTTTAATAATTAATGCAAAACAGCCTAGAAAACATGACAGAAAATTCAGAAATCAAAATTAAATAAAAGAAATGATGCTGCACGAATCTTAAAGCAAATCGTGGGGCTCCTGGTCATCTTCTTCCTCCAGCCAAGGGCCATGATTGGCCGAACCTGGAGCTTATTCCAAGTGCATTTCCCGGCCACACGGCCACCTCCCTGGCCGGCCACCACCGCCACCACCTTCGTTGAGGTGGGGACTATCGTCGGGCGGCGGCACGGCCGCCGGAGGGGTGGTTTTCGGCGAACCCGACCACCATTTTTTTTTGGAAAAACCATGAAAATGAAAACTTGGATCGGCTCAATTGAGTCCGATTTTTGTCCTAAACGGTTCCTAAGATCTACCCACGGAAGAAGGAGTAGAGGAGGACCTTTAACCGAGCTTGTCGTCGAGTGTGGTGGCGGTGCGCCATGGCCGGTGGTGGAGCTTTCTGAAGCTTGCAACTTCACTACCAAACCTCCCGGTTTCTTTAGGTGAAGGGTGGAAACGATACCTCTTGGCCCAGGGAAGCTTTTAAAAGCATCAAATGGGTTGGGGGAGAGGGAGGGTCATGGCTTCAAATCCATTAATGGTCATGAATTGGAATTTCGGTTTTGGAGAAAACCCATGGAAATTCACCTCCCCTTTGTCCCAATTCATTTGGAAACTCCTCAAAACTGATAGGGGAGATGAATACTAATTAATTGGTGAAGAATGGAAGGGTGATTCACCTTCCCCACCATGAATGACCTTCTCTTTCTTCTTTCTCTCTCTTCCCTATTGGAGGAATTGATTTCAGCCACCTTGAATGGCTGGCCATGGCTATTAAACTCCTTAAAACTGATGAGGGGGAATGTATTCAGCCTTTGGAATCAATTGGAGAGGCCCTTGATCTCCCTTGGCCATGAATGGCCTCTTTTCTCACTTTCTCTCTCCTCCATTAAAGAGAAAAATGGAGCTTTCTCTCTCCTACTCACCATGGCCGAATTTTAATCTCTCCTCCAGCCTATTGGCAGCCCACTAACTCATATTAATAATAAAATGAGGTTAGCCCAAGTGGGGGAACTGGGTTTGAGCTTGGGTTAGCCCATTTAGGCTAATTTGACCTAACACTAGAATATAGTTGACCTTGGTCAACATGACCATTTGAGTTAACCCAAATGGGTCCTTGGTGACCCATCGGACTCCCTTGAGGTCTAGGAAGACTTGCGTAGGGTTGGTTGGGCATCTTGGGGGTCACATGTCCCTTGGTAAGGGCACTTTGACCATTTTAGGGCTAGAGTTGACTTGGGTCAACATGACCAATTGGGTTGACCACTATGGGTCCTGGGTGACCCATTGGCTTCCCCTAGGGTCTAGGTAGGGTTATGTAGGGTTACCCTGCACTTTGGAGGTCACATACCCTTAGTAAGGGTACTTTGACCAGATTAGGGGCTTTAGTTGACTTGGGTCAACCTGGCCTCTAGGGCTGACCCCAATGTGTCCTTAGTGGCCCATTGACCTCACTTTAGGGTTAGGAGGGCATAGGTGGGGTCCTCTAGGCTAGGAGTAGGTCAATTGACCCTAAGTAGGCTAGTTTGACCCATTTAGGGCTAGGGTTGACCTTGGTCAACTGAGCCTCTTGGGTTGACCCTAATGGGTCCTTTTGGCTCTAATGGTCCTCCCAAGGTATTAGGGGCATTGTGGTAGGGTCTTGGGGTTAGGGTGTGGCTCATGGTCATCCTAAACCATGCTTAGAGTTCTACTATTTGCAGACCATGATGATCTTCCACATTCTGTCCCCTATCTCTTGGCCCATTTCTGGCTTCCTAGGGTTTTGTCATGACCTAGTCATGGCCAAAACCACTCTTAGGGGTCTAGTTGGAAATGGGATGTTATAAATCCCAATAAACAAAACAAAGATTTCATCCCCGAAATCAAGGTTGAGTCTACGGGACTTACTACCGAAGAAAAGAACCTTGTAACATCCCAGCATGGCGCCTTGCTTGCTAAAATAGGTTTTAAGGGAAACCTAAATCTATGACCATTACGCCCAATCGGCAAACCAAGATCCCAATAAGCAAGGATAAGCCCCCAATAAACAAAAGATAAGCCTCTATCTGCCTAGAGCAGCCCTTAGTAAATTAAAGCTGGAGAATAAATTAACATCTTGAGGGGTCTGAGAGGTATACCTGACTGAATAGATCTGGGTACCTTTGTCGCATCAGGTCCTGTGGCTCCCAGGTATGCTCCTCCTGGATCCGCAGCTGGTAGTAGCCTGACCTCAAGTCCAGCTTCGAAAAATAGTGGGCTCCCTCCAGCTGATCGAACAACTCGTCTATCCTGGGAAGCGGATAGGTATTTCGGACGGTCAGCCTGTTTAGTGCTCGATAGTCAATGCACAGGCGAAGAGTGCCATCCTTCTTCTTCACGAATAGGACAGGAGCTCCCCATGATGAGGAGCTCGGCCTAACAAATCCTGCTTCCACCAGCTCCTACAACTGTGTCCGAAACTCCGCCAACTCCTTCGGGGCCATCCGATAAGGGGCCTTGGATACCGGCTTAGCCCATGGTACCAACTGAATCTGAAAGTCCTTCTCCCTATGCGGAGGCAGTCCTGACAGCTTATCCGGAAAAATATCGGCGTAGTCACGAACCACCGGAATGCTAGCAATCAGGTCCTTCTCCTCAGTCATCTCGAATAATACCTGATATACCTCGTCTCCTTGCATGTGAGCCTTAACGGCCTGAATAGATGAAAGCAGGCGGTGGGAAACCGGTGTAGTACCTTCGAATGTTGCATAAGTATCGTCGTGGCTCAGCACGACCTTCCTTGCCGGACAGTCAATCTGGGCATGGTTCCAGACAAGCCATGTCATGCCCAAGACAAGGTCGAAGTCCGGCATTCTCAGGATCATCGCCGGGGCCTCGAGTGTCAACCTGTCTATGGTAACCTCCAGGAGGCACTTCTCTGTGGACTGGATCTCCATCCCATTGGGGAGACGCACCCTCCTGGGTAATCCCGTATAATATCGAATCTGATCCAGGTCCTTGACGAAATCCTCCGACACAAAGTTGTGCGATGCCCCCGTGTCGAATAGGGTATGGGCAGGCTTGCCGCACACCATCACCAATCCTAAATCAGTTTTGAAAGAAAACTCTGGTGTAAGGTTTTCTAACCTAGGTTGTGTAGTAGTTCTATCAACACTTAATATGAGCAAAGAATAAATCCAAAACTAAGATTACTCTCATACCTGAAATAACCATGTCCGGGTTCCGAGGCTGTGGTAAGTCCAAAGCGTAAATCTGCTCCCCATTCTGCCTGCGGTCGCCTCCCTGGTAACCACGTCCTCGGCCGCGTCCTCGGCCTCCGAAATGCTGGGCCGGTGGGCCACCCCGTGGTGCTAGAGGTGGTGCCCCCCTCATAGGGCAGTCTCTCCGGAGATGTCCTGCCTAGTGACAATGGAAGCACTCCGGCGGGGGATACGCCATACCCCGGGGTCTCTGCATCTCCTGGATCCGGAGAGGTTGAGGGGCCAAAACCACCTGCTCTCTCGGCTCCTGCCTCACCTCCTGACGAGGCTGATCCTCTGTCCTCCTTCCATCTGGTATGGTGCCTCGCCGCTGATCATTTCGGGCCCTCCTGCCCTGGTCCTCCGCATGCCGTTTCCGGCCCCGAGTGGTGTGCCAGTCGGCCTCAATCCTCTTCGCCATCTCCAAAATCCGGGAGATGGGCCCGTCAGAGACAAAAAGCAAGGCCTCCCTCAACTCCTCTTTTAGGCCCATATAAAACCTCTTGACGTAACCTGCTTCGTCCAGCTGATAGGAGCCCGCATATCGGGCCAAATGATCGAACTCTCGGTGGTACTCCACCACCGTCCTGGTGCCCTGCCTCAGCTGCAAGAACCGCTCCTCCAACTCGTCCCTGAACGACTGAGGAACAAAGTGCTCCAGCAGCGTGGCCCTGAATTCTTCCCAAGTGATTTCTGCAATCTCCCTATCAGCAAAAGTCGTGTCCAACAGCGTCTTCCACCACCTCTTAGCATGGGACTCCAAGCAAGATACCACCAGGGCCACCCTCTCCTCACAAGGGCATCGTATCCCAGTCAACATCTCGTACATAACATTCAGCCACTCCTCTGTTCGTACTGCCGACTCTGTCCCTAAGTATGATGGGGGAGAGAGTCCTCGGAAGGTGCTCATCTAGTTGGCCCCTGGGTTTGGCTGCTGGGCTGGAGCCTGCTGAGCCCGGAAGGCCTCAAGGATAGCTGTAAGGGTCTGCCCCATGTCTGACTGGAGGAAAGGTGTGGGGACCATGGGAGGTGGTGCGATATCTGGGGTCTGATGAGCTCCACCTTGTGGGGTGGGCTGAGCTGGGGGCTGCAAAACGAACTACATTAGTAGGTAATTGACTCAATGCCTAATGAAAGTGGAAAATTTACATGTGATTCCCCCCATATGGGCATACCACTGCTTCCGCTGCTTAGTTTGTCCCCAAACTAAACCCGCGCGGGGGTGACCCAGGGTTGTGGACGGCTACTTTTCGATTGAGGTGCCTCTGATACCACTTGTAAGACCCCCCCCCCCCCCTTTTTTTTTCTTTTTCGACACCGGGGTCTTAGGCCCAGAACCGCCATTTTGCGGTGACTCCTTCACGCCCTGAAGGGTCATCACCACAAAGCGCCGATTCTGCCAGCCAATTCGATCACAGAAAAGTAGCATAATGAAGTAAAATGGAAACTATCTGTCCACAGAGAATCACATGACATAATAAATATAACTCCACGAAGGGAGTGTCCACAGAAAATAACATCAGAGTAGCAAAAACGGGCTTATGCCCGGTACATCATAACCTCACTACAAGATCTCTCATGCAGAAACAAAAGTAGAAAACTACTAAAGGTCGAGACTCACGGTCCCGGCTGTATAAACTCCGGAGCTAGACTGCCCCACCTCCAAGCGCACCGGTCTCTGGGGCTGCTCCTCCATGCTGGTCTCCACGATCCCCTAAATGATGTGGTTCGAAAACCGTTAGTCTAAAAGACTAAGTCCTATCATCCCCCGCCCCTTCCCCCACGGCTCCTAAGCACCGAGCGGAGAGGATGAAAGGGGAGGACTTAATGGTGGAGAATAATCAAAAAGCAGATGACAGCGGACCTATACTAGCAATTCTATAGACATAAGGTGAAATATGAAATGTAACCTTCACTTATGTGAAAAACACATAAGCCAAGGGGTCTTCTGCAAGGCTCCCATCGTATAAAAAGTCTCATACCAATTTATACGATGGGGTGTCGGTTATCAAACAGCAGTAAATATATATATTCAAATTTAACCTTAATTTATAAACTTGCCCACACAAGCTTATAGACCAAGGGGTCGTTTTGCAGGTCCTAGAGTATAAGCATCCCATTCCACTTATACTTTAGGTGTCAAGGTTAAAGGAGACGATTATGTTATGACATGCAAGTGGGCATGATGGACATGCAAGTGCAACACACACACCCGACTCTGTGCACACAGACCTTTAGTTCCCCCTTTCTGGAGCCGTTACCTCCCAGGATACCTCCATAGTGGCAGACGGAAGCGGTGGGTTGGGCCTCGCCCACCTCTAAACCGGTAAAGCACTACCGGTCAGACCTATCGTACGCCTCAACGCTTGGTGCACTAAGCGGACTCCTGCGTACTCTTGCCGGCTGGCGCACCGGACTTCTGTTTGCGAAGTGCTAACCACACTTGCCGAGTCAATGTATTGGCGTCGGTGCATCGACCCTCCGATACCGAAGACCCACCACCTTAATTTCCTTCCTGTTATGCACATGCAAATTAGCGTAATCAAGAACCGAGCCGAAGCTCCCCGGACCCAAAGTCCGCCTTTTAACCATCCGAGCCGAAGCTCCCAGCTAACATCCGGTGCCCTCAGTGTTTGTGAAATGTGCAACCCTAATTACTAAGTTACTCTTTTCAGCTTGTTAAAATAGTTTACGTTAACCCAGGACTGCCCCCGGTATTCCCTGTGAAGGGCTCTCAAGGGGTACTAGGAACTGTGTTGGGATTATGCCCAGCGTTCCCTTTCGCAAGGTACTTATTTATTATTGGTTGATTCTCTTATCCATTATTTTCTCATGTTCCGATAAGCTAATCCTAGGGTGATTTGACTCCACTCACCTCGGGGAGGACAATCTTTCGTCGGACCCGAGCACCTCTAAACCCCAGACAAAATAACACCCTACTCACTTATCTTCCAAGATGCACCTAAATCTATTTATCCTTCCAGCAAACCAATCAAGACCCATCACATGTGCTCTAATTCATGTCCCAACTGCTTTTCTGCAGTATTACTAAATGCAGCCCACTTAAGCTATATGACCCGTAAAAAGGGAAGTATGTCATATGATCATCCAATGCTCATATAAAAATTATTAGAAGTCCATATGGGCATATGCAGACTGAATCCACAATTTCCTAATTTTTATGATTTAAATACTAATTTATTTATTTATTTTAAAAGCCAAAAGTTCCAAGGTTGAACAGGAAGTATAAGTTTTAAGCAATATAAAGCTTCACTAAAATTATGATAAATGCAAGATGGGTAATCATCTAAAAATCCAGAAGCTCCAAATTTTTCAGCAAGATTTTAGTCCTTAAATAGTATTTCTAATTTATTCCAAAATAATTCATAAAAAGGGGCTGTACAATGAAAATACTTCCAACAATTCAGAGAAAATTCCAGGATGATGGTAAGGGCATATAAAACCTCTATGTAAACTTTCATAATTTGTTTGAAAGAATTATTGCCCAAATTAATTAATTATCCTATTCTCAAAAATATGGCCTTGTAAAGAAAGTTCTTAAAACAGACCTCTAAAAATTATAAATAAATTTATACAAGTACTTTTTAGCCTAAATACCTCAAAACCTAAGCCTCATGATTTTTAAACAGATATATCAACCATAATGAATTTTCCTTACCAAAGCCCCTTTCTGAAATTAATGAAGGAAGTACCAAATAAAGTTAATTGAAAATTGTGATAAAATTCAGAGATGATCAACTAGAACTATAATAACCTCTGACCAAGTTTCATCATATTTTAAAGCACATAACATGCATAATAAAATCAAACATCATTTTGGGCCTTTTGGTAATTAACAAATGAAGTACTACAAATATTGATCAAAATTCCTCAAGTAAATTATCAGAGGTTCAAATACCCTAATCCCCTCACTACCCAAATTTGGTTAAGTTTCAAGATGTTTAGCTAACCTAAACCTACACTACAACTTTTAGGACCTAAGCTAGGGTTAGGGTTTTGGGGGCCCTACCATTTTCACAATTTGCTAATATTTTTACCAGAGGGTTTTACATATCCTAGGAACCTCCTTGCAAAATTTGGTGTTCATCCAAGGTGTTTAGGACTCATGCCCTTCACAAGGCCAAAGGGTCCCTTCTTAGGGTTTGACCTAGGAACTTAGGGCAAATCTATTCCTCTCTATCCCATATTCCATGGGGAGGTGATAAGTGCCATAACAAGTCAGTGACCCAAATTTAAGCCTCTGTTGAGGTGATTTGGTCACTCAAAATCAAAAGTGCACCTTTTGACCAAAATGCCCTTTTTAAGGTATAGTTAGGGTTGAGTCAAAACCTATTCCAAACACATCCAAATTAAATGAAATTTTATACAGATACCTAAAATGAACCCAGAGACCACTCACCAAAATTTGGGAGAGTTTGAAGATGTTTAGGACACCTATTTAATTTATTTATGGATTATTAAATTTTTATAAAAACTATAGAAATAGTTTCTCCAAAAATTTCCATTTTTGGATAGGCTCTCGGTATAGATAATAATGATCCTCTGTACAAATTTCAGCCAATTTGGACAAGGGATGAAGGATGGGCATCCATTTGAATCTCAGGTCAGCCCTAGGTACAGGTCCCACCAAAATGGGTGCCCTGGTCCAACCACAGTGCCAAATTGTTCCAAATAAATTTTGCATTATAGTAGACCCATAGGGCTACAACTTTCATATTGAACGTTTTCCCACCAGGTGGGCCTAAGAATTTTTAATAATTAATGCAAAACAGCCTAGAAAACAGGACAAAAAATTCAGAAATCAAAATTAAATAAAAGAAATGATGCTGCACGAATCTTAAAGCAAATCGTGGGGCTCCTGGTCATCTTCTTCCTCCAGCCAAGGGCCATGATTGGCCGAACCTGGAGCTTATTCCAAGTGCATTTCCCGGTCACACGGCTACCTCCCTGGCCGGCCACCACCGCCACCACCTTCGTTGAGGTGGGGACTATCGTCGGGCGGCGGCACGGCCGCCGGAGGGGTGGTTTCCGGCGAACCCGACCACCATTTTTTTTTGGAAAAACCATGAAAATGAAAACTTGGATCGGCTCAATTGAGTCCGATTTTTGTCCTAAACGGTTCCTAAGATCTACCCACGGAAGAAGGAGTAGAGGAGGACCTTTAACCGAGCTTGTCGTCGAGTGTGGTGGCGGTGCGCCATGGCCGGTGGTGGAGCTTTCCGAAGCTTGCAACTTCACTACCAAACCGCCCGGTTTCTTTAGGTGAAGGGTGGAAACGATACCTCTTGGCCCAGGGAAGCTTTTAAAAGCATCAAATGGGTTGGGGGAGAGGGAGGGTCATGGCTTCAAATCCATTAATGGTCATGAATTGGAATTTCGGTTTTGGAGAAAACCCATGGAAATTCACCTCCTCTTTGTCACAATTCATTTGGAAACTCCTCAAAACTGATAGGGGAGATGAATACTAATTAATTGGTGAAGAATGGAGGGGTGATTCACCTTCCCCACCATGAATGACCTTCTCTTTCTTCTTTCTCTCTCTTCCCTATTGGAGGAATTGATTTCAGCCACCTTGAATGGCTGGCCATGGCTATTAAACTCCTTAAAACTGATGAGGGGGAATGTATTCAGCCTTTGGAATCAATTGGAGAGGCCCTTGATCTCCCTTGGCCATGAATGGCCTCTTTTCTCACTTTCTCTCTCCTCCATTAAAGAGAAAAATGGAGCTTTCTCTCTCCTACTCACCATGGCCGAATTTTAATCTCTACTCCAGCCTATTGGCAGCCCACTAACTCATATTAATAATAAAATGAGGTTAGCCCAAGTGGGGGAAATGAGTTTGAGCTTGGGTTAGCCCATTTAGGCTAATTTGACCTAACACTAGAATAGAGTTGACCTTGGTCAACATGACCATTTGAGTTAACCCAAATGGGTCCTTGGTGACCCATCGGACTCCCTTGAGGTCTAGGAAGACTTGCGTAGGGTTGGTTGGGCATTTTGGGGGTCACATGTCCCTTGGTAAGGGCACTTTGACCATTTTAGGGCTAGAGTTGACTTGGGTCAACATGACCAATTGGGTTGACCACTATGGGTCCTAGGTGACCCATTGGCTTCCCCTAGGGTCTAGGTAGGGTTATGTAGGGTTACCCTGCACTTTGGAGGTCACATACCCTTAGTAAGGGTACTTTGACCAGATTAGGGGCTTTAGTTGACTTGGGTCAACCTGGCCTCTAGGGCTGACCCCAATGTGTCCTTAGTGGCCCATTGACCTCACTTTAGGGTTAGGAGGGCATAGGTGGGGTCCTCTAGGCTAGGAGTAGGTCAATTGACCCTAAGTAGGCTAGTTTGACCCATTTAGGGCTAGGGTTGACCTTGGTCAACTGAGCCTCTTGGGTTGACCCTAATGGGTCCTTTTGGCTCTAATGGTCCTCCCAAGGTATTAGGGGCATTGTGGTAGGGTCTTGGGGTTAGGGTGTGGCCCATGGTCATCCTAAACCATGCTTAGAGTTCTACTATTTGCAGACCATGATGATCTTCCACATTCTGTCCTCTATCTCTTGGCCCATTTCTGGCTTCCTAGGGTGTTGTCATGACCTAGTCATGGCCAAAACCACTCTTAGGGGTCTAGTTGGAAATGGGATGTTACATTTTTAGCTGCTATTGTAGGAAAAGTTCTTTTAGCCAAGCACTCAGCCCATGATACCATCTCCAGGTATCAGCTGTGTCTGATGGGTGCTTTAGTGGATAAGAAAAAAATAAACTGGGGAGAGATCTTCTTTGATCTGATTAAGAAAAAGATAAATAAAAATTTTGTGAATTATGGAAGGATTCTAGGGCTGTTTCTTCAAAACAGATGCTCTGCCCTGCTTGTATCAAATGGTATGCACATCAATGCCTCTAAGAGGCTCTCCTGTGCCCTCTTTGGCAAGTGGGACAGACAGATAGTGAAGCCCAGCAGGCCCTCTGCAGCTGCAACTTCAGGCACAAGAACTGTTACAGTCTCTTCCCCTCAAGTCTCTGCCCCTACAGAAGACTTGCCTGCTGCATCTCCTCCTCCTCCACCTCTTATTTCATCTCCACCAGTCACCTACACCATTCAAATTTCATCCACCATCATTATTTCCAGCTCATCTCCTACTTCAATTCCCTCTCTAATCCCTACTCTCACAGAAGAAATCTTCCACCCTTTATATCACTACCCTCAACCAGATCTTGACACATCATCTCACATTCCCTCATTCAATCTGATAGATAATTCCTTCATGGATGATTCACCTTCATCCCCTCCTTATCTACCCTCTTCATCTACATCATATCAACAGCTACTGCAAGACATCATTGCTCAACCCTCCTTCACACCTTCTATCTTCATATCACTATCTTCCATTTCCACAATCCCCATACCTCAACCTTCCTTTCCCCCATACACCAGCTCTCCACCAACATCTCCAGCTGCTCCACCTTCATTCTCTACCTCTGCTCAAGTCCCTACTGAGCATGTAGATATTCCAGCCTTAGCTGACAGACTGTATGAGTTGATAGCTCCCAGGCTCTCACTATTGTTGGAGACCTCCTTGGCTCCACTTCTACAGTCAGTTGCAGCCCTTTCTGCCAGGCTATCTTCTCTCATTCCTTAGGCAATCACTTCCTTTGGTTGCCTTGATCCAGCTGTCTCTGAATCTAGGCAGGGGGAGATGTCTCATGAAGATGTTAGATTGTCTGTTGCTGTTATTTCTTCAGTCCCTGCTGCTATTTCCTCAGTTCAAGTTGCTGTCTCTTCAACTCAAGCTCAAGCTTCAACACCTCCACAGGTTGCAGTTTTCTCAGTGGACCTCAGGTCACTTTTATCAGAGTTTGATTATATATACTTCAGCTATCTTGTAGAGCAGAATGCAGTCCAGCCATCTGAGGATCTCTCCAAGGCCATTGTACCCTTTTCCAGCTGTGACACCAGTGTTATACATTCCTTTGTAAATTCAGTTTATGCTGCTGGTTCTGTTGTTGCTGCCCCTACTGCTGTTATTGATGATACTGCTGTTGATGTAGTTTCTAAGGATATACATATGACAGAGGCATATGACTTTGAGCCTGCTGTCACTGCTGATGTTGCCCCTGCTGATGTTTTTGTATCTGAAAATGTTATCTCTGAATCTGCTGCTGTATCTTCTGAGAGTGTTGCTCCTGAAAGTTCTGTATCTGATGTATCTATTGCTGCTGCTACAACTTCTGCCAGTGCTATTTCTGCTTCTACTGCTGCTGCTACAATTACTGTCACTACTGTTACATCTACTCCAACCCAACAACAGAAAGATTATCTGAAAAGGATTGATGCTTTATATGATGAACAAAGCTCTGAAAGTGATCAGTTCAGAACTGATTCTGATGATTCCTCAGCCACTATAACAAAGAAAAGAAAAGCAAGAAGCAAGGCAATGAAAAGAGTTCCACCAGCAAAAGTCAAAGATACAAATGATATTCCCTATTACATTCTGCATGACTGCCCTATAACTGAACATTGGATGCAATACTCCAAGAATCAACTAAAGGCTATGAAGAAGAAGAGAAAATATGAGAAAGGTTCCTCTCAGTTCCATCATCCTCCTCCACCTCCTCCTCCTGATGTAGGTGTAGGTGGTAGCTCTGTTGTTCATCCTTCTGCCAGAAGTCAACCCCCTATCAGCCCCAAGGAAGATCTCAATATAGGGGAAGCCAATCCAGAGGCTATCAATCAAGGAGAGGAAACTACAGATGCAACCAAAGATAACTTCAAGTTTATTCAAAAGGTTACTCCAGGCAGCACCCATACTCAAGGGAAGGACCAGGTTCATCTGATACTACTTCATGTTCATTTCCTTATAAGTTGAAAGAATTAGTCTCCTCCAGAGCTCCTCCAGATAATCCCTCCAACATATATGAGCCTCCAGTGCCCTTTGAGTATCCAGAGAACAATCCAACTGCCTGGACAACTAGAATGAAGGAATTAGCTGCCTTGGATCAGATTAAGAAAGCCAGAGAGCAAGGCAAGGACACCTCCAGCATTACTACTCTGTCTGATCAAAAAAAGAAGGAACTTGAAAGATATGCCTCCAGCAAGTTTTTTGACTCTGAAAGATACATGGAGCTGCACCCTGAAGCTGTAGTACCAAGGCTTAAACATCAAACATCTCTAGGTGCAGCTGCTGACAGAAGATCAAAGAAGGAAGCTCTTAATCCAAATAGAGAAATTAAACTTATAAAGAGCAAGGAGAAAGAGTAATTCTGTAAGGTGATAATTATTCTGATTTCTGATCTGTCTGAGATATTATATCTGTGATTCTGCAATGTTGTTGTTTGTTGCTTTGTATGTTGTTTTTAATTTCTCCAATTTCTGTAAATAGTAATCCTAACCCAAATAGGGGGAGATTGTTGGAACACCCTATTACTAATTTGGGTCAGGATCACTATGTCTCTTAGGAACCTGTTTTGACCTCATTGTATAGATCTAAAGGTCAATTAGAATTGAGTCTAAGGGTTAGTAGTTAGGTTTGGAAGCTGCCCTCAAGACCAAGGTTTTTCAGTTTGAAGACTAAGTCATTTCGTCGAGCTAAGAACGACGAATCGTCGAACTCCATTCGACGATCGTTTAGCTCAACTTCGACGGATCGTCAAACTCCATTCGACGATCGCTGAGCTCAACTTCAACAAATCGTCGAACTCCATTCGACGATCTTCGAGCTCAGTTCGATGATCTTGACTCCAGTTTGTTCCGCTATCTATGAGCTCAGTTCGACGATAGTTGAGCTCAGATCGACGAACTCTGTTTCTGTATAAGTCCAAATCGCTGAGCTCAGTTCGACGATAGTAGAGCTCAGTTCAACGTTTTTCTGAAGAGTTCAACGACTTTCAAGATTCAAATTCAGAACAGTTAAGGAGTTATTATCAGCATTTAATTCAGAAGATCTTGTAGCTGTTTTCATTTATTCTGGAGCAAGTTTCAAGGAATTATCAAGGAATATTTTATTTGATTTTCCTCCAGAAGACAATTACTGTTAAGGAAGTCATTTAATGACAGGCCAACGACTATCTTGTCAGTGGATCATTTCTATTCAGAGAAAAAGGAATAAAAGACAAGATTTTTGAATTCCAGGTACAGAAAAAAAAGAAGAACAAGGAGAGACACATATTCTGCAATATTCATTCTCTGCAAATCTTCTTCTTCTGCAACAACTCTCACAACCACAATCACACAGGAGAAAGAAAAAGAGTTGCAGACATTCTCTGTCTCAAAAATTCATACAAGAACACCATAACTAAAAGAGATCAACCATCTGAAATCTTCAGATCTCTTTTGATTCAAGTGTTCAAGGTCACCATCATTCAAGACTCCAGACATCTCACATTTCAGCTGTTGCTGAAATCATCATTTGTTGAAGATCAATTTTCTGAAGGCTTATCACCCTACTACAAAGCTTCATTTCCTGAACAACTACAGATCTCAGGGGGAGCTTTGACAACATCAATATCCACATAGTCTTCTCAGCTGCTTTGAGAAAGAGAAGACTTTCATCACTCTCTCATCCCCACCTCTGTAAAGGGTTTTTCAAACTCCCTTCAAAAGTTTGTGTGTGATTTTTGAGCACCTTATCAAAAGCTCATTGGTGGCAAGACACCTGATCAAAAAATCTGGTTTGGTTTTTGAGCACCTTATCAAAAGCTCATTGGTGCCCAGGACACCTGATCAACTCATCCTGTAGTGGATTCCTACCTAGGGTGGTAGAAGAGTGGATGTACCCAAGTTTAGGGGAATCACTATAGCTCCGTGTGTCTTCTGGTTGCTTGTTTTTCTTTTGTTTCTGGTTGTGGCTTGTGTTTAGTTTCTTTTGTAGTTTGTGATTATTCAGTGCTTAGATTTACTATTTGCTTCAATGTTCACATTAGAATACAACAACTATTGTAAAAAGTTTTAACAAGCACCATACTCTATTCACCCCCCCCCCCTCTAGAGTATATCAGATCTAACTCGCACTTTCATTCTCTCTGATATTCTTTGTGTGAAAGATGTTTGCCCCAATAGAACTATTTATATATACATTAATGTTTTGACTGAGATAATACTTCTTATTACTTGCTTTTATGTTCCTCTCCTTGTTCTTATTTAAGATTATTTCGTGTGCAATTACCTTAGTATATATGGTTCTGACTTCTTCAAATAGGGAGAGATTTGTTGGGTATTGTATCCACAATGATCTTGATTTGAAGAAGTGTCTCTTGAACTAATATGAATTGAGTTTGTATTTGATGTTGTTTCTTTAGTCATGTGCTGACAGGGTTTTATTGTTAAGTACAAACCAATGTCAGGTTACAGTGGGTCATGAAACACAGGACTATACAATATAATCCCTCATTGTGTATGCCAATGTGTTGACTCGCATGTAATCTCTCTATTGGATTGTACTTCTATTACAAGTGCATTAGAAGGATCAAATGAGGTCAAGTTGCTATATTCAGACGAAACAAAAGATTTTTTTCCTAAGTAAAATTCGTCGAGTATAGTAGTGGATACCGATCGAATTCGTCGAGTATACTTATGAATACTCGCCAAATTCGTCGTATATACTTATTGACACTCGTCGAATCCATCATGTTTACTTAGAGAATCGTTTTTGTGAACTTGGAAATCAGTAAAGTAAGATTCGTCGAGTATTCTCAAGTATACTCGTCGAATTCGTTAAGTGTACATATCGACACTCGTCCAATTCGTCGAATATACCAGTTGATATACGTCGAATTCGTCGAGTCTCTCTAGAAATATTTATAAGTTCTCGAATCTACTTTTCTGGATTTGTCTAAGTTAAATTCGTCTGATATCAAAGCTGTTCGTCGAGTATACTCGTGGATATACTACGATACTCAACGAATGGACTTAGCATAATTTTCCGATTTTCTTGCCGACAGGTTTCTGTTTCAAGACGATTGCCATGTACAGTACATGTGTACTTCTCGTTTAGGAAAGATTTTTCTAGTTGTTAGAAGAAGGAATCCTATAAATACATAAGGTTAATTAGTTCAACCATAATCGCTAATTCCTACTTTGAAATCGAGAAATCAGCCACTAATTTTTGGACGGACGCACAGCTTTCGGAAATCGAAGAATGTTGACATAGCTTCTCTCGATCAACGATTCCTTCACGTACAGATTCGACAGATCTCTTCTCAAGTTCTCGCGAAGCTTTCAGATCTCGTCGGGTCAAAGTTTTCTGATCAAGCACTCAAGTCAAATTTCAGATCTTCTCCTTATTCTAGTGCATCGAGATTTTCATTCTAAGGAAAAAGAAGATTAAACATTTTCAGATATGAAGAAACAGATTGGTTTTCAATCTAAAGTGTTGTGTAAAATTTATTTTGTACTGTTGTTATAAATTTTCACTTCCGAGGTGTAGATCCTTATGAAAGGATCGAGTAGTAGGAGAGTTTGTTCTTCCAGTGTAGGAGAGGTTGTTCTCTGACAGATATGAGTGTTGACTCCGAGGTGTAAGATTTGTTTAAATCTGAAAAAAGTGAAGTAGCTGAATCTAGCCCTTCGTGGTAGATAGGCGAGGCGGGACAGTGGACGTACCCAAATCGAGGAACCACTATAAATTCTTGTGTTGTGCTGTGTTTGTTCTGTGTGCTTACTTTTAATATTTTTAATCCGCTATTAGATGCATAACTCACCTATTTACCCCCTCTAGGTGATTTATGTAGGCAACTAGACACTTTCAGGGGTGGTTGGGTCTCGGCTCGGCTCGCGCGTGACATAAACTAAAGGCTAGCTTGTGTGAGTGGGGTGTTCTGAACCGCAATTGCCCCGAATTCAAGTTTGGCGGTGAATGTGAGTCCCCTTGAGCACTCGCCACCTCATGCGAGAGGCCATCTAGCCCCACAATTTTCCTCTAGGAGAAGTCCAACTGGGTTTGCTAATAGCCTCTCTAAACAGCGGAGTTACGTTGTTGGTAGACTATTTTGAGCTGCATATAGTAGCACCAAAATGCGGGATTTTGCTATGTGCATGTCAGACTTGGAAAACTATAAATAGACCCCAAGAGCATCTTTGGATGAGATCTGATTCTTAGGCTTCTACCCACTCTTGTTAACTTTGGTTGGCTTCAAGTGCCCTCCAAAATGCCCAGCTCAGCATTGGCTATGAAGGAGAAGCTCTCTTAAATCTTCTAGGTGTATGGAGGGACCTCCACGCTACAGCTTAGGGCCCATTCTTAGTTCTGAATCACTGATCAAGCGCTCTTGCTCTTGTGAAGTAGGTATTAACCCAGAAATCGGTGATCCCTCCCAAGGTGGCCTACTTCCAAGTCGCGGCCTGCTCTAGATTCCCCATGGAGGTCGCGACAAGTCTAAGGATGGGCGAACAGACTTCTTTGTCCACTCAGGCCGCGCGGTGAGGGCGGTCTCCACGGTCTGACCGGCCAGGTCGCGCAACAGCCTCTTTTCATGCAGGGGCTGCAGACTGCTTTCTCAGTCCGCCCCTCCAGGCCGCATGGCTAACCGCACAGTGATTCACTTTGCCCCAACAGAAGCGAACTTGCATCGCCATCCGCACAGACTGCCACATCACTAGGCGACCTGCCTTCAGGTCGCCCAATAAAGGGTGACAACCTCCAAGCCTACCAACAGGAGGCGGGCTTCAACAAAGGCGGCGACCTTCTTCTTCAGTCTGCCAGGTTGCCCAGTCAACCAGCTCATCCGCGAGCAGTTCGCGGAATCGATCTCAGTCCGCCCAATTAGCGTTGACTTGCTCCATCTCTCCGCCAAACCACGCAACATTCAGCGGGCTCATCCCGTCCGCCACGAGCTAGGCAGACTCGTTATGCCGCTCAACCCCTCAGTCGGCCTGCAGTAGACAGACTCCACTCCTCCAGCGGGATGACGACCTGCTCTATTCAATCTGCCAGGTCGCCAACCTCACCAAGCAATAAGCCTTCAGCAGAGGCAGACTTGTCGCATCCACCGCGGACTGGGCGGACTCATTCAGTCCGCCACTTAGACTTCCAGCTTTCCACCAGCACGCTTCCCTGCAATAGAGGCAGATTCACAATGTAGTCCGCCACCCATCTTTCCAGCCAAAACCCGCTTCTTCCCGGCAAGAGGCGGACTACTTCTCAGCCCGCATGGCTTGGCGCGGGCTCGCAAAAAACAGCAAAGGCGGACTCATCCCAGTCCGCTAAGCAACAGATCAACTTCAGAAGACAAGTCCCTAACCGCGCAACCTGACACGGACTCCATAGACTTAACATCCTACTCGCAAGACTTACCGACTCACCGGGGTGACGTTACCAAAAGCCGTTACCTCCTCGGGCCTATAAATAGCCCCCATACATCTCATTAAGGCAGACTCTCACGCCCGAGGACAACCGACGACAAGCTCAAGGCATCAACTCCTGTGGACTCCACTTCTTAGTCCGCGCGACCTCTGTAGTCCTCTCCGCCTGATCGCGCAGTCCGCGCGACTTACTCTAGCGAGCTGCAAGATCAGTTAACCACGCGGTCTGCTGACCTCTCTGCTCAGTCCGCGCGACCTTCTCTGGCACCTTCTTTCCTTAGCCGTCAGCTTCCCCCTTTGTACCATTTATTTGCTTTTCATGTAAAGGTGCAACTCAAGATGTAACACTGAATATTAATCAATGGAAAGCATGTCGCAAGAGTGACATTTAAGCCGCAGCGGGCGAAGTCTGCTATTGCCGCTGCTAGCTGCCCCCTCTTCTTCTCATCACACCTATCTCGGCATCAACCTGCAAACTCAACCGTCAAAGTATCCGTCTGCTTCACAGTCCCGGATCAACCTTCCCGACCATCTCCGCACTCGGATCAACATCCTCCTTTCCTCTTTTCCTACAACCCTGGATCAAGCGTTTGCTCCACTCTCGAGCACTCAAAAGCTTAACCTCTCCGTTATTCCCGCAATCAACCTCTTCACCTCATCACTTAGCCTGTGAGACCGAGCACACCCATTAGCTGCTGGTGCCCGCGGCTCCCCTCTCCTACTCTCCGTTTCCGCACATCGACAGTAGGTGTGGGCTACTCCCTTTGGATCCAAACTCTTCTTGGAGTCAAGTTTTGGTTCCAACAGGAACAATCTGATAATGAATCAAAAAAGAAGAAATGAATACCTAAACTATTTAAGAAATTTTTTGCAAGTAAAAAATAGAACCGTACATAGAGTTGAGAGAATCCAACATGAAAGGGTAAAAAAACTTCAAAATCTTCCAAAGCTTTCTTATCATCAATCTCTGAAAGACAGGGTCAGGGAAAATGTCAGTGGGTTTGCAACTTCCACTTCTGCAAGCCAAGGTCAGAAATAGCTCCGACGACAGAGATTTGCATTCGTCGTGGATGAGCAGTCTCCGTGGAGTAGGCGTTGTCACAAAGGAGACATTTACGTGGAGGGTCCAACGCCGTGAACCTGCTCGACGTGGGACGTCAAAAGCGAAACACAATTCACCTAGAGGAAGATATGGGATCGGGAGAAGGGATCAACAAGTCGAAGTTTTGCCCTAAGAGTTCGTCAATACGAAGACATCGTGAGGAGCCGCCTTTGTCCTGACTGGAATGTCACGGAACAGACGTGAGCACTAATGAAGAACATGGTGACAATGTTGGGGATAAGGGTATTTTAACAATCATGATTTAAACCTAATTAATTTGAAAGACAGAATTATAAAATATGATATGAGGATTTAAATTGTTATATTGTTTTATATAGTAAAGATATAGTAATAAATAATATATTCATGTATATAGATAAAAATGAAAAAAAATAGGTAATATATTCATGTAATTTAACCATATATTGATATATATGAACATAAAGAATCCCCCGCCGCCCAAATCACATGATATTACAGTGGGGTCATTCATTATAGTGGCTGATAAGAGCATACAAACTACCTGAGAGATATTTTTAGGTGATTGTTAACCGCAATTTGTAATTGACTAGTCGCCCCCCAAAATTTTCCAATTTTTTGCGTCTTTTCAAAATACGCTTTGTACATGCAATTTAAGGAAAAGTGTTCAACACAAAAGTTGTAGATATCAAAAATATCTACAACTTTCGTGTTGAACATTTTTCCTGAAATTGCATGTACAAGTTGTATTTCGAAAAGACGCAAAATCTGGGCATATCTCTAAAGTACGCCTTGTACATGCATTTTGAGGAAAAGTGATCAACACGAAAGTTGTAGATCTCGTCGTTATCTACAACTTTTGTGTTGAACATTTTTCCTGATATTGCATGTACAAGGCGTATTTCGAGAAGGCACGAAAAATTAGGAGATTTTGGGGTGCGACAAATAAAATAACGGGTTGCGGTTAACAATCACCTATTTTTATCAAGCTTCCTAGCCAAATATCAATATAGACATATGCGTCAGATCCCTTCTCAGCGCCCCAAAGGCTGATAAGAGCGTCCAAACTACCTGGTATTGCCCCTTAAATTAAGGACATTGTTATATACAAACCATTGTTATATACAAACCACATTAATTCAAAACCGACTATATGTAGACCAAATTGTTTATGCAAACCAATGTAAATTTTTTTAAAAAAATTGAAACTTAATTTTTTTTATAAACAATCAACTACTATTATGTTACAAGGACATGTAAAACGTATTATATTAGCAAACATTACAAAAAAGAGATAATTCAAGACATGCAAGTTCTAATTTCTCCAAAAAATTTTGTCATTCGTCATTTTCGCCAAGTAAAGCGAACCTGCAATCAATAAATAAAATTCAGAGTGCAGTACAAGACAGCAAATAATGCAGCAATCTTCTAATGAGTCCAATCAACTAAAGCTGACAATGTGTAGCACAAGACAAAAACTTACCATAATAAAAAAATGAATAAATAGATTGATGATGATGGATAGAGCTCACACTAATCTTTCGTTTTATTCAACCGGTATAAATTTTATATGAAAAAAGTATATGTCCCTAAATCGAAGATATGCAAGAGTGATTTCCAGCCTTTAAACAAAGATCCGACCTATTCTGAGAAGAAAAACCATACAAACCCGACCCAACACAGGCTTTAAATCGATCTTAAAGAAGAAAACAAATGTTCGCCGACAAAATATGTATAAGCAGCGGGAGGAAAAAAATCGAGGGTTAGGGTTTTAAATACCTCATTTTGAAAGGAAAGATTCAGATCACAATCATTTGAAATCCTATTTTCGGATCCATCATCGGACATGAGAGGTTCGCCGGCCTTGAAGAATGCCACTTGAGTGCTCGCGACGATTTATTAGGGGATATTGGTCGTCGCCAGACACTAGAAACATGATCGGGGGAGTAGTGTTTATCGCACGGGAGAGGGGAAACGAGAACGGCTATGACAGTATTCAAAAATATGAAGGAAAGTGATTTTTTGGGGGGGGGGAGGTATTAATTTTGTTTGTATATAGCAAGAAAAAAATATGAAAAAAATTAAATTTTGGATCTGTATATATTCAAACACGGTCTATATATAACAATACCCTGAATTAAAGATTTTTGACCTTATTTAGACCTAAAATACCCCTATTTAAATCTGAGTGCCAAACGTAAAATCAATGTCATATTTATAATTTTAAATTGCAAAATGTCAATAAATCGGTGCAATGTTCCAAAAAAGCTAATCAAGAGACTAGCGAAAAAAAAACTTTATATTCGCAATAATTTGGCCTCCTGCCCCCATACTCGCCGGCGCGAGCCCCGACTGCCAACTACGAGCGAAAAGGGTGGAGACGGCGTTCCTCCATTTCCGCCGGTGATTTCTCCATTTTCTTACTCTTGTCATCTACATCCTATTTAGCCGTGATCTTCAGTTGGGGAATTGATTCCTGTCTGCGTAACTATGTAATCTATATCCTACCCTTTTCCCTCGATTTTTTCCCGGGAAGTGTTGAGATCTTCAAAGGTCGATTTGATTGTCCTTAATTGTGTTTCAGTCGAATGCTATGGTCTTCACTATAATCCATCACTTCGATGTAGGGTTTTATCCTTTCTGGTTCTGGAGAGAAATCGAGCTACCGATAGAGAAATTTGATGATTTGATGGCGTTTACTGCTGGGTATTCTTGATCAGTGACGAGCCCCCCTCTCTGTCTTTCTTTCATATGAGTTCTAATGATCCGCGACGAAGAACTCTTAAGTGCCTTACCGCGCGAGAGGTCAGTAGGCCCAAATCAAGGCGTAGCAATTCTTGCAAAGTACATGTGAAGGCCCAATTGGACCGCTCTAGGCCCAGGGATTGCTGTTTCGGAAAGTATTCTGAGAAAGTTTAGTGCTGATTTCATACACTGTTGCAGGGGGTGGGGGTCAACAATAGAAGGGTGAAAGATTCAACAATTGAACATTTAGAAATTCATAGAATCATACGAAGTCTTGAAAAAATAGCAATAAAGTTGTCTGTCTACAGATGGTGGTTCTTAATTATTTGTTTAATTAGAAATTGATGCAACACAAAACAATTATAATGTAGTTTAGGTGGTTAGCTATTAGGATAGGTATGCAATTTGAGGAATTTGTTTTGTTAGAGTTCATAAGAGTGCATCTTGAATTCAAATAGAATCATAATTTGAGATGCATTGTAATTCCTTTTTGCTAGAGAAGATTGTATTCATCTTTTGGGGTTGTTATGTACAATTAATTCTTCGAGTGTGTTCCATGTAACCATGTTATAGCCTTTTTTTTGTAGATCACACAGATTTTTTTAAATTTTAAGAATACAAATCACGTCTTTGTAAGTGTTGATATGCAAAGGAGTCCAAAATACGATAAGATTTCCCATCTTACCTCAAGGCAGAATCATGATTCATGTCCTAGACAATGTCAAATTCATGTGAAGAATATAATATTTTAAGGATTAACATAGATTTGTGAACCTAATGTAAAATATTTCATACCCATTTCATAGGTAAAGCAATACCTAGTTACATTTGATGCTGCGATGTTTTTTTTGTAGTAGAAGACTATATGGATTCTCTTGGTGCATATAAACTTACATTTTCTTAAAAGACATGGAATACTGACTAACATATCCTGGTTTGCTTCTAGCTTGTTAAAGTTTGGCTATTGATTCTTGTTGTGGTCAACAAAAAAAAACATAAAATTTATATGTGAAGTCATGCGTCATGATACTTTTGGTCCTTGTTAAAATTTATCTATGATGAATTTTGTTGAAATTTACATGTGAAGGGGAGTCTTGGCGCACCGATTGTGGTGTTGCCGTGTGATTAGTCACGGGTTCGCGTCCTGGAATCAGCCTCTTGCAAAAACGCAGGGTAAGGTTTGCCTACATTTGGACTCTTCCATGGACCCTCGCTCTGTGGGGATGCTTTGTGCACCAGGTTGCCCTTTTTATTTTTGTATTTGTTGTTTACACATTGACTGGGGGCACAGATTTTTTTTTTCACCTGAAAAAGAAATATTTATCTCTACCATGATATGTTATATTTTCATGGTCTTGAAGGGTGAATTTATATGAGGATATTAAAATTTTGTTATTACTGATTGACACCACTGTTTGAAATACATACTTTTTTGTAGTATGTTTCTACGCATTAGGGCGCTGCTACTGTCATTTATAGCTAACCAATTTGATTTTAGGTTGACTATCATAAAAACAGAGCTTCGAACATAAGAAAAATATCAAATGGACATTCGTTATGTCCATGCCCTTGCTCCAAGTTCAGTGGAGGAGAATTTTGAAGGATATTTTCACGACCATGATGATCTTACAATTGCACAAATTCTTCAGGATCAGGTTAGTTCCTATCATCTTTTGAATTTATGTTTCAAAAGAAATTATGATAATTACTCAATAGAAATAAGCACAAAATTACTTGTTTGAAGTTTATAAAATTGGTTCTTACATATAAAGTCAACATTGTTACACACTGTTTGGGTGAAATCGATTAACACGGTGGGACAGGAAATGTCTGGTGTGGTGTAATGACAGGAGGGGTAATAGAGAAGAAGAGAATTTATGAGATGAGAATAATGAAGACCTTTAAAGAAGGGGTAGGAGGTAGTGAGAAAGTAAGTAGGAAAAGAACCTTCCGAAACCTGAAAGATTCTGAAAGAGGAAGATTGACGAGGAGGAAGAATGCTTGGGAAAATGTTATTTCTAAGCCCAATAAGTAATCAATGGTCCAGTTATATGGCCCGCAGATCTCTACTTACAATGAGTACTCCTACAAGATACGAGTAATGAACAAACTATGTTAAACTATTAAATGACCATCTTCCCATGGCAATTAAATGAAAACATGAATTGAACTAATAGAAGAAATACAATGATAATGACAAAACATATTTGTGAAGGTATATTTATAGAGTAATATCATTTTGACTTTAAAGTAAATTTTTTGGTACCACAATTAAACTAATGGTAGTTACAAAAAAGACTTCTTATTTTTTTTATTAGGGCAACTCAATGGCTATACAACAACACTCAAGCCTTTATCCCACTATAGTGGGGTCGGCTATATGGATCCGTTGTTGCCATTGTGCCCTATCTCTTGTCATAATCTCACTAATACCCAAGTACATCATGTCTTTCCTTATAGTTTCATTCCAAGTCTTTATTGGTCTACCCCTCCCACGTTTAACATGCCTAGTGACTAGACTTTCACAACGCCTAACATGTGCCTCTAATGATTTCCTTTGTACGTGTCCAAACCATCTTAGTCGAGCTTCTCGCATCTTCTCTGCAATTGGTGCTACTCCTGTCTTATCCCTGATACATTCATTCCGAATTTTGTTCATTCTCATGTGTCCACACATCCATCTAAGCATTCTCATCTCCGCAACTACCATTTGTTGCTCATGTACACAATTCAATGCCCAACACTCAGAACCATAGAGTATCGCTGGTCTAATTCATGTACGATAAAACTTGCCTTAAGTTTTAATGGTACTTTACAATCACATAAGATCCCTGGCGCGCCTCTCCCCTTTTGACCAATGCGCTTGGATTCTATGTGTTACATCTTTATCAATACCTCCATTTTTTTGAACTATCAATCCAAGATATTTAAAGCACTCACTACGAGAAATCTCTTGATCCTTCTTGCAATGCTAAATTTAAACTTTATATACTCAGTCTTTACCCTGCTCAATCTAAAACCCTTCTTTTCTAAAGTGTCTCGCCAATATTCAAGTTTTGCATTTACACCCTCGCGCGTCTCATCGACCAAAACGATATCATCCGCCAATAAACAAGGTATTGCTTGCTTGATATGTCCGGTGAGCTCATCTAAAATAAGGGTAAAGAGATAATGACTTAAAGCTGCACCTTGATGTAAGCCAACAGTGATAGTGAATTACTGTGTTAATCCTCCAGATGTCCTCACCCTTGTCACTGAATTTTTATACATATCTTTGATTATGTCAATGTATGATACATTTACACACTTCTTTTCGAAGACTCTCCATAATATCTCTCTTGGAACTTTATCATAAGCATTCTCAAGATCGATAAATAACATATGCAAATCTTGTTTTCTTTCTCGGTAGTTGTCATTGAGTCTCCTCAAGAGATGTATAGCTTCCATGGTTGACCGCCCTGGTTGTTGATGCCAAACTTGAGGGATGACGGAGGTAACTGCTGAGTAGCCGGTTACTTTGAGTCACAAGTGTGGTAGCGAGAGAGAGAAGAGATGGTTGCACAGTCCGCTGCTCAGGTCGCCAGTCCGCTGCTCAGGTTGCCAGTCCGCTACTCAGGTCTCCTTCACTATGAGTGGTTTGGCTATTTCTAGCCGCAAGTTTTGTCCTCCCCCCTCCTCCCCTTAGATAGGTCTGAGGACCTATTTATAGGTCTGGAGCAGGAATAATCCCCAAAAGAGGGAATATTCCTGGAAACAAGGTTCTCTCAGGCGATTTGGGCAGTCTGACTGAAGCTGATCGCTAATTCATCATTTGCTAGCTGCTGAGCAGTCTGTGTGACCTGGTGAAGAAAGTTGGAGAGCAGGCAGAGGCCTTTAGGGGTGACCTGGAGAGCTGGCCGCGGCCTCCAGGTGCAACCTAGAGAGCAGGCCGAGGCCTTCAGGGGCGACCTAGAGAGCAGGCCGCGACCTCCAAAGGCGACCTGGAGAGTAGGCCGAGGTCGCGCCCACTAAGAGGTGAACCCCTTGCACGATTACCATGGTCAAGGTGGCCTGACCGCCAAGAACGTGAACTAGTCATCTTGGAGAGGGTCGCCGATTTCTGGGCAAACATGATCCTCTCATTTTTTCAAAGAGGTGAACCCCTTGCACGATTACCATGGTCAAGGAGGTCTGACCGCCAAGCACGTGAACTAGTTATCTTGGAGAGGATCACCGATTTCTGGGTAAACACGATCCTCACACTTTTTCAAGTTTCGAGGAAACTTCGAAAAAGTTGAACTTACCCACAAAAATCAATCCGCCTCTTCCTAACTGGTGAAAGCAAGCGTAGAAGTAACATACCTCATAAGTACCTGAAATGAACTTGTGACCACTAGAAGAGGACTTTCAAATATTTTCCAAACTTGGCAAAATATAAGTCAGAACAGATATAAAATAAGCATATGACGCGAGTACATGAGAAGAACTCGCGAACACTCGCTATTCTCTGTAAAAGAGAAGTCAGAAGCAAATAAATAAACATATAACACGAGTACCTGGAGAGAACTCGCGTACACCTGCCAATCTCTGCAAAAGAGGAGAACTGAATCAGGTTTAAAAGAAAATATATAACGCGAGTACCCGAGGTGAACTAGCGAACACCTGCTTATCTCTGCAAAAAAATTCAGAAGCAGGTATAAAAGAAATATAATACGCGAGTACCTGTGGAGAGCTCACGAACACCTGCTTATCTCTACAAAAGAGAAGTCAAAAACATGTATAAAAGAAACATATCGCTAGTACTTGAATAGAATTCGCGAACACCTGCTCATCTCCGCAAAAGAGATGTCAGAAACAGGTATAAAAGAAGTATAGCGCGAGTACCTGAAGAGAACTCGCGAACACCTGTTAATCAATAGAGAAGTTAGAGCAGGTAAAAAAAACATAATACATGAGTATTTGAAGAGAACTCGCGAACACCTGATAATCAACAGAGAAGTTATAGCAGGTAAAAAAAATATAATACGCAAGTATTTGAAGAGAACTCACGAACAACTGCTAATCAATAAAGAAGTTAGTGCATATAAAAGAGAAATATAATACGGAGTACTTGAAAAGAACTCACGAACACCTGCTAATCTCTGCTAAAGAGAAAATTAAAGCAGATATATGAAACATACACAAATACATGTCAGGTACCCAAGGCAACTTGTTGATACCTGCTCACTTATTGTGCTCGCGGAATCGCGTAGGGGCGAGCGGCGGGATCGGTGTGCGGGTTAGGATTACGGGATTTCCGTAGAATATGAAGATAGAGAGAGAGAGAACTAGAGAGAGAGAGTTTAGAAAATATAAAAATGAAAATACTCTTGTTTGCCTTGTCTTGGCCACACACACATATAAATAGTTCACAAAATTGCCCCCTCCCTGAGCTTAGACACGGAGGATCGATTATGCATACAAAAATATAAAGTAGACTAAATAAATAGTTCGCGACATGCTCGACCAAGGCGGGACCAAGGAAGGACTGTAACATCCCCACCCTCCGCGACAACAAGCTTGTCCTCAAGCTTGGTCTATAGTGACAGTGGGCGTCGGATCTCCCGTGTCAGTGTCAGCATCTTGTTCAGAAGCCGAGTCGTCAACCTTCAACCATAAGAGCCGCTTGCAGCGATGTCCACGAAAAAATGGCTCGTCGCAGTTGTAACAAAGGCCCTTGGTACAATGGTCATTCATCTCCTGTGGCGACAGTCATCAAATGGTAGCAGGACGGTCAACGTCGCAGTATGGGGCGAGGAGACTGCCTGTGGTCGATGACAGAGGTCACAAAGGACTCTTAGACCCCTCAGTGTCCTGGTGATGTAGATGAGGGCGATCCAAAAGCAGACGCTTCTCGCAAATGCGAGCCAAACTCATTGTAATAGTCAGATCTGCGCGTCCCTGAAATTCTACATCCATGCAGAGGCACTCATGGAGTCCCGCCGTGAAGATTGACACCTGTTGTGTCAGAAGAACGGAGGTAGTGCGAGCCAGGTGGACTTGAAACTGTTCAAGGTACTCGTCGATCAGACCAGTCTGCCGGATGGAAATGAGATCCCCCACGGGATTGCTGTGGAGGGGTCGGCCGAAGCGGAGGGTGCAATTCACCTTGAAATCTTCTCAAGAAAGGAGTGGTTTCTTCTGTTGCAGTTGGGAAAACCAAAGTTGTGCAGAGCCCATCAGATGAAAGGCAACAATGCTGAGCCACTCGTCCCAAGGGGTGCACTGGTGGCCGAAGAACTGCTTGGAACGAGAGAGCCAAACTAAGGGGTCTTCGTGGCTGTCGAATATTGGAAAATCCAGTCGCAAGTATCAGGGCACCCCATTGCCGTCATGCCACGGGGGACAAAATTCCGACAGGGTTGGCGGAATCGACGCTTCACTGGAGGAACCCGTGGCCGGTTGGGCCGGTCGGTTCGCCGCTAGTTGGGTGGTGATGACAGCAATGAGGGCGTTGTTGTTATCTGTGAGGAGCTTGACGAGGGACTTGAATTTTTGCGATAGGGAAGACTGGTCAGTCATTGCGTGAGACGAAGATGGTGGGTTAGCGATGCCGGCGGGAATGAAGTAAAAAGGTGCCGGTGGCAGTAGTCTGGTAGAGGCGGTGAGCAAGGGGCCCCTGTTGATGGAGGAGCCGAGCAGGAGACGCTGTGGAATTGGGTTGGCAGAATAGGGCGGGCGGAGAGCGGCGGGGAGCGGAACCGGACAAGGCAAAGTCGGCTGGCCGGAGCTTGTCTGGGCGGAGTCGGGCTGTGCGAAGCGGCCGAGAGGGATAGGCGGAGGCAGATCTGAGAGGCCGTCGGTCGATGCCGCGGTGGCTTCACGGGGGCTGGACGGGCCTCGATTGCGTCTGGTCGGTGCTGGGTGACCGACAGTGGTTCGGGACAAAAGGAGACTGCCTCAGTGGAGGCGGGGAAGACCAGATCTAGGTTGTCAGAGGTGGGAAGGATGTTTCTCTCTGATACCAAGATATTACGGGCTCGTGATTGCGAGCGTGTGCACCGGTGAAGAGGAGGAAAGTCCTTAAGGGAGGAGGAGGAAGATGGCCGTGGAGATATGTCGGCTATTTCCAGGCTTGCGGCTTGCGAACGGTGACGGCCGACGGAGCGGACTCGCAGAATCGCGCAGGGGCGAGCGGCGGGATCAGTGTGCGGGTTAGGGTTACGAGATTTCTGTGGAATAAGAAGATAGAGAAAGAGAGAACTAGAGTGAGAGTTTAGAAAAGATAAAAATGACAATGCTCTTGCTTGCCTTGTCTTGGCCATACACACATATAAACAGTTCATAAAAGTGCCTCCTCCTTGGGCTTAGACACGGATGATCGATTATGCATACAAAAATAAAAAGTAGACTAGATAAATAGTTTGTGATATGCGCGACCAAGACGGAACCAAGGCGGGACCGTAACACATTCATAAAAGAGGATTATCTCAAGAAGATTTGCTAATACCTGCCTTAGCCATATATTTGAAGGGCCTAAACAATAATGACTTCATTTATGTAGAGAACATGAACATCCATTCAATGGTTTGGTGATATATTTAACATCTTGGAAGTGACATCTCCACATTTACTATAAGAGAAGATAATGTTGTAGTAACCTCAAATTTGCATACTTCTGGAATGACGACATGAAAACCCAGAATAATGGCATGATTTGAGAAGGATACATATTTATAAATATAATAACCTAACACCTTGGATAAAAATTTTAGTATTTAGTAATCCGGATGTCTTGAATGATATGTGGGGATTTTTTAGTACCTGCAATAATAGCTACCGACAATTGATTATATAAATGAGCGCTATTCTAATTCATTATTCAGTTGTAGTACCTCAATTAAATACTTTTAACCTACCATACATTAGGTAGGTATCGTATCAATCCAACTATTAATAGGAAAATACCTTTAACCTATCAACAGATAAGTACTTTTAATTAGACTAAAGCAAAGCGGGTTAGACAACCCAATAAAGCATCACAACTATTAATAGCAATCACTACAAAGAAGTAACTTTGGCTACCACTATACATCTGCAAAGAATTCTAGCGAAATTACCACTACACATCTGCAAATAATTCGTGCGAGATTACCACTACACATATGCGAATAATTCGAGCGAGATTAACACTACACATCTGCGAATAATTAGAGCGAGATGTGATCTTGGTGGCCTTAGTTCAAATATCACATACATTCATAGTATCCACACATCACATTACATCAATTCTCTATATTCACGCTCGTTAATGCTAAAAGTAAAGCAATGAAAAGAACTTAAAAAACATTTGAATAATTGTTTGCAGTGGAGGATATGGCAAAAGATATGGATATAAAGTTGAATGAATCCAACGGCTGAGAGAGAGGGTGATGGGGGACCATCGGGCGCATCTCGGCGCAAGGCGGGCCCCACCTTCGTATATTCGCGTCGACGGGCTTGATCGGACCGGCGATCCGCCACCGCGGATGTGTCCGGCTCGTCGTTCCGACTCAGTTTCATATATGACATTTTATATTTTGGATTTTATTTTATGTACTTATGGGATCGGAACCGCCGGCCAATCATAGCCGTCGATTCCGGTTGCCCTATTTCCATTCTCCTATAAATATATGTGTTAGGGCTGCAGGAATGATATTGCTGAAGTTTGGAGAAGGTTTTCTTCCTCGCTTCCGGTGATCATTCCGCGGTGCCGACGCCGTGGAGCCCCTTGGTGCCGACTCCTTGGGTAAGATTCCTATCCGTTCCTTGCTTCCTTCCCCTTACTAATCAGCCCAACCGCCGGCCACCCGCCATCTTCTTCCCCCTATAGCCCAGCCGCCGGCTGTAAATCCCAACCGCCGGCCACCCGGTTTCCTCCTCCACAGAGCCACGCCGCCATCTTCTTCCCCTTGCAACCCCACGCCGCCGGCCCCACTTCCCCCTACAGCCATCTTCCGCCGCCCCCTCCTCAAGCCCCGCCATCAGCCACCGCAAAAACCCCCCCGTCAGCCAAGCCGCAGCCCCGCCAACCCCTCCTGAAGCCCGCCGCCCCCAAATCTGGGTTGATTCCGTCAGATCCAGCCCGGCAGCCCCCTATACCAGCCCCTCCTCCCTTCGACCAGCAACCACCAACCTTTCCCCCACGTGGAGCCACCTTCCCCTTGCCCGGTCTAGTCCCGCACCACCCGGAAGCCCCTTCCTTGCCTCCGAAATCTCAGATCTACACCGATTTCCTGCAGCCCTAGGTGTTAGTTCAGATTTTCTCTATTTCATTTGTGGTGTTGTAATCATTATTTTGGTTTGAGATATTGTATGCTCTGTGGTGCTTGTGTCGTAGTGGAATTACAGCCTGTTATCATTTTGCCTGTGAAAATCTCTAACTTGCAGGTCGCTTAATTCGCCGCGCGCTAATTTTAAGCCCTCGTGCGGAGGAGTGCTTTTGCCTAACGCCTAAAGAAATTGCTCTGCCGCCTAATGAATAAATGCCATGTCTAGTTTAATGTTTTGTTGCTTATCTTGATTAGCTCGCTTGATCATCTTTGTGTCGGCATATAGGCATTGCCTAGGGTGAGTCCACCCCCTCACGGCACTAGCGGGCGTCTTAGGACACCACTACACAGCCTACCCTACATCAGTTGGTATCAGAGCGAGGTTGGGCCATTGTGCATGCTCCGTAGTGGTAGGACATTTAGAAGCATGGTAGATCCGCCAGTCACCAACGACCGGGCAGCGGGCTCGAATTCGAGTACCGCTACCACCGACTTCCAGCGCCTTATTCTAGAACGCTTTGACGCAATAGGTACCCAGTTCGAGAATGTGCGTCACGATATCGCCGCGGTGACTCGTCGTCTGGATCTGATAGAGCACGCTAGAGATGCCCCCTCCCTTCATGACGATGAGATCGCGGGTGACCCGGGAGAGTCTCCCCGTCGCGGGCAGCGGGTCAGAGATGATCCGCCACCGGCAGACCGCTACCACCGTGAGGTCCCCGTGAGAGTCCCCACCCCGCCTGCATGGCGGAATCCTGAGCCAGCACGTGGCCGACCCCCGCCCCCGCGGGAAGATTACCGCATGCCACGTCATCCTGGCCAGAGGGACCATGTCCCTCCACACGATCGTCATGACCATCGTCGAGACGAGTATTACCCGCCGGGTCGACGTGAGCGCGGGCCCCCGCCCGCTCGGCACGCCTATGATCGGGACGACGATCCTGATGAGTATCCTGACCCGCGGAGAGGTGATCGCGGTTTTGACATCACCCGTAGGATTCGCCTCGATGCCCCGACATTCGATGGTCGCCTGGATCCAAAGGCCTTTAGTGATTGGCTCCTGGACATGGATCATTATTTTGATTGGTACGATATGAGTGATGATCGTTGTGTCCGGTTCGCCAAGATGAAATTAGTCGGACAGGCTAAGGTGTATTGGATTAGTGTGGAGCGAGCCTTAGAGCGTGATGGTCATTACCCCATCACCAGATGGGATGATATGAAGGAAAGGCTTAAGGCTAAGTACCTTCCTGCCTCCTACCGTGATCAGCTACTTGACCAGCTGCAGAGTTTACTGTTGAAGTATTAGACCGGGCGGCTTAGCGGTCTGATCCAGCGGTTTGTTAACCGAGCGGTCTGGCGGTCTATCTGGTGCTTGGAGACCGGGCGGTCTATCGGTCTACCTCTGCGGCCTGTTCTATCCTGCTGGAGTTGCCGAGCGGTTAGCCCATCTGTCTAACCGCGCGGCCTATGCGGTCTCCATTATTCTAGCCGCCCAGTACTGTAAATGTTTAGTCCCACATTGTTTGTATACTCTCTTTCTTATCTCCTCCATTCTATATAAGGGAGGCCATACCTTTGTAAATGATATCTTTTTTGGATAATAAAATTTCAATTATTCAAAAGTTTATTCGCTTGTCTTCTTCTTTTCGCTTCTTTTCTCTACTTTCTAACATGGTATCAGAGGACACGGTCATTTCCCTCTGATTCTGTGCGCTCTCTGTTGTTCGCGGCTTGTTTCTAACCGCACGGCTTGTTTCTGTCCGCTGCCCTGTTCGCGCGGCTTGCTTCTTCTTCTCTTCTCCTTCTGCTCTTTGTCGCAGCGACCTGTTTCCTTGTCGCCGCGCTTCTTGTTCTTTCCTCCCGCTCCGACTTCCTAGTCGTGGCGGTCTGTCCCTATCCGCGTGTGTTGTCTCTCTACTCGCGGCTTGCTGCTGTGATCTGCCTGACCGTGCGGGCTGTTCCTTTCTCACCCGCATCTTGGTCGCGGTCATCAGCTCTTCTCCTCTCTTCTGTTCGCTCGGCCTTTTTAGTCCGCGCGACCTCTTCCCCGCTGTGCCTTTGACCGCCTTCTCGCCGCTGCTGTGATCTGCCTGACCGTGCGGGTTATTCCTTGCTTACCCGCATCTTGGTCGCGGTCACCTGCTCTTCTCCTCTCTGCTGTTCGCTCGGCCTTTTCAGTCCGCGCGACCTCTTCCCCCTGTGCCTTTGCCTGTTTCAAGCCGCTACTATTCGCGCGGCTTCGTCTGTTTTTCTAACCGCTTCAGTTCGCGCGGCTTCTTCTGCTTGCCGGGTTCTATGACTACCTCCGGTCTCACCACTACTCCTGCAGCTCCTTCTCCTCCTCCTCCTTCGGGCAACCTTGGCACTCTGTCCAAGCTTGTTGGCTCCAACTATCCCGATTGGAGTGTTTCTTTCACCTTTCTCCTTCGTTCTCAACGCAAGCGTCATCACCTCACCGATGACCCTCCTCCTCGCACCTCTCCTGAGTTTGATGACTGGGATGCGAGTGATGCTCTTGTTCGCACCTGGCTGGCCAACAACCTTTCTGATGAGTGCCTTCCCGTCATTCGCCATGATGAGACGGTCAAGGCTGCCTGGCTTCACCTCGCTGCTCTCTATTCTAAGGGGGGCCAGACGTCCCGCATTTATACTCTCTATGCGGACCTCTTCGCCCGCCCTTCCATGTCCCCAGCTGCGGCTTATCAGCAGGTTCAGGCTCTTGGGGCTGAAATCCTCCAGAATCGCCCCTTCTCCGCGGACTTGGCCGACCAGCACAAACACTTCCAGGAACTCCTGGTTGTTTGTTATCTTCTTCGTCTTCCCGACTCTTATGATATGATCCGCCAGCAGATCTTGGGTGAGGCGGAATCTCCTACTTTGGATGCCACTGCGGCTTGCATTGCCGCCGTTACTTCGCTCCTCCAGCGGCCTCTGTTGGCCTCCCCCCTTCCCAGGACTCCTTTGCTCACCAAGCTCAGCGGGGGGGCCCTAGTGGCCGTGGCTCCTCTGGCGGACGGGGTTCCTCCCGCTTCTTCTGCTCTCACTGTGGTCGTACTGGCCATTCTGTTGACCGCTACTGGCAGAAACATCCTCATCTTCGCCCTTCCGGTGATGCTCCTTCTTCGGCCTCCGCCTCTTCTAGGCCGTCTGCCTCTGTGGCCACGACGTCAGGTAGTGCCCACGTCGTTACCCAAGGTAAATGGCTGATTGACTCCGGTGCCACCAATCATATGACGGGCAACCCTCATTGCTTCTCCCGTCTTGAGACCCATGACCGCTTACCCCCAGTTCGTGTGGCGGATGGTTCCCCGTCTCCGGTTCATGGAACGGGCATGGTTCAACTCACTCCTTCGCTTTGCTTGGAGGATACCCTCTATGTCCCGAAGTTCCCGTGCAATTTGTTATCAGTTACTACTTTATGCCGGCAACTTCAGTGCTCCGTTTTATTCACTCCCACTACTTGTTCTTTTCAGGACCCGAGGACCCAGCGGACGATTGCTACTGGGACTGAGAGCGGCGGCCTCTACTTCCTCGACGATGTTTCAGCTCTTTCTGCCTCCTCCTCCTCCACCGATCTCCTTCAGTGGCATCTTCGTCTTGGACATCCTCCTCCTCGGCTCATTCGTCAGCTTCTGCCCCACTTACCTCCCACCAGTTCTCCGCTCAACTGTGATGCGTGTCAGCTTGGCAAACATCATCGCTCCTCCTTCCCACCGAAGCAAGGCCGTGGCTCCTCTCGCATTTTTGATCTTATTCATTCTGATGTATGGGGTCCTGCTCCTACCCTCACAGTTGGTAGGGGCAGTTCCTATTTTGTCACTTTTATCGATGATTTTACTCGATGTACCTGGGTGTATCTATTAAAGGATCGCTCTGAGCTATTTTCTGTTTGACAATCTTTTTACTTTATGATTAAGAATCAATTTGCTATTTCTATTAAAGTCTTACGTTCTGATAATGCCAAGGAGTATCTGTCTCATGAGTTCTCCGCTTTCTTTCACCAACACGGCCTCATTCATCAAACGACTTGTGTTTACACCTCCCAACAGAATGGGGTGGCGGAGCGTAAAAACCGTCACCTGCTTGATGTTGCGCGTACTCTCATGACGCAGATGCACGTCCCTCGCTCCTACTGGGGCTACGCTGTGCTTCTCGCTTGCTATCTCATCAATCGCATTCCCTCCACGGTCCTCCACGGCCGGACTCCCTTCTCCCTTCTCTACCCCCACCAGGAACCTTTTCCTCTTCCTCTCCGTATCTTTGACTGTACGGCCTTTGTTCACGCTCCCTCCGCTACCCGCGACAAGCTTTCCCCCCGTTCCACCAAGTGTGTCTTTTTGGGGTACTCTACCACTCAAAAAGGCTATTGCTGCTTTGACCCCCTTCTCCGCAAGCAGTTTGTCTCCGCAGATGTGACTTTTTTCGAAAATGCTTCCTATTTCTCTCCTTCCTCTTCTCTTCCTTCTCATATCTCCGTTTCTTCCACACCTCTTCACGTTTTCCCACCTTCGTCTACTCCTCCACCCACTCCTTCCCAGTCCGTCTCCCCACCCACCCCTCCACCCTCCTCTCCGCTGCCGTCTCTCTCTAGTCCCGGGCCAGCCTTCTCCGCCACGGACGCTCCGGTCGCTGACGCTCCTGTCGCCGACGCTCCCGATGATCTGGATGTTCCCATTGCCCTTCGCAAAGGGGTGCGGGCGTGTACTCAACACCCGCTCACGGCTGTTGTTTCTTATGATCAGCTTTCTCCTTCTCGCAGGTCGTTTGCCTTGGCTATCTCTGCTACTTCTACTCCCCGTACCTACCAGGAGGCTCTCGCTCTCCTCATTGGAAGTCTGCCATGGATGAGGAGATGGCTACTCTTACTGAACGGGGTACCTGGACTCTGGTTCCTCCTCCCGTGGGCACTGATGTGGTTGGCTGTCGCTGGGTCTTTGTTGTGAAGTTTCGCCCCGATGGCACTGTGGATCGCTACAAAGCCCGGCTGGTGGCCAAGGGCTTTACTCAGACTTATGGCGTTGATTACTTTGATACCTTCTCTCCGGTTGCTCGCCTCAGCACCATCCGGGTTCTCTTTTCTGTGGCCGTTAACCGGGCTTGGGCTATTTCCCAGCTTGATGTGAAGAATACCTTTCTCTATGGCGATCTTCAGGAGGACGTCTATATGGAGCAACCTCCTGGGTATGTTGCTCAGGGGGAGACACGTGTCTGTCATTTGAAGAAGGCCATTTACGGCCTAAAGCAGAGCCCTCGGGCATGGTTCGAAAAATTCAGTGGTATTGTGGCAACCATCGGCTTTCAAAGGAGTTCGGCCGATCACTCCTTATTCATTCGCAAAACGGCCTCGGGACTGGTGGTTTTAGCCGTATATGTGGATGATATTCTCCTTACTGGTGATGACCAAGATGGGGTGGACTTGACGAAGAGGCACCTCCGTCAGCACTTGGTCACGAAGGATATGGGCTCTCCAAAATACTTTTTGGGGATAGAAATCTCTCGGAAGCCTGACTCCTTGGTTCTCTCTCAACGGAAGTATGCCCTTGATCTTCTTCAAGAAGCAGGCTTGACAGGTGCCAAACCAGCTCATCTTCCCATGGCTGTTGGAGAGGACAAAACGTGGACGGATGACTCGCCTCCTCTATCTGATGTCACACGGTACAGACGTTTGGTAGGCAAACTCATCTATCTCACGGTGACTAGACCCGACATCGCCTACGCTGTAGGAAAGGTCAGTCAGTTTATGCAAGCTCCCAGGGAGTGTCATCTTCAGTCCGCCCTGAAGATTTTAGAGTATATCAAAGCAGCACCGGGCAGGGGGTTACTCTTTCAGAAGAATGGCCATCTGAGGGTTGAGGCCTACTCAGATTCCAGTTACGCAGATGACAAAGACGATCGTAAATCCACGTCAGGTTTTTGTACCTTTGTTGGAGGAAATCTCGTAAGTTGGAAGAGCAAGAAACAGTCTGTTGTTTCCAGATCCAGTGCCGAAGCAGAATACCGAGTATGGCGTCGACTACATGTGAGTTAAAGTGGTTGCGGGCTCTCATGCTTGACCTGGGCGAGGTATATGATTGTCCTCTCCCTATGTTCTGTGACAACAAGGCCGCTATACACATATCCAGGAATCCGGTCTTTCATGAGAGAACGAAGCATATAGAGGTTGACTGTCACTTCATTCGGGAGGAGATCTTGAAGAAACAGATTTGTACTCCTTTTGTCACCTCTGACAAGGAGTTGGCAGATATCTTCACCAAGCCGTTTCTACTTCCTTCTTCCGCATTTGTGACAAGCTGGGCATGATTGATATCTATGCTCCAGCTTGAGGGGGAGTGTTGAAGTATTAGACCGGGCGGCTTAGCGGTCTGATCCAGCGGTTTGTTAACCGAGCGGTCTGGCGGTCTATCTGGTGCCTGGAGACCGGGCGGTCTATCGGTCTACCTCTGCGGCCTGTTCTATCCTGCTGGAGTTGCCGAGCGGTTAGCCCATCTGTCTAACCGCGCGGCCTATGCGGTCTCCATTATTCTAGCCGCCCAGTACTGTAAATGTTTAGTCCCACATTGTTTGTATACTCTCTTTCTTATCTCCTCCATTCTATATAAGGGAGGCCATACCTTTGTAAATGATATCTTTTTTGGATAATAAAATTTCAATTATTCAAAAGTTTATTCGCTTGTCTTCTTCTTTTCGCTTCTTTTCTCTACTTTCTAACATTTACGCCAGGGGACGCTTTCCGTAGCCGAGTATATGGCTCGATTCGACGAGCTAGTCGTTAGGAGCGATATTTCGGAGGAGCCTATTGCCACCGCCTCTCGATTCAAGGCGGGCCTCCGCTCGGATCTCCGGAGAGAGCTGATTCCCCATCGCTTGGAGACTGTAGATCAAATATTCCAGCTCGCTCTAGAGTATGAGCAGTACCTTCGTGCCCCTAGTACGAAGCAGTTTCCTTCCCGGACGGATTCGTCAACGTTTAGGAAGCCCGCTCCCGCCCAGACTGCGGCAGCCACCTCATCCCCCCGAGTCACTCCTGACTTGAAAGGGAAGGCTGTCGCTACCGAGGGCCAGAGGCCTGGGGGTATACAGTGTTTTAGGTGCGGAGGTAGAGGACACGTGGCGGCCCACTGCCCCACACGTAGTCTATTGATTGAGGACGAGGAGCCCGATTTAGAGGGTGATGTGGAGATTACTGAGGAGGTCACTGCCACCGTTGAGGAGGGCTGGGAGAGCGACGCTGAGCGATCGTTAGAGGTGGGAGTGGTCAGGCGCTTTCTGCATACCCCACGAGCTGATGAGGATTGGCGCCGCACCACCATTTTCTACACGTATTTCCCGAGTGCAGGCGGCCCCTGCAAGTTGGCTATTGATAGCGGGAGTTGCGTGAACATCGTGGCCCAGAAAGGTCTAGACCGTATGCAGGTGAAGGCGGAGCCTCACCCACATCCTTATCGTGTCATCTGGGTTGATAAGACAGCTATCCAGGTTACCCAGCGCTGTCTCGTTCCGATCACCATAGCATCTTTTGAGGACCGAGTTTGGTGCGATGTCATCCCTATGGATGTCGCCCACGTCCTGCTGGGCCGCCCTTGGTTATTTGACCGCGATGTCACGTGTTTCGGTCGATCGAACACGTGGTGTCTTTATGATAAGGGGCGGAAGATCACCTTATCCCCCACCCAGCCCAGAGAGAGGCCTAAGGGCCGGGTCGAGCCGTCCACTAGCACGATTGCTTCGAGACCCGTGCATATCCTGAGGCGTAGCGAGTTTCTGAGGGATAGCACTGATGCTGGTATCATGTATGTAGTGGCAGCCACTATGGCTCTGATTGCCCTACACCTCAGGTTTCCCTGTCGTGCGACCGTTACTAGATGAGTTTGCAGACATTATGCCAGAGGAGCTCCCTGATGAGTTACCCCCTCTGCGGGACATCCAGCATGCTATAGACTTAGTCCCGGGGGCTCGCTCCCCAATCTGCCACATTATCGCATGAATCCCGTTGAGCACGCTGAGCTCAAGAGGCAGGTTGATGAGCTTCTTCGGAAGCAGTTTATCCGCGAGAGCTCGAGTCCATGTGCCGTCCCCGCCCTTCTTACCCCTAAGAAGGACGGCAGTTGGCGCATGTGCATTGATAGTAGAGCTATCAACAAGATTACTGTGAAGTATCGTTTCCCGATCCCTCGGCTAGATGACCTATTAGACACGATGTCCGGAGCTCAGATCTTCTCGAAGATCGATCTCCGAGAAGCGGGTACCACAGATTAGGGTCCGCGAGGGAGACGAGTGGAAGACGCGTTCAAGACGAAAAGACGGCCTGTATGAATGGTTGGTCATGCCATTTGGGCTCTCGAACGCCCCGAGCACGTTTATGCGAGTCATGACCCAGGTACCTGACGGCCTATATGGGCAAGTTCCTAGTCGTTTACTTTGACGACATTTTGATCTATAGCCACACTGAACCTGATCACCTTGAGCACTTGAGACTCCTATTCGATATTTCTCCGAAAGGAGAAGCTGTTTATCAATCTGAAGAAGTGTTCCTTCCTATCGGAGTCCGTCCACTTCTTGGGATTTATTATCTCCTCCTCAGGCGTGTCAGTTGACCCTGAGAAGGTCCAGTCCATCCGTGAGTGGCCCATACCTTCGACCATTCATGAGGCTCGTAGCTTTCATGGACTGGCTACCTTTTATAGGAGATTTGTTAGGGGTTTTAGCTCGATCATGACCCCCTTTACTAGCTGCCTGCGTAAGGGAGATTTCCAGTGGACCGCCGCGGCCACTCGAGCATTTGAAGAGATTAAGGACAAGCTGACGTCCGCCCCCGTTTTGCGACTCCCTGATTTTAGCAGAGCCTTCGAAGTCGCGTGTGACGCGTCAGGCGTAAGGTATTGGAGGAGTGTTAAGTCAAGAGGGACACCCGGGTTTTTACTTTAGTGAGAAACTCGAATGAAGCCAAGCAAAAATACTCGAATAAACTTCGATTTGAGTAATTTTATGCTATTGTCCCGTTCGTTTTGCGCGGTATTGGAGACAACATACCTCCTTCAGCCACGGGAGTTTGTGCTATATTCGGAATCACCAGGCCCTACGCTACCTCGACTATCAGAAAAGC